>OY796893.1:25738819-26071249 GCA_963680785.1 Diplosoma virens
GCAATGAGCTTTTGGTAAAGCAACTTTTTAATGTCATTATTGAATTATTTTACTTTATTTTGTTCTATCTTACCATAAGTTTTCTACACACTTAAGAATATTTTAAATCACTTGTTTCTTATTTTCAAAGAAAATTAGTGCTACCAACCAACCAAGAAAAAACCGTCAAAATTTCACATTTAAAAAAAAAATAATAACAATTTCGAAAAATGAGAAACAAGAAACCTTTTAAAATTGCCAAAAATTTAAAAAATTAAGCAAAAGCTAAAAACAGACACGTGAACGTCGAAAAAAATAAGTTATGAAATTATGGGTTGGTGATGATGACATGGAGAAAAAACACAAGAAAACATCAAAAATGACAAAGATAGTGTTGAAAACCAAGAAGAACTGTGATTATGACGCAAAGTTCAACAGTTGACTTGAGAAATAGATTTATTGCTGTTATGATACAAAAAAACTTGTTGAAATAGACAACACTGTGGTTAAATAAAACTTTTCATGACGATCTGTGTATTTTTCAAGGTTTGTGCATGAACTTTTGTTTTCAAAAGCAATAAAAGCACTATTATAAAAATTTTTCAAATTGTAACTTTTATCTAATATCTTACCATCAAACGAACTTATAAATGATGAAAAAGAAAATTTTTTAGCAAATTGTGATAAATTTTTTTATAACTAAAGACAACAATACGTAAAGTCGAGAGAATTTTTTAAAATAAAAATCTAACAGACCAGTTGAAAACATAGAAATTGATATGCTCTACAATTTACATGCATAATAGATTAAGAAAGTTTAGGTTTATAAATCAAAATACACAAGTTGTGACTTCAAATCGAAAAAAAAAAAAAAAAAAAATTCTTGGCTTTTACTTTTGAAACAACAAACTTAGCTATTGAAACGTGAACAAAGTAAAATGTAGGTTTGTTTCGAAAAGTTTGTTTGTAAAAAGGCAAAATTAAATCATGCTGAAGAGTAATGTTTCTGATTTTTTGAGGCAAAAATGGTTTCAACTAGTTAAAATTTGTGAGGTTGACTGATTTTTATCATAAAGTTAATTTAAAACATCACATTTAGGTCACATGATGAATAAACAGTTGCTAAAAACAGATATTGATTTGCAAATCGAACAACTTTTAACGCCAAATTTGCTATTTTTCAATCAAGACGGTTTCAACTTGAGAAAATCTCGTGAAATTTTGTGATGCTAAACACCTTTTTAATGCAAAGTAGATTGAAAACGTTTAAGTTACAAGGTGAAAAAATTCTTTAAGTCAAAAATTGATATCTTTTAATGAAGAGATGAGTCTAATAAACTTGACTAGTCAACTTTTTGTTAGTTTACTTTAAAATGTTTGTGTTGTTGCTTAGTATTTAAAACAAACAAATTGATATTTAGTTAAAACCTTTAATGCGACTCTTTTCACTTTGGAAAGAAAAACTAAGTAAAATGAGAACCGTGCAAAAGTCGAAATATTTGCTTCTATGCAACAATTATACAAAGAGTTTGACAAAATTACAACATTTGCGCAATTAAGAAAGCAATATTGTGACAAAAAATTTGAGATTGAATTGTTGCTATGCGTTAAAAAATAGCAAAAACCTAAAATAAAGTAGTTTTTTTAGAATTTGGTTCCAAAAGCTAACAAACTTCTGTGACACTTGGAAGAAACGTACACTTTTTAGGAGAAATTTTTTAGATTTTTTTAAGTAAGCTAGTGTTTCCGTAACTTTAAAATGTAAGACACTTGGAGGAAAGGTTGGCCTTTCAAAAAGTTAAATTTTTTCACGTAGAAGGAATCTACTGTTTCCATACTAAAACCTTTACAATGTGAGGGTCTTGAGAAAATCTTTAAATATTGATAATTTTAAGAACCTGACCACAAAACCTCCGTGTGAAAACTGTATAAAATTATATTCATGGATCATATTGTTAATATCAATTAATGAAGTTTTTGGTTAATATGTTTATTTGGAAAAAGAAAAACTAAAATATTTTCGGTTTAACTAGTGTCAAGCGGTCATTTTCTAAAAAATTGATGTTTCAAAGATTTATTAAGCTAGTAAAAATAAAAAATTTGGTTTAACTTGGATCATTTTTACTCGGTTTGTCCTAATGATTACCGTTAAGTTTGGGATATGATGACTGATCGTAATTGGTTGTTAATCAACGCCCCGTGTCTAATTCAATGATTTTAAAAATTTTTCTTGGAATTAACCAATGAGTTTCTGCATAGCATTTCTTTTTAAGAAGTCGAACAATGTTACGTTGGAATAAATTAAATAAAAAGTTAGAAGAATGAATTAAAAATATTAAAAGCGAGTTGAAATTTGTTTAAAATGTAAAAACGTTGCTGTTACACTGACTGAAATCGAGTTAAAATTATGTGTGAAAGAAGTCTTACGCTTTATTGGATATTTTACATTTTCGATTTTTAAGAGAATTGTTAAAAAGTTTTCTACAGTACTTTAAAACGTTGGTGTAAAAAACAGAAAATAAAGTTAAAAAGTCTAATTTTTAATATCCGTAGGTGGTTTCTTTTACAAGATCACTGTCCAAACCTTTTTTTTCAGAGGTTAGCAACGCTCAAGATAAAAGAGTGAATTTGTTGGTTTTTTTTTATTTGTGTTTGCTACCCCAAGCGAAACCATATCCTGAAAGTAAAATTTTTAGCTATTTTTTAAAAAAATCCTGATTTTTCAAAGGTTTATTTTCAGATTTCAAGCTAGTCAATAAATTTATTAAATAATTTCAGCTTGGTTTGTTTTCATTTAGACATAAGAACTATCTGTGATAGGATTTGCTAGAATATATCTTATTGTATTTTTAAAAAACAACTGACTTTTCTTGGAATCGATCTTACTTACGTTGGTCTTATTTGATTTCAAATTTTATGTTAATTTTAGAAAATTTAGTTGGCAAAATGTATTAAAATGTTCAGTTTTATGATGAATTTTCTTATTAAAAGTGAAAAAATGCAAAACTTTTTAACATAAACGATTGTTGTATTTGGCTGGGGATCAAACTAAACTTAAGTCGGTGTTTTGAAATCAAATTTTTTTGGGTCAAGTTTGTAATAAAATTTCTTTTTACATACGGTTGTTAAAACACTATAAAAATCAAGGTGTATCATAGAAAGTTTTTTCGCTTATTCTATTTTTACTCTGGAAATTAAGGTAACCAGATTTTCAAACTCCGATCATGAGTATATCACAGTTTAACAGGAAACGCAATACGCTATGAGCAGGATACGGCCCAAGCTTTTGTATAAGAGAGAGAATTTGACGCAATTATCAAAAGCATATTGTCACGCTTATAGAGATTACGGGTAGCTTTCTATTAAAAGTTTATAAAAATGACCAAAAGATTAAACGTAGTTGGAACTGAATTCATTTTCAAGACAATTAAACTTTTGACACTAGAAAGCGAATTCATACTCTATAAAAATAATAACTATGTTTGAATTCGGTTTACTAAAGTGGAAAAAAAGACGAATTTTTTATTATGAAACATCTGTTTATTGAACACAAATATCCTATCAATAAAAATTTTTGTTTAAAACTTTTAACGATTACTTTGACTATGAGTAAAAATCAAGGTTGCCAAGAAAAAAAATTGAATTTAGGTATAACAAAAACAAGGTTGCTTAGAAAAAAATTGAAGATAAGTATAATAAAATCAAGGTTGCCAAGAAAAAATTGATGTTAAGTATAACAAAAATCAAGGCTGCTTAGAGAAAAAATTGAGGTTAGGTATGACAAAAATCAAGGATGTTTAGAGAAAAAAGTTTTAGAATTGAATAAAGGTATCTAAAAGTCAAGCTTTCTTAGGGAAAAATCGAATGCGGGTATCTAAAAATCAAGGTTGCCAAGAAAAAATTGAGGTTAGGTATGACAAAAATCAAGGTTACCAAGAAAAAATTAAGCATAGATATAACAAAATCAAGTTTGTCTAGATAAAAATTGAAGGTAGGTGCAACAAAACCAAGATTGTTAAGAAAAATTAAACAAAGATATGACTAAAATCAAGATTGTTAAGAAAAATTAAAGATAGGTACGACAAAAATCAAAGAAAAAATTAAACAAAGGCATGGGAAAATCAAGGTTGTTTAGAAAAAATTAAGCAAAGATATAACAAAATCAAGTTTGTTTAGAAAAAATTAAGGTTAGGTATGACAAAAATCAAGGTAACCAAGAAAAATTAAACAAAAGTATGACAAAAATCAAATTTGTTCGGAAAAAAAAAAATTGAAGTTAGGTGCAACAAAAATCAAGATTGTTAAGAAAAAATTAAAGATAGGTGTGAGAAAAATCGAGGTTGCCAAGAAAAATTAAAGATAGGTATGACAAAAACAAGGTTGTTTAGAAAAAAATTGAAGATAAGATAATAAAAATCAAGGTTGACAAGAAAAAATTGAGGTTAGGTATGACAAAAATCAAGGTTGGTTAGAAAAAATTAAACAAAAGTATGACAAAAATCAAGGTTGTTAGAAAAAAAAAATTGAGGTTAGGTATAACAAAAATCAAGGTTGCTAAGAGAAAAAATTTTAAAGTTAAATAAAGCTGCCTAAAAATCAAGCTTCTTAGGACAAATTTTTGAGAAAATGAACATAAGTATGACAAAAATCAAGGTTGCCAAGAAAGAAATTGAAGATAGTTGTAAAAAAAATTAAGTTTGTTTAGAAAAAAAACTGAAGATAAGATAATAAAAATCAAGGTTGGCAAGAAAAAATTGAGGTTAGGTATGACAAAAATCAAGGTTGGTTAGAAAAAATTAAACAAAAGTATGACAAAAATCAAGGTTGTTAGAAAAAAAAATTGAGGTTAGGTATAACAAAAATCAAGGTTGATAAGAGAAAAAGTTTTAAAATTAAATAAAGCTGCCTAAAAATCAAGCTTCTTAGGACAAATTTTTGAGAAAGTGAACATAAGTACGTATGACAAAAATCAAGGTTGTCAAGAAAGAAATTGAAGATAGTTATAAAAAAATTAAGTTTGTTTAGAAAAAAATTAAATAAAGGTATAACAAAAATCGAGGTTACCAAGAAAAAATTAAAGATAGATATCCAAAAATCACGGTTGACTAAGAAAATATTTGAAGAATTAAACAAATGTGTGACAAAAATCAAGGTTGTCTAAAGAAAAACTTTTAAAATTTCAACAAAGATATGATAAAAATCATGGTTGACAAAGATAAATTTTGAAAAATTCAACAAGGGTGTAACAAAAATCAAGCTTGAATAGGAGAAAATTGAAGATAGGAATGACAAAAATCAAGATAAACTTTTAAAAATTCAACAAAAGTATAATAAAAATCATGGTTGACAAAGAAAAGTTTGAAAAAATCCAACAAGGGTATAGCAAAAATCAAACTTGTTTAGTAAAAAAAATTAAAATAGGTATCTAAAAATCACGGTTGACTAAGAAAATGTTTGAAGAATTAAACAAATGTGTAACAAAATCAAGGTTGTCTAAAGAAAAACTTTTAAAATTTCAACAAAGGTATAACAAATATCGAATTTGTCTAGAAAAAATTGAAGATAGTTGTAACAAAAACCAAGGTTGGGTAAGAAAAATTTTTGAAAAATTGAGCATAAGTATAACAAAAATCAAGCTCGCCTATAAAAAATTTGAAGATAGTTATAAAAAATTAAGATTGATTAGAAAAAATTAAACAAAGTTATAATAAAAATCAAGGTTTTTTTAGAAAAAAAAGTTTTAAAATTGAATAAAATATCTAAAAACCAAACTTTTTTAGGGAAAATTGAGAAATTGGACATAAATATAACAAAAATCCAGACAAAGTTTGCAATGCACAAAGAAACCTATACAAACAATCCCGGTAAAACCTAGGGAATTCCCCATGGGAAAACTGTGTATTGACCTGACTTGTCCAAACTTGCTCTTTGTGGAACATATTTTGACAGGTTTTTTCTATGGAGCGCTTAAAATAAAAAAGCGGTTTGACAACTGGTTAAAGAAATTTTCTATTGTGCACTTAAAAACGGGAAACTGGTTAAAGAAATTTTCTATTGTGCGCTTTAAAAGCTTTGACAGCTTTTTCTACAGAGTGCTTAAAAACAGGAAACCAATTGAGAGACTTTTCTATTGTGCACTTAAAAACAGGAAAAACTTTGCTTTATTGCTTTAAAATCTTGCAGAATGTCTTGAAATAACCTTATGTTTTGAAGTTTTGAACCAGAAACGAACTCAGGACTACTGATGTTCTTAGGTTTTGGTTTAATATTATCTTGGGTGGGAGTCAAACTCAAGACCACTGGTTTTCTTAGGGTTAGGTTTTATATTGTCTTGGGTAAGATTTGAACTCAGGACCTTTCTTAGGATTAGGATTTACAGCTTCGCTGTCTTGGTTGGGAGTCAAACTCAAGACTATATCTTTCTTAGGTTTAGGATTTACAGCTTCGCTGTCTTGGTTGGGAATCAAACTCAGGACTTCTGTCTTTCTTAAAGTTTGGTTTTATATTATCTAGGGAAAGAATCCAACTCAGGACTACTGTATGTCTTAGGGTTAGGATTTATATTGTCTTGAATAGGAATCGAGCTCAGGACCTTTGTTAGGATTAGGATTTCTACTGTCTTGGGTGGGAGTCAAACTCAGGACTACTGACTTTCTTAAGGTTAGAGTTTATACTGTCTTGGGTGGGAATCTAACTCAGGACTTCTGCCTTTCTTAAGATTTTAATTTATATTATCTTGGTTGGGGATCAAACTCAAGACTAGTGGTTTTCTTAGGATTAGGATTTACAGCTTCGCTGTTTTGGTTGGGAGTCAAACTCAAGACTTCTGTCTTTCTTAGGGTTTGGTTTTATATTATCTAGGGAAGGAATCCAACTCAGGACTACTGTATGTCTTAGGTTTAGGTTTTATATTGTCTTGGCTAAGAATTGAACTCAGGATCATCGTCTTTCTTAGGAATAGGAAAAAGAAGAGAAATAGGATTAGGAATAGGAATAGGATTAGGAATAAGAATAGGATTAGAAAAGGATTAGGAATAGGAGTAGGATTAGGAATAGGAGTAAGATTCGAAATAGGATTTAAAATAGGAGTAGGATTAGGAGTAGGATTAGGAATAGAGGTAGGATTAGGAATAGGAGTAGGATTAGGAATAGGAGTAGAATTAGGAATAGGAGTAGGATTAGGAATAAAAGTAGAATTAGGAATAGGAGTAGGATTAGGAATAGGAGTAGAATTAGGAATAGGAGTAGGATTAGGAATAGGAGTATAATTAGGAATAGAGGTAGGATTAGGAATAGGAGTAGGATTAAAAATAGGAGTAGAATTAGGAATAGGAGTAGAATTAGGAATAGGAGTAGGATTAAGTGTAGGAGTAGGATTAGGAATAGAAGTAGGATTAGGAATAGGATTAGGAATAGGAGTAGGATTAGAAATAGGAATAGGAATAGGATTAGAAATAGGAATAGGATTAGGAATAGGAGTAGGAGTAGGATTAGGATTCGGATTAGGAGTAGAATTAGGATTCGAATTCGGATTCGGATTCGGATCCGCCACTGCTCTCTAGCGCCACCGCGCCTGCGATGACGTCAGCGCTCCTGGCTCTTGCTCCTGCTCTCTAGCGCCACTAGCGGAAACACCAACGAAAAAAATCATTACATACTACTGTCGGTGTTTTGAAATCGAATTTTTTGGTCGAACTTGTAATAACTTTTCCTTTCACAAATTGTTGTTAAAAACTATAAAAATCAAGGTGCATTATAAAAAATTTTTTTGCTTACTCTATTTTTACATTGGAAATTAAGGTAACCAGATTTTCAAACTCCAATCATGAACATATCACAGTTTGTTAACAGAAAACGCGATACGCTATGAACAGCAAGCTTCTGTGTAAGAGGAGACCTTGACACACGTCACGCTTACAGAGATTACGGGTAGCTTTCTTATTATTACAAGTTTATAAAAATGACCAAAAGATTATACGTAGTTGGAAATGAATTCATTTTTGAAACAATTAAAATGTTAACACTAGAAAGTAAATTCTACAACATAAAAATAATAATTATGTTTGAATTTGGTTTGCCAAATAATAAAAATGAAAAAAGACGAATTTTTTCATGATGAAACATCTGTTTATTAAACACGAATATCCTATCAATAGAAATTTTGTTTAAAACTTTTTAAAAATTACTTTAAAGATGATATGAATAAAAACCAAGAATGTCAAGAAAATTTTTTAAAAATTCAACAAGGGTGTAACAAAAAATCAATCTTGTCTAGAAAAAAGTTAAACATAGGTATAACAAAAATAAAGGTTGCTTAGAAACAATTGGAGATAGGTATAACAAAATCAAGGTTGCCGAGAAAAAAATTAAACAAAGATATAACAAAAATCAAGGTCGATTAGGAACGATTGAAGATAGGTATGAAAAAATAATGGTTGTCAAGAAAAAATTAAACAAAGGAATAATAAAAATTAAGTTTGTCAAGAAAAATATTTTTAAATTGAACAAAGCTTACAACAAAAATCAAGGTTGCTTAGAGAAAAATTGAGGTTAGGTATAACAACAATCAAGGCTGCTTAGACAAAAAGTTTTAAAATTGAATAAAGGTACCTAAAAATAACGCTTTCTAAGGGAAAAATTGAATGTAGGTATCTAAAAATCAAGGTTGACTAAGAAAAAGATTTGAAAAATTGAACATAATTACAACAAAAATCAAGGTTGCCAAGAAAAAAATTAACAAAGGTATGACAAAAAACAAAGTTGTTAAGAAAAATTAAACATAGATATAGCAAAATCAAGTTTTTAATAAAAATTGAGGTTTGGTATGAAAAAAATCAAGTTTGTTTAGAAAAAAATTGAGGTTAGGTATGACAAAAACCAAGGTTTTTTTTTAAAAAAAAATTGAAGGTAGGTGCGACAAAAGTCAAGATTGTTAAGAAAAATTAAACATAGGAATGACAAAAATCAAGATTGTTAAAAAAAAAATTAAGCATAGGTATAACAAAATTGAGGTTGTCAGGAAAAAATTAAAGATAAATATCTAAAAATCAAGATTGACTAAGAAAATTTTTGAAGAATTGAACAAATGTGTAGCAAAAATCAAGCTTGTTTAAGAGAAAATTAAAGATAGGAATGACAAAAATCAAGGTTGCCTAAAAACTTTTAAAAATTCAACAAAGGTATAATAAAAATCATGGTAGAGAAATTTTGAAAAATTCAACAAGGGTGTAGCAAAAATCCAATTTGTTTAGAAAAAAAAAAATTAAATATAGGTATCTTCAAATTAAGGTTGTCAAGAAAAAAAAAAAATTAAAAATGATAAATATCTGAAAATCAGGGTTATCAAAAAAAAAAAAAAAACTATTAAAATTGAACATATATTTAACAAAAATCAAGGTTGACAAAGAAAAATTTTTGAAAAATTGTACATAAGTATAACAAAAAAAAAACAAGGTTGCTTAGAGAAAAAGTTTTAAAATTGAACGAAGGTGTAACAAAAATCGAATTTATCGAAAAAAATTGAAGATAGGTGTAACAAAAACCAAGGTTGACTAAGAAAAATTAAAAAAAGGTGTGACAAAAATTGAGTTTGTCTAAAAAAATTGAAAAAAGTTAGAACAAAAATCAAGATTGTTTAGAAAAAATAAACAAAGGTATAATAAAAATCGAAGTTTATTAAAAAAAAAAAATTGAAGATAATCATGATAAAAAACAAGGCTGCCAAAAAAAATTAAACAAAGATATGACAAAAATCAAATTTGTCTAAAAAAATTGAAGATAGTTATAAAAAATCAAGATTGTTTAGAAAAAATTAAACCTAGATATAACAAAATCAAGATTGCCGAAAAAAAAATTGAAGATGGTTGGTCCGAACGATTAACTTTGTAAACTTCATTTTCCGTTGCCTAATAGATCGAAAAACATTGAGTCAATTGGCGCTTGTGACGTAACAGATGTTACAAGCTGGCCACGTTTAATTCTTTATTGTAGCAATCTTTTCAATGCGTTTCCTTCGAATAAGCAACTTAGAAATTTACAGTTCAGTTTTTAACTAAAGAGAAATATTGGAACTGTTGGTTTATCTATTTGAATAAGTTGAATTGTAAAAGTAATAGAAATAATTAAAGAAATTGAAGTGAATTATATTGGAAATTAAATTAAATAGTTAGACTGGACTATTTGGCTGTTTCTTTTCACAGTACAGCTATTCCCAAACAGTTTAGTTTCTGTGACTGTCGCAGACTCCACGTGCGTCAGGAACATAGAAAAAGATAAATTTCTAAGTGAGATAAAATTATATCAAGATAAAATTTCTGAAAACTCCAGTTAAAAACGCAAAGCAATAGCAAGTTCTGAAGAGTGAAGATTCAATCCGCTTTTCTCAAATTCACACTCGCTAGCTGGAAGAAAGAAGCCATCTTACCAGCAGCTGTCAATCAAGCAACTACAATCAAAAAGCAAGCATAACGAACAGTAGGATAATTGTTATTAATTATATTATTAACCTACTTGATTAACTATATAACAAATTTTGCGTTGTATTAACTGGCAAACTGCGTGATATATTTATATTTATTTCACCTTTTCAAGTTATAATTTATTTACCGTCGTGTAAAGTAAATTTCATTCCTTACTTACAAATTAATATGGCTGAAGGGTCTAGCCCAAAGCAGTCGCTTATGTCTCGGGACGTTACCGATGATAGTCAAAAGGAAATGCGAAATCACGTGCTAAAGTACGGGAATTAATGTTCGCTGGCGAATCTTTTATTGCGACACTTAATGAAAGTACGGGTTACGAAAATGTTGCCCTTATTAATGATAAGTGCCATGCGCTCGATGCCGAGATACTTGCGTGTCAGGGGCAGGCGTCTGGGGAAGGTAAAAGCGAAAGTCAGGGGATATACAATCGTTTGGGAGCACTGAGACTGAATATCATAGATGTTTATCAGAAATGGCATGCTAGCGTTCAAAACAATAGTGGGCTCACTCCGCTAGACATTGAAACACATTCATCACAAAATCAAATGCTCTCGAACACTAACACAAACATGCCAAACATCGAACCCTCCGACTCTGTTAGCAATGTTGGGAGTGGCAGCTCAAGAAGTTGCACATCATCGCAACTAGCCAGAAAACAAATCTCGCTGCGGCTTAAAAGACAAAAAGCTGAATTCCAGCAAAAACAACGGGAAATTGAATTCGAGCTCAGACAGGCTGAACTAGACGCCGAGGAGCAAATGTTGCACTTATCAAATCCAAACTCCGTTGTAAGTGCTCGTTCACGAAATCAACAAACGGTTTGCAAGCCACTTCCCCATACGCAACCTAGGAAAAGGCTTTGTGACGTTACACCTGAACACACAGAAGAATTTGCTAATGCTCAACCACATGCTCAATTATACAAACCACTAGTGGAAAGTATTGCTAACACAAAGTCTACTCCACTGCGAAACTACAGAGGGTACTCTACACAGCACGACCCTTATTCACAGAATAGGGTTTCAACACTTAAAAATCAAGAATTCCAAGGAAGCCCTCACAGTAGTAATTCTTCACATATTGCCCTGCAAGAATACCATATTCTATTAGAGGAGGCTCGCGAAATCAGATACTCTGGTCGCAACCTTCCCTTCATCTTTTTCCAAAATCAGATAAGAGAACTGATTAAGCGATGTCCCATTTCACACCGTAAAATGGATCTTCTCCGTGCTTCCTGTCAGGAAGGCGCGCGAGAAGCCATTTCGGCTCTGGTGCCACCTGTACCAGGTTGGGATATAGACACACAAATCACGCGAGCCCTGGAAGGACTCAGACTTCGCTATGGATGCTGCAGTTTTCTTGCGGAACCACTTGTAAGGCAAATTCGTTCAGGAGCAAAATTACCCCGTATGGATGCAGGAACCTTAGAGAAACTAATCTCTGACCTTAACGACTGCGAACTGTATGCCAGGGCCCACCAACAAATGCACAGTCTTGAAAGTAACTTTATTGTCGATGTGGGTGAACGACTCCCTTACAACTTTAAGAAGCAGTACACAAATTTCTTACATGATAACTTTGGCAGCACGGAGCAACCATCATTCGACTCTTTCAAACAATTCCTTAACAGAGAGCTACAGGTTGTTAAAACAACTTTTGCAGAGCGATTTTTGTGCTCTTCTGACAGAGGAGAGAAGAATCGATCTACGCAACGGGCTAAAGTACATCACACAAATGTCCAAACAAAAACGGGAAATTCGGCGACAACAACGTCTATAATAACAAGATCAGCACCTGCAGCAAGTGCACCAAGTGAAGCATCTAAATGGCAACAATCTCCTAGGTGTTTCATGTGCTCCACTGAAACATCAGAGAAACGGCACTTCTTATACAATTGCGATAACTATCAACGTTTGACCCCAGAAGAAAAACGAAACGCTATTATTCAGGCTCATCGTTGCCTTAATTGCTTGCAGTCTCACTCTGTAGAAGATTGTAAGTTTCCTTGCAAATGTAAGCACTGCAAACAACGCATGGCAGTGCCTAAGCATACTACTTCACTACACGAAATATATAATACGTCCTTTCCCACATATCCCAGCGAAAATGTCAGCTCTACTGAAAGGGTGGCTGTTGGGGCCGCCTCACTCCCATCTTATAATCAAAAGGCTAGTACAGACCTGGGCAATTATTTTTTCCATGGGGCCACATGAGAATAAGAAAATATTATGGAGGGCCGGACCGAAAGACCGAACTAAAGTCTGCATAATATTGTGTTTCTTTATATGAGGCAGTAAATAGCATTGTATTGATAAGTTTGTAAGAGAATATGTGACAATTGAGCAATGAAAAAGAGGGGTTATCTTAGAAAAAATGACATTTACTGAATAAAATTTCCCAAAACAATGGTTAACAAAATGTAAACATTTGTACAGTTTTTGAATTTTACACTGTATTAGTAACGATTTTCAACCACGCTCAGTAGGATACATCGTATTAGAAAGTAATCATGTCTATAGCTGTAGTTAAATCATATTTACACTCATTCTGTGTTTTTGTTATTTTTCTTGTTCAATGAGAGAAATCTAGTCTCTTTTGGTCTTTAACAAGTGTATCAAAGTCCGGTTGAATGTCTGAGGTGGCGATACGAAGCACAGCTGACAGATGATCATCTGTGAGAGAGGATCTATATCTGGACTTGTTAAACTTCATCACTGAGAATGTTTGTTCACATATGTAGGTAGAACCAAAGAGAACAAACATCTTCTGAGCATGTCTCTTTATGTTTGGAAACTTCTCTTGCTTAAGAGAAGAGTAGAAGTTCAGCAGTGGTTGTGACTTAAAATGCTCTGCCAGCACTGCATCAGACTGTAGGTCAATGAGTTCCAGCTGGACATCACTAGGTGCATCATCCACATTGAAGGTAAGTGGAGAGGAAATAAAGTACATTTCACTCTCCATTTTTCTAAAATCTTGAAATCGCCTTGAATACTCAACATGCAGTGCTTCTAACATAGATGAGTACCTGTGGAGGTTATCATCTGATGGCGTGGCTTCTTTCAGGGTTTGCATGTGAGTGAGATTATTCCTCTCCAGTTGCCTCGAAAGAAACTGTAACTTCGTCATAAAAGCCTTTACCAGATTGTGCATTTCATGGACGAAAAGGCCCTTGCCTTGCAGTTTAGTGTTCAGTTCAGTCATCAGTGCAGTCACATCCACAGCAAATGCAAAATCTGCTATCCACCTCTCATCTGAGAACTCTGGGATGTCTTTGTCTTTCGTCTCACAAAACTCTCGGATCTCTGCTTTCAGATCCCAGACGCTTTTTAGCACTTTGCCTAAGCTCAGCCATCGGACAGCTGTGTGATACCTGATGTCACTACGTTCAGTCTCATGCTCCTCTAAAAGTGCAACAAACTGCCTGTGATTCAATGCTCGTGCCCTGATGAAGTTTACTATTTTAGTTACAACATCAATCACACCATCAATTTTAAGCACTGACTTGCACAACACATGCTGATGTAAAATACAATGCAAAAATACCAATTTATGATCTGCATTGATTTCAGTAACTTTATCTTGCATACGTTTCAACAGCCCAACATTTTTCCCCGTTAGATTTGGACAACCATCGGTTGTGACACTTATCAGTCTGTCCCATTTCAGTCCCAGTGAGTCCATGCATGCGTTTACCTCCGTGAATAGATCGCTCCCCATCGTTGTGCCTTTAATTGAGCGCATTGCTACCAGCTCCTCCGTAATCTTGAAGTTTGTTATCCCTCGGACAAATACAAGTAACTGGGCTGTATCACTGACATCACAGCTCTCATCCAAAGCCAAGGAGAAAAAGTCAAAATTTGCCACTTCGCGTTGCAGCTGAAGCTCCAAATTTCCGGCAATGTCCTCGATTCTTCTCGTCACGGTGCGCCTGGACAGTGAGACGTTTTCAAATGCTTTTCTTTTTTCAGGACATATTAGTGATGCAGAGTCCATCAAGCACTCTTTTACAAACTCTACATCTGAGAAAGGCTTATTCTTTTTAGCGATTTTGTGGGATATTACAAAGCTGGTTTTGGTTGCTGCTTCCCTATATGTGTGAAGCTTGGTAAATACCCCTTGTTGCTTTTTTAGCTTGGCAACCAAATCTTCAGACATCCGCGCCATTTCAGCATCACTCAAGTTTTTGTAGTTCTCTGAATGTTTTGTCTTATAATGTCGATTCAAATTGTACTCCTTGAACACGGCAATCTGGTCTCCACAAACCAAACACACCGCCTTGCCTCTGATTTCAGTAAACAAATACTTAGCAGTCCACATCTTCTTGAAAACTCTACATTCAGCATCAATCTTTCTTTTTTTAGTCGACATTTTAGGGATAAAATCCGTCTTGACACCCGTAGTCTTCTTGCAACAACTTCAAATCAGTAACACAAATCACTTACGTACTTTTACGTACCTATGCACTATGTAAAAAAACACAACTTTAAAATACAAGCAATGCACATTCAACCCACGCATAATGTAAAATACGAAAATACGTTTATTTTATAGTTTCTTATGAACCTTCCGCGGGCCGGTCAGAGTCAACCAAAGGGCCGGATACGGCCCGCGGGCCGTAAAATGCCCAGGTCTGGGCTAGTACCTCAGTAGTGAGGAAGATAGAGGCACAACAAACAGGTATTTTGACACGTATATCTGCTGTACAAATAAGCAACCCATGCACAGGAAAAAATACCTTGGTTTATGCGCAGCATGATCCTGGGTCACAAGTGACACTAATATCTAAAACACTATTGGAAGAACTCGATCTTGTGCCTGTAGGAAAATCACAAATTACCCTACATACAATTTCATCCAGTGAAACAAGCGAGCTGGAGAATGTAGTGTTCAACCTCAAATCACTACACAATAACAAACACTTTCTTGGGCTGCAGGCATTGGTAGTCTCACCATGGTCTGATGAGGGCTACACTCTGCCTCACTGTCAGGATTGTCGGAGTACCCACAATTTGATGATGTCGTTCCATACATGATTCCTGAGCGTTCGGGTGTTGATGTTCTGATAGGTCTTGACAACTCTGCCTTAATGAGGGTTTTACAAGAGCGAACTGGTAATGTAGGCGAACCTCATGCTATTGAAACCCCACTCGGGTGGATAGCATCTGGAGGAAAATTCCAGAAAGGAATGAATTGCCAAACTCACAAAATTTCTGTAAGTGACAATATCAGAATTAAAGAATTAGAACAACTTGTTCGTGAATTCACAAAAGAGGACGAGGTCATACAGCCCTCGGTAAACGACAAAAAAGCTCAACAACTAGTCGAAGATAACATTAGAGTCATTGATAGTCGATATCAGATACCTGTTCCTCTAAAGGAAGACATCCATAAACTGCCAAGTAATTACGAATTAGCTAGAAGACGTGCTAATGGACTGCGCAAGCACATGTGACGACAACCTGACCTACAATTATCTCTTGTTAATGCCATTCAAGGACTTAAAGAGAACAAATTTATTATGCTCGCTGAAGAAAACACGGATCAGCAAACAAACTATCTCCCATACTTTATTACAAATCAAGCAAAACCCAGAGTTGTCTATGACGGCTCTGCTAAGTGGTCGGGATGGTCCATCAATGATTTTATTTATTCTGGTCCTGACATGCTTAACATTCTGGCCCATGTTTTAGCAAGATTTCGCATAGGAAAATATGCAATAATGGCAGATATTACCAAGTGTTTCTTTCAAATTCTTTTACCTGAACACCAACAGAATTTATTTAGAATCTTGTGGTACGACAATGATGACATTTTAAATGGAAAGCTTAAACCATATAAATTTACTAGACACGTCTGGGGTGTGGTCAGTTCTCCATACATCGCTTGCCGTAGTATAAGAGAGATAGCCAAGGAAAATCCTACCAATGCCAGTAACCCCACTCTACACGCGATTCAACATTGCATGTACATGGATGATCTTCTAGTTAGCACAGACACCCTAGAAGAAGCCGAAACCATAGCCACTGAGTCTATCAATCTTCTGGCCAGCCGCGGTTTTCAACTTGTGAAATGGACTGCAAACCAAGCGGCCAAGTCCGTCCTTGCTAATGTAGATAAAAATAAACTGGCATCATCCGTCAGAACGATCGACCTGAAAAAAGATGAGGACCCACTTCCACAATTCAAAGCAGTAGGTTGCATTTGGAATGGTGAACAAGATACTCTGGAAGTCGAGTTTGGCTTTCATCTGCTCGACAAATATACTCGACGAGTTATGTTAAGTCAAATCAGCCAACAATATGACCCACTGGGATATACTGCTCCTTTTCTCTTGAAAGGACGCCTCATTCTGCAACAACTCGCTGTGGATCAGTTGAGCTGGGATGAACCCGTCCCTGCAAAGCATGAGAGAGCGTGGAAAGATTGGAGTCAAACACTTCTTAAATTAAAAGAAATCTCTATTCCCAGATGGTACTTTGCAAATGCTCCACAGGTTAAAGTTACCGTTGAAACTCTTTATGAGCTGCATGCGTTTTCGGATGCATCCATGGAAGCGTACGGTAGCGTAATCTACCTTCGTAGAATCATTGATAATCATGCCCATGCGTCGTTTGTTTATGGAAAAAGCCGTGTAATTTTGATACATCAACAAAACTGGCCTATAGCAAGAAAAGAGCTGGTAGCTGCTGTGATGAGTGCAGAACTCATGGCAAGCGCTGCTAAAGCTTTAGGATTACCGCACTACTCTCGACATTTTTGGTGTGATTCTAAAGTAGTTCTTCACTGGGTCACTAACCCTAATCTGAGATTACCAAAGTTTATTTCACGTCGTCTGGAATTAATACGCCGAGTCTCTTCCTCAAATGATTGGCGTTATTGCGAAACCGAAAGTAATCCAGCAGATGTGGCCACGAGACCTCTAGCTAACAAACACTTTGAAACCCGCACAAAACTTTGGATCGAAGGTCCACAATTTCTTCATTTGCCACCTGATAAATTCAACGTAAACAGTATTCCTTTAACTGTACGTGATGCTCGAATTGAATTGAGAACAACTTTTTGCAAAGAACCAAAGGCAACACTCACTCGTGTCATACAGACTTCACCAAACTTGTACACTCTGAAAAAGAGGTTGGGATACCTTGCTGCCTTTGTAGAATTTGTGATTGCAAAAGCAAAGAAACTAGAGTTTCATAAGCCACGCTTAAACGCTATATATCTTGAAAAAGCATTACACTCTACAGTGCTATATGTGCAGCGAGAATGTTTCTGCACAGTTTTCGACAGCTTGCAAGCAGAATCTCCTGACTCTTTGGAAGATGCAATCAAACGGCTAAACGCTAAAACGTTATCAAATTCTGAACGCAGACACCTTAAAGATTTACGCTCAATCCGTTGTCTTCGCCCCGCTGCCTTTCCAGATGGAACACTTCGAATCGAAGGAAGATTGGGAGAAGCTGATCTTCCCACAGACGCAAAACATCCTGTCATTCTCCCATCACGACACCCACTTACTAGGTTAGTGATACTGAATTGTCACCAAGAAATTGCACATGCAGGGATTCAATACACTCTGATGCTGACTCGCCAAAAATATTGGATTATAAAAGGATTGTCTAGCGTCAGGCATTATTTAAATCAGTGCAACGCTTGCAACTTGCAAAAGGCGAGGCCCGTTCGTCAACTTATGGCGGACCTCCCTGCTTCTAGGTTGGCTGCTCAAAAAAAGCCCTTTTTTAATACTGGCTGTGATTACTTCGGCCCATTGCCATACAAAGAAGGCCGAAGTGAAAGGAAAGCATGGGGGCTACTTTTCACCTGCTTATCAACCCGTGCGATTCACGTTGAACTAGTCACTTCTCTTGACTTGAGCAATTTCATAATGGCCTTTTCTAGATTTGTAGACCTGCGAGGTTCTGTATCTAGTATGTACTCGGATAATGGAACTACTTTCAAAGCCGCCGCCCACGTGCTGCCCGAACTTCTTGAGGCAGACAAACTTCAGTCGTTTTTTAGGAAAAAGAAAATTTCGTGGGAATTCATTCCACCATATAGTCCCTCTCAAGGTGGCGCTTGGGAGTCCCTTATAAAGGTGTTCAAACGCACACTCATACAAGTCACTAAGTTTCCTAGAACATCTACCTTGGTTGAACTGCAAACATACATCTGCAATGCTACGCGCATAGTTAATGATCGTCCACTGACACCTCTTTCTGACGATCCGCGTGATTACACTGCAATATCACCGTCTTCACTCTTGACACCTTTAAATGATCCACACACACCGCTTGGACAACCACACAATAAGGATCATCTCCGACGCGATTATAGATACAACATATCACTTGCACAACAGTTCTGGGAGCGTTGGATAAGATTTTACCTTCCCCTTCTCCAAAAACGTAAGAAATGGTTAACGGTTGCTGACAATCTCCACGTTGGGCAGATGGTGGTAGTCGGGGGTCCGGGTGACTTCAACAAAAGGGGAAATTATAGGCTTGGACGTATCTCAGAGGTCCTCCCACAAATGCGAAGGGGCAAAGCCTTGGTACGTCGAGCTAAGATTGCAGTATCGTCTTGTGATTGTAATGGTAAACCCGTTGTTACGTATATTGATCGTGACATTTCGAAAATTGCGCCTTTGGAATTGGAGTAATGCTATGTGACATTATTGTGTTCGTTTACGAAATCACTTATACAGTATTGTACATACACGCTTTGACAGTTTTGTTGCATCTTGTTTAATTGCCTTTTCATTTATTGTATACGTATACGCCTAGAACTTAACTGTTGTGAATTCTTTGTGTTACTTACCTTGTTTGTAAATTTGATACATCGTTCTCCCCCTTGTTTAGTTGTTTTACATTATGTATGCGCTGATGCCGACACACATAATGGGGGCCGCCTATGGTCCGAACGATTAACTTTGTAAACTTCATTTTCCGTTGCCTAATAGATCGAAAAACATTGAGTCAATTGGCGCTTGTGACGTAACAGATGTTACAAGCTGGCCACGTTTAATTCTTTATTGTAGCAATCTTTTCAATGCGTTTCCTTCGAATAAGCAACTTAGAAATTTACAGTTCAGTTTTTAACTAAAGAGAAATATTGGAACTGTTGGTTTATCTATTTGAATAAGTTGAATTGTAAAAGTAATAGAAATAATTAAAGAAATTGAAGTGAATTATATTGGAAATTAAATTAAATAGTTAGACTGGACTATTTGGCTGTTTCTTTTCACAGTACAGCTATTCCCAAACAGTTTAGTTTCTGTGACTGTCGCAGACTCCACGTGCGTCAGGAACAATGGTTATAAAAAAATTAAGGTTTTCAAGAAAAAATTAAACAAAGATATGACAAAAATTGAGTTTGTTAAAAAAAATTGAAGATAGTTATGACAAAATCAAGGTTGTCAAGAAAAAAATTAAACAAAGGCATGACAAAAATGAAGGTTGTTTAGAAAAAATTGAGTTTAGGTATGACAAAAATCAAGGTTACCGAAAAACATTCAACAAAGGTACGACAAAAATCGAGATTGATTAGAAAAAACTTAAACAAAGATATGACAAAAATAATTTTATTTGATACCAAACAAAACAGTGGTCTACTTAAAAAAAAGCAATTTGAAGCATTCTGCTCAATTTATCTAACTTATTCCGAGTTAAAAAATATTTTTTTGTATTTAATCTCTATATTTATCTTGCTGACTCGCAGGAAGGCGGTATACATAGGCCAAGCAATTGCCCCAGCTGCTTCCGAAGATAGTAAGATATTGCTGTGCGGTTAAAATTTATTATTTGTTTTTTTAGTTTTATAGAAATATAACTAAAATTTAGAACTGCTTGCCAAGATTACCCAGCAGGAAGAAGTGCTGTACAGTGGCTTTCCCAAGGACACAACAGAATGGCGCCAGTGGGTTTTGAACCGAGACCATGTTGATCACAAGCACGGCGCTTGAACCACGCTGCCGACGAAAATATATTTTGTTTATGAAAAAATTGGAAAATTTTTAGTTTTGTGGCTGTTTTTACTAAGTACTCTGTCTACCTTCACGATACACGTCTCGTTTCTAGAACACACTTTAATAATAAAAGTTCGTGCATCGATTTTTGCAGGTTGCGCAGAAACGTGGTTGAAGGTTGTAGGGGAAGAGGTGGGTCAATGAATTCACCGGGGATGCGTAGAGTAGATCCGTACACTAATTCAGCGGGAGAAAACCCGGTTTTTCACGCCAAGCTGTTCGTAAACCAAGGAGTGTGAAAGGTACGTGTTCCATCCAATATGGAGATGTAGTGCGAGCTTTGAGGAAATCTTTGAGCTGTCGGTGCAAACGTTCTACCATGTCATTAGCTTGTGGATGGTAAGCAGTGGTGTGTTGTTGTTTAATACCTAACATTTTATTTAGGTTTAACCATAAAGATGAAGTAAATTGTGGGCCTCGATCTGATGTGATATCTTGCCGGTACCCCAAACCGGGATATCCATCTTCGTATGAGAGCATTTGTGCAGGTGAATGTTTTTGCATCGGGGAGGGAATGGCCTCGGGCCATCGGGTAAATCGGTCAATAATAGTGAAGCGATATGTCATTCCTTCGCTTGGGGGAAGTGGACCGACCAAATCTATGTGGATGCTGTGAAAACCCCCTGTTGGTTGGGATCTGTGAGAAAGTGGAGCGCGGATGTGGTGGTGCACTTTGGCTGCTTGGCAACTCTGGCATTCTCGGCATTATCTGCGAATGTCACGTTTGAGGCCGTGCCATACATAGCGGTCTGCAATTGCCCGTTGAGTCGGACGTGGTCCGGCGTCAGCTAAAGAGTGTATAGCTTGGAAAACTCTGTAGGTCCACTCTTTTGGAATCACGGGACGAGGTTTTCCAAGTGAGATGTCGCAGAGCAGAGAGACGTCGCCGAACGGTATATCTCGTAGAAAAAGATTGGTTATTGCGGTTCGGTACGCTGCAACTTCTTGTGAAGCTGCTTGAATCCCTGACGTTGACAAAGCATTGTCTGTTAATTTGCTGACTGCTTCAGTTAACTGTGTTAAAATTTCGCTGTCTGCTGACATAGTAATGTTTAACAAAATCAATCTAGGTAATAGTCTGTTCGGTTTAACAAAATCAATCTAGGTAATAGTCTGTCCGGCTTAGTTCGTACTATTGCGTCACAATATCGTTTGTCTGTATAGTTGTTTCCTGCCTTATATGGTTTGTCTGTACAATTGTGTTCTGACTTAGTACGTGCTAGTTCAGTAAGCTTAAGCTCTAGTTTAGTAGTATGTTTAGTTTTGAGTCGTGTTGTTATTTATTCTATTATTTTGCAGACAAACAATTTCGTCATTTTCGTTTTGTCTATTAAATAATATCATTCCGAAAATGAGTCACATTCTTAGCTTTAACTTCACACTTTTCAATATGCAAGGTTCCAGAAGGGTTTTACCAATCATATGTGCTTTTTTAGCTTTTGCCACATGCAAAGCAATTGCAAATGATGCATGTACAGTAGCATTGTAAGTCTGCCAAAGCATTCCAGTTCTGTCCAGCTTTTGTCTTTCCAGACTGGACAGTTTTAATTCAAAAAAAGGACCGGTTTTTGCTTATCCTACTTGGATGAGCATTTGCTAGGTGTTGTTTTAGCGGAGCAGGTTTCATGGTATTGTTTGAAAATGTTTTCATGCACAGGACACACTCGTCGTCGTTGTCGTTTGAAGGGCATCCACTCCAGGTCAGACACAAACAGGACTGGGGCCGAGGGTTTATCCTTTTACTACCCCAGACTGCTGCACTGCCTGAATCAGATGCTGGCAGTGATGTTATTAAGCCAGCATCGAGTTCGTCATCCAAAACCGTCAGACCTCGTGCTCCATGTGGTGTCCGATGTGTAGGGCACGCTGTTAGTACATGGTCTGCGGTTTGCTCAGAGGCGCCGCACTCGCAATTTGGTGAAGGAGCGAGACCCCATTTGTGCATGGACGAATGGAATCGCCCAACACCAGTCCGCAGGCGGTTGAGCTTAACCCAAGCTGCTCGGGGTAAGCCCATCCCAATAGGCCTGGCATCGGTCCCGGGCACAAAAGCACGGAGCCTGGAAACATTTTCACAATACTCCGTTTTCCATTTGTGATTTGTCCATTTAGAAGCGCGGATGCCAAGTCTGGCAAGGTTGTCCAAAAGATTCTGCGCAGCTGGCACAAACGGGCGTCTGGATCTTATTCTCACTTGGCGAGTATCTGAGGACCCACTTAAAAGACCATACAATTGTGTCCTTGGGAAAGACACTTTACGGCACATTCCCTGCTTGGTGGTCCTGGCAAACAGTTCTAAATTACAGTCATATCTCTATTAAATTACAAGTGGACAGTAATATCTTGGTATCTCCAGAAGCAGGTTGGGGTAATTGCCTACCCCATGTATTAGCGCCTCCATCGCTTTCCTGCGAGTCAGAAAGATAAATGTAGAGATAAAATAAAATAAATAGAAAAAATAGATGATGTGGAATTGAAAGCTTTATTGCGCTTAAAATGTAAAACGAGATTTAAAAGTTATGATGCAAACTTTCTTTTTAGCATCTCTTTCACTATAGACTGAGGCGAAATAAAGTGGTCAAATCAAACTAAACAAGCATGATTGTTATACTAAAAACCTTTATTGTGTTTAAAATGTAAAACGAAATTTAAAATTTACAACGCGAACTTACATTTAACTATATCGTTCACTATACGCAGTGGCGAAATGAAGTGATCCAATCCAGCATAAAAAAATCGTGGTCGTTCAAATGATGTAAAATCGAAATTTTTTTTGTGCTTTAAATGTAAAATCAAGCTCGTTTTTGTTTGATGAAGCGAAAAAAAAGAAGAAACATATGGTGGGTGTGGTAAGACTGTGGTGGGAGGAAAAAAGTCATTGAAAAAAAGGAAATCAAAAATAAGGAACAGTCGCGAAAAGACACAGGGAAATCCTCGTTGGGGATTTTCCCATCTCAAATGGCACCACGGCGAATAGTGAACTTCTTCTTCTCCTTTCGGCCTTTCCCTTCAGTCAGGGGTGGCCACAGCGTATCATCATTCTCCAAACCTCTCTGTCTTCAACATCCGTCTCCTTTGCACCAACTTCCCCCATATCTTCTTTTATTACATCTACAAATCTTCTCTTTGGTCTCCCTCTTCTTCTCTTTCCCGGTAATTCCATTTCCATCATCTTTCTTCCTACATACTCTTGGTCTCTCCTCATGACATGTCCATATCACCTCAGCCTGCCCTTCCTCATCTTCATTCCTAACCGTTCTACCTTAACGGTACTCTTGATGTGCTTGTTTCTAATCTTGTCTTTTCTTGTCACTCCCATAGCAAACCTCAACATTTTTATCTCTGCGACTTCCATCTCTTCCACTTGTTTCTTTGTGACTGCCACTGTCTCAAGTCCATACACCATTGCTGGTCTTACCACTAAACTGTACACTTTTCCTTTTACTCTAGCTGGTAACCTCCTGTCGCAGATTACTCCGGATACTTTTCTCCATCCATTCCATCCTGCCTGTACTCTCTGCTTTACCTCCCTCTCACAACCACCACTTTCTTGCACCGTTGATCCCAAATACTTAAATTCCTTTACTCTTGGCACTTTTGTATCCTCCATCTTTACTGTTTCGTCATTACTTCCTCCATTTATGCAAAGATATTCGGTCTTTGACCTACTTACTTTCATCCCTCTTCTTTCCAATGCATATTCCAGGATTCTAATCTCCGCTCCACTTCTTCCCTGGTCTCTTCGCACGGCGAATAGTGAACGAGAACCCCAAATTGGTTGGTATTGTTTTCGTGTTGTTTCTAATCCAAATATGTCACAAAAAAATGATAATGTTGTTGTGAGACTAGTAAATTTGTAAATTGTTATCCATAAGCTTAGGTTTTAAGATTACTTTGATTAACGCCAGCAAAGTTGTCCCATGAGTTAAAAATAAACATAAAAATTACAATAATGAAAAACAGCATAAAATATTAGTAGCCTATTTGTTTTCAAACTGATTAAAAACCAACATTAAATTAAGAAAATAAAAATCAAGTAACAGCATAGACGTACGCAAGGGGAGGGTTTCAGGGGTCAAAACCCCTCCTTTAAAGAATGATATTCAGGCATATATACATGGTAATAAGTAGGCTTCCATAATATGATTTTAGTTTCTATTGTTTACTGCACTTTTTAAATTTAATTTTTGTTATCGCCTAAATTGCGTCAAGTTAGCTAATGTACAGCTGCCACTTGTGAAGAAAACTTTCAAAATTGTAAAATATTAAGCACCTAAGGAGGATTTGAAAGATTGATTGATTGAACTCTGATAAACGTGATAAAAAAAATTTAAATATGAATTGTAAAATATAATATAAAATAGTTTAATTGATCAAGTCACCATTGTAAAAAGTTTTTTTCTATGAGACGAAGGCTCATAAAACTTTATAAAGTAATAATTGTACATCATAACTAAATAAGAAAATTTTATAAAAATGGTTCTTCGTTTTTACTAAAATTATTTTAATGTGCAGCTAGATAGCGTTTACAGCAGTCGCAATACAGTTTGTTCGATAAGGCAGTTAGAGTTTAATATTTCTAAATCAAACTATCATGCAATTAATTACCATCTAATTTATTAAAATCCCAACTGTAAGAGTATGTTTCGCGAAAGTATGATCGTCACGGGTATCTTATTCAAATAGAAATAAATATGTAGCAAAATATGACTTGTCTTTATACTTTGGTAGTAGTCTACCTGGTATCTGCTTTGTGATCGTAATCATTATTAAAATTGAGTTTGTTTTGAGCTGAGTTAATTGAATTGTAACAGCGAGCTTAACTCGAGAAAACTTTTGATATTTAAAGCATTTTTATTTTTTTGGTATTTTCTGTTTTAAAATGTAAAACTAATCGAAAATTTTAGGCAGTTTTACAAGAATGAGCCGAAAATGTTAAACTTAAAATCAAATAATTTGAAATGGTAAAAATTTGTCATCAAATTTTTTTAATTACGTCTTTTCCAAAATTAAGTTTGTAATTATTTAATTTCCTAAATTCTGACTTTGTTATTAAATGCTGAAAATGGTATTTAAAAATAAATGGAAAATAATCAAAATTTTTACGCTTATGGCGTTTTGCAAAGGATGACGCATGACGTTATTGTTATTGCTCTAATTCTTTGATAGTTAACAATTAACATTATTGCTTTCAAAATTATCAGTTAATATTTTTTGCACTGGTACAAATTTTTTTATCCTGCCATTCGTATTGATAATATACGAATTAATTTAAAAGAGATTTCAGGTTGCATAATTTTTTAATCTTAAAAGAATTTATTTAATCATTTAGTCATGTTTCCTCAACAAAAAAGGAGAAAAACTTTGTTAGACTTTAATTTTTAAAAAATTCGTAATAACGACTGCGAAAATGTTAAAAAAAATATTCCCGTTGATGATTTGGCATGTAACAAAAATAATCCGCAGAATGTAATAGAAGAACCAGGTGAGACTCCAGACGCAGACAAAGCAACAAAAGATTTACTTTTACAACCGTCAAATGACATTTCACTTTGTATAGGAAAAACTTATACTCAAGCAGAAAGACTTCGAATGCTAAAAAACATATGGATTCCGGATCAGTCTTTTAATTTTCCAATTACCGCAACCAATCACCGAAATTTACGGTTTCAGCACCGCTGGTTTAAGGCCCGTTTCCACTACGAGCGTGGAAAAAAGCATTCTTTGTTTGTTTTATTGCTTTTTTTTTGCGCTCGCTTCAATTTTAACCGCTCGCTTCAATCAAAGATTAATAAAAGAAACAAAGAATGCTCTTTTCCACGTTCGTAGTGGAAATGGGCCTTTATTCGCTTCAAGTGGTTAGCGTACTCATATTTAGAAAATGGAGCCTTTTGCAAATATTGCGTTTTATTTGCAAGTAAAGCAGGCAGTGGAGTTGGAAACCAACCTCTAGGAACTTTGTGCGCGGTAAAGTTTCAAAAGTGAAAAAATGCGCTTGAACGCTTTGCAGACCACCAGAGCACAAAATATCACCGCGACAGTGTGGTGGCAGCAGAGACCGTTATGTCAATCTTATCAGGAAAACAAGATAGCATCGAAATTCAACTTAATCAGCAACAGAAGCAAACAATTTAGAAAACCGAAGAAAAATTACACCAATTATAGAAACAATTATACTCTGTGGTCGACAGGGTATTCCTTTAAGAGGACATCGGGATAGTGGTCCACTCACTTTCGAATCAGAAAAAAATCTAGAAGATAATAATAATGACGGGAATTTGCGTGCTTTACTTCGATACAGAATGAAACATGATCAAGTTTTCAAGAATGATTTTCTTTCTGCCGGACGCAACTCTCAGTATATCAGCCCAAGAATGCAAAACGAAATTATAAGTATTTGCAATGACTTGATACTTAAGCGATTGGTCGATTCCTTTAACAGGTCCAGATTTTTTTCTGTATTGGCTGACGAAACAACCGATATATCATGTCAGGAACAATTGACTCTTTGTGCTCGGTACGTAAGTGATGATTTTGCTATTGAAGAATCTTTTCTCAAGTTTGTACCCATAACAGATCTATCAGGCAAGAATTTGGCTTCAACAATTTTGAACAATTTATTGGACATTGGTATTGATGTTTCAAAAATGCGCGGTCAAGGATACGATGGGGCCACAGCTATGAGTGGAAGATTGAATGGTGCCCAAGCCTATATCAGGAAAATTATTCCTACAGCTCTTTACGTTCACTGTGCAACCCATAGTCTTAATTTGGCTGTCTCTAATTCATGCGATCTCTCGGCGATTTGTAACTGCATGGGAACAATAGCTTTAGTTTACAATTTTTTCAATGCTCCAAAACGTCAAAACATTTTACGCAAATCTATCAACACGATTTCGTCAACAACAAAAGCTCAAAAACTTGTTCAAATTTGTGCCACCAGATGGGTCGATCAACACGAGAGTGTCAGTGTCTTTTCAAATTTACAATTTGTTGTTGTAGAAGCTCTGACAGAAATTTCAACATGGCCAGACAGAGAAACTTCATCACGAGCTCTACTGTTGCTATTGACAATTAGGCAAAGTGAATTTTGCATTGTTGTCTTAGTTTTAAAAAAGATTTTTGGATACAGTGTTGTTTTGTGCAAAGTTATGCAAAAAAAGTCAATAAACCTTCTTGAGGCCGTCAACATTGCACATGATATTGCAAATAAATTAAAGTGTCTTAGAGAAAAAGCCGAAGATGAATTTCACCAGCTCTATATTTCTGCGCAAGAAACGGCCAAAACCCAAAATTTTATTTTAAAAATACCACGCCTTACTTCAAGACAGACCAATCGATGCAACATTGCTGCTGCAACAGATAAAGAATATTTTAGAGTAGGAATTTTTATTTCATTTCTTGATAACTTTATTGTCACTCTCGAAGCAAGATTTACTGCCCACAAATTGATTATTGGTGGATTTCAGTGTTTAATTCCTGCTGATCCAAACATTGGACAAACTCCTCAACAAATTAAAAATATTCAAGTTTTGGGAAGATTTTACGAAAATGATTTAACGAAATCCTCGGAAGAACTAATACCTGAACTGATATTATGGTACAGAAAACTTTCTCGGTTGAACGCAGCAGAAAGACCAACTGATGCGTTGAGCAGCATCAAGGAATGCAGTTCCAATGCTTTTCCAAACATATTTACATTAATGACCATTTTGTTAACTCTTCCAGTGACAACATGCACTAGTGAACGATCGTTTTCCACATTGCGCAGACTAAAAACGTACTTACGAAACACAACTGGCACCACTAGAATGAATGGACTTGCGTTGTTAAACATTTATAGAAACTACACGCCTTGCCCTGATGACGTAATTAACAGATTAAGTGAAAAAACAGGCGTTTGAATATCAGCCTGTAAAAAAACTTTGAATATTTGTTAAAGTAAGGTTATTTTTTGTTCATTTAATTTTTCACCTTTTGTTTTCATCATTTATACGAGTTGCTTATGTTGCTTTTAGTTTGGAAAGTTTCTTGTCATATTTGAATTAAATTTGCGTACTCGCACATGCCTTTTCAATAGTTAGTTTTACGGTTTGGTAAAAAGAAATTTATGCTACTGCAAGATGTTCTTAAAAGCATAACACTTTGTTTTTGATGTAGGCCTAATTTTTGAAGTTTTTGCCCATTACCAGGACCACTTAGAGCAATCGTTTTTTCGGTTCCAAACCCCCCTTCACAAATTTTTGCGTTCGCCACTGAGTAACAGTAGCACAAAAAGGTAAAATAACATTAAAAAGCAGGAATAGCTAAAATTAACTGATTTTTTTAACAATTTAGGCTATTGCTACAAGAGTATTCTACATGTGAGTTAGCTGATCTTTAAATAGACAAATAAAGTTATAATGTAATTTTAAAATTTTACTGTAAATATTGCACTTGTTTTTTGTATTGTGAGATTGACTAGTTTTCAAGTTTGTTTTTCGGGTCTCGTTTACTATACGCCATGATGACATTTTCGGCGGTAAAATCTCTTTCTCGATTTCCCTTCTTTCTCTCGCGACTGCTCTTTATCTTTTGTTTCTTTTTTTTCTATAAATATTTTTGCTCCCACCACGGTCTCACTACTCCTGATCTGTTTCTTGTTTTAACGCTTTACCCGATTCATAATAAGCTTGATTTAATCAGTTTATTTCGCCACAATTTACAGCGAACAAGATTCTCAAAACAAAGTTCGGATTATAACTTTTAAGTGTCCTTATACATTTTAAACATAATAAAACTGTTTATTATAACAATCCTGCATAAAAGCTTGATTTTTTAAACTTGGTTCAATCATTTTATTTTGCCACGGTAAATAGTAAACGAGATGGTAAAATGGAAGGTCGCCTTATAACTTTTAAGTGTCTTTATACATTTTAAACATAATAAAACATCCTGCATAATATTATAACAATCCTGCATAAAAGCTTGATTTTTTAAGCTTGGTTTAATCATTTTATTTTGCCACAGTGAACAGTAAACGAGATGGTGAATTGGAAGTTCGCCTTATAACTTTTAAGTGTCCTTATACATTTCAAACATAATAAAACTGTTTATTATAACAATCTTGCATAAAAGTTTGGTTTTTTACGCTTGGTTTAGTTATTTTATTTTGCCACGGTAAATAGTAAACGAGATGGTGAAATGGAAGTTCGCGTTATAACTTTTAAATCTTATTATACATTTTAAACATAATAAAACTGTTTATTATAACAATCCTGCATAAAAGCTTGGTTTTTTAAACTTGGTTCAATCATTTTATTTTGCTACGGTGAATAGTAAACGAGATGGTGAAATGGAAGGTCGCCTTATAACTTTTTTTCTGGATCTAAATTTGTGGGGTTTTTTTGTTGTTTGTTAGCTGTTATATGGGTTTTTGAACCTGAATTAAATAAAAAATGAAAATGAATAAATTTTTTGCTTATAACTGATAAAAATTGTATAACCAAACAAAATTGTATAAAAATTGTATAACATTAGTTTGTATTAAATATTTTTTCATTGAGTTAGTTGATAAAACTGTTGTTCTTTAAAAAGAAATATGTATTTTAGTGTCAATTTTTATGATAGATATGTATTGCTTTAATTCCGTTTAAATGTAATTTTAATTCTAACTTAGTTTAAATGTAATTAATGTAATTTTAATTCCGTTTAAATGTAATTTTAATATTGTTCTGTTAAACCATAAGTGCTTAAATCAATTGTTTGAAAAATTATACAGGGGTGGCCATAAGTCACTTTACCCAGTTCAAATAATAATAAACATGCATTTCTAATTATATAATTATTATTTGGTAATAATTTATACAAAATGTAAAAACATTAAACTCAATCTTCAAAGTGTTGTCCTTCAGAATCATTACACAATTGGATTCTTCTCTTGATGGGGTCACAAATTGGCCAACACAAGGCCTTGTTATTGTCCAGACTTGCAAATTTGGCAATAATTTTTTCTCTCAACTCTGCTTTTGTGCAAACACCTTGTGAGTAGACACGTTTCTTCAGGATACCCATGTTGAGTGTCCAACGATGGTGGAGGCCATTCAATGGTTTCTTTTCTGCCAACCCATATCTTAAAAGTTTCATCCAAGAAGTCATGTACAATTCTATCATAGTGGTGGAGCACTACCTTGCATTCAGATGTCATTGTCTGTGTCAAGCTGAGGTATGGCGAAATCGTGCAACATGCCGACATATAGCTGGGAATTGATTGTCCCATCAAAGAAGTAAGGACCCAATACACCAGTTGAACGTATTCCTCCTCTTACAGAAATTCCAGGGAAAAGATTGTTAAGTGGATAAGTGGGTACTGGGTAAAGTGACTTAAGGCCACCCCCACATATGAATTAGTGGAAAGGTATTTATTAATTAGTGGAAATATGAAATAGTGGAAAGGTATGAATATAAATTAGTGGAAAGGTATTAATTTATTTAGCTACTCTTATTGTGAAAATCTGAGTTATAGTATTTTGACAAAATTTTCAAAAAATGAAATAAAAGCAGCATTCATTGACAATATGCTTTGATTTTTTTTATATACAGTCATGAAAAAAAATTTAAGACCAAGCTCAAAATTTCACAAAAAGGCCAATAGCATTGCATTGGCAATTACATTTATTTCTTATAAAATCATTGTATAACATGGAAAATATGTCACTACAATGCAATTTTACTATCCACGATCAGTGAATTGTCCAAAATTCAATATTTTGTATGTCCTCTCTTGTTCTTGATCACAGCCTCCATGTGCCTCAGCATATTGTCTTTTAGACTTTGGTAATACTCCGAGATTTCCCTTACCCAGACTTTTTTATCACTAGCCAACTCTGGAGCACTTGACAGTTGTCATTTTGACACTTTATCTTTCAATTCTGTCCATAGATTTTCAATCAGGTTGAGCTCAGGGCTATTTCCCAGCCATTCAAGCATTTTGACTCTGTTCTGACCCTGAAGCAATGGCATGATGCTCCATCCTGTATGAAAATATTGCAGTTATAGATTTCCATGAGAAGTTTGAGCTTGTCTGACAACAACTTGACATACTTTGGTCCATTCATGATGGTTTCTGCAGTTAAAAACATGAGAGCACCAACCCTGTTCTTGGACATTGCCCTCAAATCATCTGACTTGGGGATGTTTCATTGTCAAGATCGTATATTTATCTTCATATTGCTTGCCAGGTGGTCACTTGATGTGGTGCTTGCATACCATTAACTGTGAAAGGGTAGACTCATCTAAGAATAATACCCTGCCCCACAGTGCGGTTGTCCAGTGGCAATGTTCAATGCAAATGCCAGGCACTTGGCTTTCATGGCAGGTGTAAGCCTCGGTTTTTTTGCCAGTTTGTAGAATTTCAACTTAAATTCTTTTGATAAACAATAAGAAACTGTCGTATAACTCACTTTACATCCCCTCCACAGCAGTTCAGCCCTGATATTCTTTATGGAGCTTGTTGGAGACCTAAAAACATCCTTTTCATCAAAATGTTGTCATGTTTGGTGGTGCTTTTAGGTCTTCCACTCCTCCTCCAGTCCTTGTAGATTCTTAATTCTTTGTACTTGACGATTTCCTGATGCATGGCTGACTTGCTGACTCTCAATTTCTCCCCAATACTGCATTCTTTTAACTTTTGACTGTGTAGGGTTACAATTTGGACCCTCTGAATGGTTGTCAGACTTTTTTCACCCCATTTCAGCTGTTCCAAAATTTCAAAAAATCAGAATGAGGTGTTAACAGCAGCTAAGAAACCTTTCAAAAGAACAACCAAAATCAAAACAGTTGATCAGGACAACTGGCTGATGCAATCTGATACAATACTACAATTTCAGATATTTTTAGAGTTAACTAAACAACCAGTATCTTATGTTTATAATTGAAATCTTACAAGTATTGAAAATTAAATAATTTTTCATTTATCAAAAAAAATTTTATTCTCAATTTTTACCACAGAAAATCTGATAACACTTGAGAATTAACAATACGTAAGGTTATTTTTTTCTGGAAATAATGTTTCTTTATGATTGACCTAGTTATATGAATGTAATTATATGACTTATATAACTATTGATTCAAGTTTTTTGGAAAGTTATGATTGTATAACTTTTGCTATTTTAACTTGATATTTTTCTTAATTTATCATCTGTTTAATTTATATATTGTTTTTATTAAGTTCTTTGTACATGGAGTAGTGAAGTGCAAATATGTGATTGGCCCAATTTCATACTTGGGTTAAGATGAGGATAGATATTGATTAGAATTATAATATATAGAATTTTTTCCTTATGTGACCTCAAATCTTTTGCATAATAGTAAAATAATTAATGATCATGCAATCAAAATTTTTTTCAAACTGTGTTTTGTTGGACTCTCATCAGATTGGATTGTCATTTTAGAAAGTCAGATTGAATTCAGAGTCTGAAAAACACTCTCTGCAACAAAATTAGTAATGGCAAACAGTGAACAAGACCCAGCAAAGTACAAGCCTTAATTGTCTGAAATATCCCATTTGATATGTCTTGTAAAGTTTAATATGTACTGGTAGCTTAACCTTTAATTGGTACTATATTATCAGCATTGTTTTATAAAGTTATTTTTATATTTTAGTGAGATAGGTAAAAATACTATTTATTTATAAGCATTATCATTATGACTGTTGATCCTGCTAATCTTCAAATAAATGCTACTGATATTACCACCAGTAAAGATGACTTTGATTTTTTGGGAAGCGGTAGTTATGGACATGTGCGTAGAGTTTATACCAAAAAGTATGGAATTTCAGCTGCCAAGATTTTTCATGTAACTGGAACAATTGATCGTCATGGCAGCACCATCGAATTGTGAATATTCTTGCATTTTATTATTTCATGTAAACAATTAAATGATTGTGTTACTATTTCTTTCTTGCTATTTAGCTACTCAAATATTTTATAGATTTATTGAAAAGCCTCAACATTTTTTGGTTCATGCTACTTTCTTGTCACTACAAATTTTTTTTACGACTTTTTCAAGTTTTATTAAAAAATTCTTGCAAAAAAGTTTCATCATCACATTTATATTATAGTTTTTAAGAATCATTTACAAAACTTTTTTTAAGAGACAAATAACATTAGCCAAAGAAAAAGATTTTTTTTTCTTTGATCAAGCAGGAGCTTCATCCAGCAAAGATCAGACTTGCAGCAAAATGAGCCCATTTATAGTGGTTGAAAATCAACCACCAATATTCTAACAATAACAAAGCTGGACTCATTTAGGAAAAAAATTTTTCAAACAGACTGGGTGCCTCAATGCAGACTTTTTCTGAATTTGCAACACTCCATGCAACATGGAATAGTGTGTTAAAAGTCATGCCATAATTTTTGCCATGTAACCCAATTGCAAGAAGGTTTTATTTGGAAGATTTTTTTCCATTATACTGTTTTCCTGCACAGCTAATGAGCACAGTCTACCCAGGCTTAAAGTTTCCATCTTATAAACTAAATTTTTTTTTGTCTCTACTTGCAGACCTTTCTAGCAAGGTTATCATTAAAGAAAAGAAAAAGATCTTGAACCAATACTGCTTTGCAGGTAAATCAGACATGCAAACTTTCTTACCGCAATAAGATAGTAATTTGTTTTTGCTCAAGTCTTGTCATTCTGCTAATTTCTTAAATAAAGGTATTTCACAAAATCTTTTTTTCTTATTAGTCTTAGCCAGCAGTTTTAAATCATTATATATCCCAAAAAAATACTAGAACAGAATATTGTGGTGTCTCTAAAAGCAGGTCAAGTTATTGTGTGTTAGTTGCTGTAATTTTATTGCATTCTATGTTGTCCTGTGATTCTAAATCTAGAGGATTAATAGATTTCTTATCATTGGTTTGGTTTGCTTGTAATTCAATTCTCTATTAACTAATCATAGTTATTTGAGCATTCATGATCTGTTAACAAGTAAGCAGTGACAGACTGCTAATTAATAATTATTGGGATATCTTAAGGTTGTGTTGATAAGCAATTTAGTCCAATAAAATACTTAAAGACTACAAAACGTCAGCTTTAGACATGAATTGTTTGCTTTTTGAAACTGGAATCTTTTAAATATATAAAAATAAAACAGAATTTGTACAATCTTTTTTCAGTTTGGCAGTAAACTCATTTTTTAGATACTTTTTGATAGTTTTTTTTTAAAGCTAGGCAGTGCTTTACTAAATTTTTAAAAACTAAAAGTATTTATTTTTTTTAGTTTTTACAAATAATTTTTTAATGCAAAAGCTTACATAGATATAGGTTAACATCATAAGCCAAAAAGATAAAACCAAAACAATCTTATACCTTTCAAAAGCAAATGTTTCATTTAAAGCTCTTTTGTTAAATTGAGTAGCCTTAAAAAAGGTTGTTTTGAAAACTTGAACGTTTTCATCTAGCTCTCTTTAGGAGGTTTCGATAGAATGAATTGCAGAACTGAATGTAGTATTTTAAAAGTTTTAAGACTGATTCTGATTGGCTAAAAATTAAGGTTAGTAATAGTTATCATAATAATTGAAAAGTATTTAATAAATAAAACCACATTTCATCAGCGTAAAAAATTTTTTCCAAAAAAAAAAAAAAAAAACAAAATTATGCAAGTTTTGTGTTAAAATTTGGAATTAAAAAGAAAATTTTTACAATTATGCTAACAATTTATGTTTGTAAACAAACTCTTTCAGTCTATGCAAATTAGGTTTTCGAAGAGCGATAAAAATTGATTCTAAGGCTGATAAATGGAAATTGGATCGTGCTTTAGAAAGAATAAAAAAAATTGTTCAACCCACATACCGACTATCGCAGTGGCACACATATTCATATATGATGTTACTTTGTTGAAAAGTGGGAAGAACGTCTTTATGTATTGCAGGTAAAATTTATCTGGTGGAAAAGACCATTCATGGTTGGACCGCTCCGAAATAATTATTAAAAGATAATTTTATTTTTCTTTCAAATTTCAAGGAATTTTCACCAACTCAAGGCAATTTTAAAAAGACAGGACATCTTTTTTTGGGTCTTCTTTAGTGCTTTGTTGGAAATGTAAAAGTTTTTTAGGGATTCTTGAATCAATAAGGAATTCTGGATAACCATTTTGTATAAGAATAGAGCAAATATTGTCTAGTTCATGTTTTAAGCTGCATTCTCCTCTAAATCTACATTAAAAAATCACCCCATTCTCACGACCTCTTCAGTGAGGTCCCCAATATTTTTTTTATTGGTTGCTTTTTGTTTTAATAATGTAACCACCCTGGTTTCCAGACTGAGACTACCATATTGTTTGTCTGAAACTACAAATTTAACCCCCCAAATGACCACTCCCTCTTAACACATTTACATTTGTAACCCAAGACAATAAGATTGCATGTTTACAGTCATGTGCAATAGATTGCAACTGAGTCATTTCATTATGATACAACAAATCAATGCAACCACTACATTGCAAAGTTGGATAATTCTGATATATGGCAAAGCTCATAAAATGTGAATCCATAAAAAAAGTTATTAAAATCAAACTGTCAATGGCTGAGATATGGGCTTTTGAAATTTTGTCTGTCATTTGGTGGTGCACTTCACTTGCTAAACATTTTTTTGATTTTAAGGTTATTATCAAGGTAAAAATGTGGTTGAAGTGTTAATTCCACCATTTTTAAGGATGGTAAATCTAATAATAGCTTTAATTTTTATTCTAAAATGATTGTTTTACAAATTATTGGCATTTTTAAGTTTTAGAGAGGGTAATTTAAAGCCCCCAAAATCTTTTGTGGGAATCAAGATAATTAAAAAAATCAACTGTATATGGTTTCTTATCTATATTAAGTTGTAAAATGATTATTTGAAATTACATTTTTATATTTTTGTTTTTTTTTGTTTTGCAAAGTTAGGCATAAGGCACTATTTATATTTACTTAAAAGCATAACTAGTGTTCCTTCACTTGCCTGGTACATTTAATAACTTTAAAGGTATTATTGACTTGCCAAGATCAATCAAATGCACAACTGGCATGTTGTATCAATTACAATATTGATGCTTAAGATCAAAAGGAGTTAGTGATATATGTTAATTACAGTTTAAGCAAGAACTTGCATTACATTTTGAAATTTTATGAAAACAGTAAATTTAAATTACAATAATATTTTTTTAGATAACAAAACTTCATCACTCTTTATTAATACTTTGAGAGAATTTGATTATAATAAAGTTTTGGATTTTTTTTTAAAAGTCAGTGTAAATATTTGCCCGTTACACTTTTTGCTAATTTATATGTCTTACAAAAATAATTTAGTGATCACTTAATTTTGCTTAAACTGCGTTACACTATTAGATTAAAGCACAAATGAAAGAACACAGTGGATGTTGTTGTGTAGTTGTCTAATATGCAAAAATGCTGATTGAATGTCATCATACAATATTACCTTGTTTACAACCAGGACTAAGGTGTTTCAGTTTTTGATGGTGCTAGTGTTGGCAAAACTGCCCAAATTAACACCTCAATTATGTTCTGTATACTGATCCTTGTTATTTGTTTTGGTCTTGCATATGCAAAAAATGAGCTTGAAAGATTTATTAGTATTTTATTATTTTACTCCTTTTGATGATAACAAAGCAATATTACAATAAAAGATAAAGGATGTAAAACTATGCTAAGTAGCTTTAAAGCAAAAAATATCAACACTGGGGTCAGTGTCAACAGAAAAAAATTTTGTTGTCACCTTTGCCTAAAGTACAATTTGATAAATCAAAGCTCCAGATAAATCATCACTTTTTGATAATTAGACATGTTTAAACTTAGTAAAAGCTGTCAGTTTTGTCTTCAAAATGTTTTGTAGTCACAGTTTCAACTGAAAATATGTATGTTTCCACAAGCTAAATTTAAAACTAACAAATTAGAATTTGAAAGATTCATAGCATGTTTTAATGTGTCTTTGCTCTGACTTCAAAATGACATACTTTAAACTTTCACTGCAAATCTAATTTGCTGTTAATATGCTAATGCTGCAGCTAAAGCTAATTTTGGATGATGAATTTTACAAAGTATGTGTGATAATAAAACCCAACAAACATCTTCATGAGAAGGCCAATAAAAATATTTGGAAGGTCCACAAGGATAAAGAAAGTTAATTTGCAGATTATTTTTATGGTAATTTATTTTAATTACAAGTCCAATCCACCATTGAAAATCATAAACACAGTAGACATAACTCATCAAAGGTATATCAACAGTATTGAATGAAGTTGTTGGGCACAGAAAGTTGTGATGTCCAGCAAAATGTGTATCATCTGATACACATTTGAATTTTAGTATTCCAACCGAATCTGACTCAAAATGATGAAATGATCTTGTTACAGGTACTGTGCTATTTGTTGCATATCTTCTTTGTAAATTCTCTTGTGCTCTGCAGAGTTTCTTTGGAAATTATAAAAAAATTTACATTTGTAATTTCTTCTTTACAAAGACATAAACAGCCTCTGTTGAAAGAATTTTGGTTTGTGTTGGACGTTTGAGACTTGGTTGTGTCACTTTTTGTTTGATCATTCCACCTATTCCATCACAGGGAGATTTGCCATGATTTGTGCCAAAAAATGACCATGAAGCTTTAAAATTAAAATCTTGAAAGTGATGTGTTAAATTTAAAAAATTTTTGAAATTTTTGTATTGTCCACTGCAGCCATCAGAAAAATACTCCAGAAATTTGATTGAAAGAAACTTTTCTTTTATATAATTTGTTAAAACTTTTGCAAAGCATACACAAAACCAGTATCATGGTTGAGATCCTCAGACATAAAACAAAAAGAGTGGGCTTTTAAAGATTGATTATTCTGATCTTTAGCATAAACAACGGCTGGATGCAGAGTGCATTGATTTCTGTTCCAATGGTAGCCTTGTACTTCATCCTGAACTACAAAAAAATAATTTTCTGAAAAATCAACAAGGACAATTGCTCTGTCAATCCGAATTGCATTTTTTTTTGTTTTTGAGATCTGAGCTTGGCTTTTTGCAATTAAAAAATGAGAAGTTAGTTGAATCAGTTTTCTTACAGCTAATTTGATAAATTCATCTGCAGCAAGTATCATAGTACTTAGTGCTGTCTGATCAGTTGTTTGCCATTGCTTAACTTTTATTTCAGATATATCCTCCAAGCATTCCAAGTGTTGTAATTTTAAAGTCAGTGCATTTTTTCCAGGGCAATCATTGCATCTATGAACCATGCAAATTTTGTCATTTAAGTCGCAAACAATAATCTGCATCATCTCTTTATAATCCAATTGGCAAGCAGTAGCCAAAAGCTTGACATTTTGGTGAAGAGCACATACACAAACTGTGTGGCTGCCTGATGTTCCTAACAAAACACACCATTTCAGTCGAAGAGAACAAAATTTGAAAAAACTTATTTTGATATTTTGATGATGATTTTTAAATTTAACAAACAACTCTTTTAGATTGCATAAAAGAAGACGCTTTTGTTGATGCACTTTGTATCCAATACTAACAAAATCCTTGGAGCCTGGCGATAACTTGAAAATTTATCGTCTTGTTAAAAGCTATGCACAAGAGAATGATTTTCTCATCAATGCCTTTTCTGGAAGCTCAAGTTGGCTTAGCAAGTATACCATGCTCTGATTTTAATGCCAATGCATGTCAAACAGTGTAAAGCTTGCATTGAAAAAATTGGGCTGTTTTTTCAATGCTCCATGATGCTGGTTTACAAGTTAAAATTTGAACTATTATCAGCGTATGAGTCTGCTGTTTGAAACTTTGTTTTCAAGTCAAGCATCAGTTGGTGTAAATCTTGAGTAGCAATTGCATCTGAGCTTGTACAAGGTTTCATATCAAAAAATATATCCAATGTTTGTGTTTTGGCTATTTTTGAAAAACTTTTATTCACATTTTGTGCAACAGCTGATATTTTATGCTTAACAGAGAGTGTCATTGATGTACTGCTTTGCTGTGCATTGTTAATGGAGACTTTCAACATAATTGTAAAGCCAAGCTCACTTTTTCATTAGACAAGACTTTGGTTGGATTTTTGAGCTCCCAATCACTTCCAGCAGCACTTTCTCTTTACTTTCAGAAGAGCTCAGTTGGTTTCAGTTTTGCTTTATTGTAGCTATATTTCAAACTACCCTCCCAAAAATTTTAAAACAACAAATAACTGCTGAAATAATTAGTTTAGAATAAAATTAATGTTATTTTTAGATGCAGCATCCCAAAAAATGGTAGAATTGATACTTTAACCACCTTTCTGCCTTGACAACAACCTTGACAAGAAGGTTTTAAAATTTAAAAAAATGCTAAATAAGTGAGGTGTGCCACCAAGTGGTAATTAAAATTTCAAAAACCCATATCTCTGCAATTGATGGTCTAATTTTGAAAAAAAAATTTTGTTTTGATGTATATTAAAATGTGATTAATACCAAAAATGTAGTAAAAACTGGCACCTTGTGATTGCATATATTTTGAAGATTTGTAGTATTATAATGGAATGCCTCAACTGCAAAATGAATGAGCAAAGTGATGAACGGTACTATATTTGTTTAGATAAATATAGGGTTTTTGATCTAATTCGTTGTTCTTGCAATCAAGTTTGTTCTTTTTGCAATCAATTTCGTTTTGCAAAAACTTTTATATATATATATCTTTGTATAGGGTCTCCCAATAGGGTCTATATACATATATAGATATATAATATGGGATCTCTGTATTAGTTCTCCATAATCTATAGTCTCTATAATGTATATATAGATAGGTAGACCAATCAGAGACCATATATGGAGACCCTATTATGGAGACCTAATATCTATTATTGAGACTACATTATGGTGCCTAATTTTGAAGACCTATTACAGAGACCCTATATTATCTATATATTTGATAATATAGAGTCTATATATTTAATAGCATAAGGTTTTTGTATTAGGTCACCACAATATTAGGTCTCCATAATTAGGTCTCCATGATATATAGTCTCCATAATTAAGTTTCTATAATATAGTCCCCATAATATTGGGTCTCCATATAGGGTCTCTGATTGGTCTATATACCTATCTATGTATGCATTATGGAGACTATACTATAGATTATGGAGACCTAATATAGAGACCCCATATTATATATCTATATATGTATGTAGACCCTAGCAGGAGACCCTATACAAAGATATATATATATATATAAAAGTTTTTGCAAAAAGAACGAATTTGATTGCAAAAACAACGAATTAGATCGAAAAACCCTATTTCTAACAGTAGACTATATAATTAAACTGTAGATAGTGTGTTTGTAAGCTGCTGGTTAAAAGCCATCTCAAACAAATACAAGTAAAACAAAACTTCCTCAAATTCAAGAAAAATTAAAGGTTTTGCTACATCTCTTAGAAAAGAAGGTTTTAAAGCATCAAATGGTTGAATAAACAGGTTTAAGGCATGCCACATTTCTCAACTATTAGAGTGGATAGAGTGGCTATGTTGATGATGAAATTGTGAAAAATTGGAAATCATAATGGTTCTCAAAAATCACTGCTGGTTACCACACTTGTGACATTTACAACATGGACAAAAGTGGAATTTTTTTTCAGGTATTGCCAGATAAAACTGTAAATGAAAAAGAAAACGCTTGTAGAAGTGGAAAAAGATCAAAAGAACAAATTGTCACCATGTTCTGTGTGTAAACATGGATGGAGAAATTTAGAATACTGTAGTGATTAAAAAATGTAGGAAATTGCAGTGTTTCAAGTCTATTGACACAAGGACATTACCTATTACGTTGGAGCATAACAAGAAAATATGGATGACTTCTGAAATTCATCAAAAATGGGTTTGGAATTTTGATAAAAATATGCAATAGCAAAATCGTAAAGTTCTACTTTTGAACACTGCACCAAGCCATCTAAAGGATATAAACCTATCAATTTAAAAGTTGTGTTTCTATCAGCCAATATAACATTTAAGCTTCAACCACTAAACCAGGAAATAATCAAGCTAATAAAAACAATCAATCGAAAATACCCTATCCAATCTGATTTTGCTAAAATAGTGAGAATGTGAAGACTGTGTCAAAATGCATGTCTCTTTTAGGTGCTGTACATTAGATTAATACAGCTATTCGAGTACTTGGTTGTTTCACAGTAAAGAAATGTTTTCCTAATGTGTGGAATTAAGAAAGATGATAAATCTGTCTCTGCAGACAATGAGGATAGTGGCCTCAAAATTTATTGGTTTTTGGCTCTAACCTTGAAAGTTGTATTTTTGACTACATGTCAATAAAAAATAAGCATATTAACTCAGCATACTAGTGTAATAAGTATGTACTTGTATGATAAAAGATTTCAATCCCTGCAAAACTTTTTTCTACTTTTTTGAAAATATTTTATTTTTTATATTAGGGTTATGCGGGAAGCTGGATATGTTGCTCGTGCCAGTCATGAAAATGTTGTTCGATTTCAAGCTGTATGTACTTGGTCAAGTTATGTTGCCATCATAATGGAATATGAAGTGTTTGGAAGTCTTCACAAATTGATAATAAATACTGGAGTCACTACATTTCCTTTTAAGCTGAGATTTCGGATGGCTTATGAAATTTCAAAAGCCCTTGTGTTTCTTCATAATTCTGGTCTTGATGATCGCATGGTTCATGGAGATTTAAAAACCAGCAATATTTTGTTAAATGAAGACTTGCGAATTCGTGTTGCTGATTTTGGGGCAGCTCATATTGGTACCAAAACCTGTGATCAAGCTACACAGCGGCCAGCTGAAACACTTGTACATTCAGTTGTGTTTACGGCTCCAGAATTTTTAAAGAACATTTACACCAGGCGCACAACTGCAATGGACATTTTCAGGTAATTTATTTTTTAAATTGTAAGATTTATTAGTTACTCAATTTTAAGCATTAAAATTTACATGACTTGATTTTTTCACAGTTATGGAAGAGTATTATATGAATTAATTCTTCGTCAATTTCCATTTCAAGAACAACGACGACGTCACGAAAATTTGTCACGAGCTATTATTCAAGGAGAAGAACCAGATACAACAAAAATACCAATGATTCGACAGCAACTTATTGATGCTGTTGATGACGATTTGAGATTAATGGATTATCTGGTCGAATGTATGAGTAAATGCTGTAATCCTACTGACACTGAAAGACCATCAGCAATTGATAGTAAGATTTATTAAAATTTATGGATTGCGTCAAACACTCATTTTCTCCTTCGAAAACTTAACTTGACACTTTTAGTACAGCCAAACTTGAGGCCTGAAACTTTAGTTTTCAGCTGAGACACGTAAAAATGGGCTGCAACCTTACTTTAGATTGTTGTTTTGTCAAAACATGTATTTAATTGTTCGCTTTCAGAGAAACCAATTAAAAAACGAATGACATTTACTAAGAGACAACGAGAAAAAATATAGGCCTTAAGAGTTGACTCAGTTTCCCATTCTCAATATAATGTCATTTCATTTATTTTTTTCCTTGTTCAATAGTAAATAGTTCGCACAAAAAGATCATGGATACTAAAAAAGACCAAAAAAAGGAAGAAACAGCATAACGTCAATCGTTAAAACATGTAGAATTTACTTATTTTATCTCTATTTTTATCCTTCTGACTCACAGGAAAGCGACGGAGGCGGCTCACAGGAAAGCGACATAGGGTAGGCAATTACCCCGACCTGCTTCCGGAGATGCCAAGATATTACTGTCCGCTTGTAATATTATAGAGATATGACTGTAATTTAGAGCTGCTTGCCAAGACTACCAAGCAGGAGAAAGTGCCGTAAAGTGTCTTTCCCCGAGATGCAACAAAATGGCGCAAGTAGGTTTTGAACCGAGACCATATCGATCACAATCCCGGCGCTTTAACCACTCGACAACGCTGCTGTGGATAGAAGATAATTAGAAGAGTGCAGAAACTATACGGTAGAAGGCATGGCCGCAACACCTTGATTAGGTAGAATATGATATTTAATATAATGAGAAAGAAGAATATATAAAATATCACAAGGGTAATAGACAAACAAATTAAAGATTGTTAACCAGTGCATGACTAGTCTGCGTACTGCTGATGGGTGGCACAGCTAGTCGAAGATGGGAATTTAGCTCAACTGAGCATGCTGAGTAAAGAAAAACCACCCATAAAAAGAAACCTCACCAGGTCCGGAAACCTTTTCTAAATGCATTTGGCAACTCTTCAAAGAGAATATACAAGAATTGAAGGGATTATAAGTCAAATAATAAGCAAACAATTTGCAATACAATAAATAACATAAACTACTATTTTCCAATCAAATTTAATGGAGTTCAAAAAAAGTATATATCTATACATAAAATAAATCTTATGTCAAAAAAAGAAATAAAATAAATGAACATGCAAAAATAAAAATAATAATAGTACTGTAATAATAAAAAAACGCCGTTAAGAAATGAATTCATGAATAAAATAAACCTTTGTTAAGATCATATTTATCAGTTTTAAAAACAACTGGGGTTAATACATGTTGTACAGTTATAAGTTATGATTATTGTTTGATTGTTTTTTTATCAGAATCTTACCGCAAGCAATCATATATTCTGGAAATTTTTTACATTATATGATAAAGATTATTTCGGATATTAAATAGCAAAATTCTATTTACCTCCGAAATTCATTTACTCCTACCCCAGTCTGCTTAGTCAGATTCAAAAAGTTTGACAACGCACCGAAATTTTACTAACAACTTATTTTCAGTTGAAAATGCTATGAAATTCTCCATGGAACGTCTTTCGTCAGTCGCGTTGTCGAAGAGTGTTGCAACAGTTCTGAATCAACTAGATACTCGCCGTCCTGAAGCACCTGAAGGAAATCGCATCGAGCTGCACCGACGTTTTCGGTGATTTATTGAATACCGCATGTTTGTCAGGAGCAATGTTACATTTTTCTTACAATCAATATAATCAAATATTTTACGACTTCCAACTAAAATTTGGAAAACATTTTTTGATTATATACCAGACCAAGCCATGTTTGTCATTTTTTAAGATCGCGTTTAATTCGCTTTTTATAGAATTGAGTTTCATAGTCAACAGCAGGATACTGTGTCCTGTTTCTTCTTATATGTGATGAACAGCTCTTGTTTAAGACTATATAAATGGCTTAAACAAAATCTTAAGTAGTAATCATAGCACTGACGAGCCCTAGGGGCGGAAACAGTGACTGACTGCTGTTATTAAAGTTTTCAAGGGGTTTTAAGTCCAAAGTTTCATTTTAAAATGATTAGTTTTTTATTTCGGTGCTGACCGATTTACTGTAAGTCAAAACGTAAGCTGTGTACCAACCCTGTTTTGTTCTGACTCCATTTTCGACTAGTATTTCAAATAACATTGTTTTGGTATTGTTTATCATTAATTAATCAGCAAGTAATTACGCTGTATAACTACATCGTGGTTGTTTAAGTTGATTGTACTTTATTTTCTTGCGTTTTAACTTCTAACTTGTTCCAAAAATGAGTATTTTTAGTATGTGTTTGGTTTCGCAAGTTTTAAATTTAAGTTAGATCGCTAACCGCTGTTTTTATTAAATATCTTGTAAAGCAAGGTTTTTTCTCAAGCTGTGATTGTGATTGTCATGGTCTGGTTTTCGAATTTCCCCTATTGCCAGAATCGAAAGGTCTTAAGGATGAGCATGACTATAAAAAATTTCCGTGCCGTGGCTGAGATTTGAACCAGGGTTTGCTAAGATTCTGATTGATTCAAACTGGTTATTGCGCATGGTAGCTGCTGTTTTACAGCACTTGTACGCATGCAACGTTTACGATTGTGGTAAAATTGTAATGCTAATTACTGAATCGCTGTTCCCAAACATCGTTTACTGTCGTTTTAGTATACGTGAGGAAATAATTCATTGACTATTTGATTTTTTTTTTTTGAAACTTGCTAATTATTTTTCATTTTTGCTAAACTTATTAATTATTCTCTTTTGTTGTGGTATGCAAGTTTTTTGTGTCAACTTATTTTTTAGACTTTTCTTTAAACCGTTAATGCAAAGCAATATTCAATTTTATCAATAATTGGGATTTTCGTAGTTTTTTAACCATTTTACCGTAATTGCTTTGAGGTGTTTATTTTCTGTATGCAAACTTTTAACTAAATGATAGTATTTTTTAGATCGAAGTAATTTTGCCTTGATGTTTATAGAATTTCTTATTAAGTTAAATTTGCTTATTTGTAATGTTTGCTTCGATATAATTTTAAACTCGCATCAATTGTTTTATATATGAATAGTTGTACGAACTGTATCGTGATTTTTATTGCTCTCTTATTATTATTCAAAGTTCTCTTTTTTGTAGTTTGCATTCGCGAGATCATAAAAAACTAGCTATCACGAGTTATGATCATTTCAAAACTAAACTTTGTAGTCACGTTTATTATGACTTCACTAAAGTTGTTTTTGCCGCCCGCGCGCATTATAAGAAAAATCAAGAACTGAAAATCAACACTTTGATGGCTGATGCTAAAAAGCCTTTGGTAATATTGCAAGTGACCTTTAATTTTTAGATAAGCGATTGCTGTCTGTTTGAAAAACTTGGTTGTTTTAATGATTAGACTTGTGTTTTTAATTGCTTCCAAATGTTCATATTCTTAAAAGTTGAATGATTGATCTGTTCATTGTGGTTTATTATGACAATCAAGAGTCTTAAAATCAAGAATAACGAATTCACTGGTTTTTCGGAGGGTGTTTGTAGGTAGTAGTCGTCGCTGAAAAACGTATATAACTAAAAATAATTTGAAAAAATTAAAGCTTATCTAATCATTTAAAATAAAATAGCGTTCAATTGATCTCTTACAGCAGGCATGTCAAGCTCGCGGCCCGCGTAGTCTTTTGAAAAATGCCCCACGAACTAAAAAAGTTTGGGCAAAATCAAAATTTTTCTGGCCGCGACAAGAAATTATTTGGTCAAAACAATTTTTTTTGTGCACAGAAAACAAACTGTTCCTGCCGGACAAAGTTCCAGAACGTAGAAAAGCGGTTAAGATTTAAGGTGAATACCTTTTTTTTTTTTTGAGAGATCACTACTTATTTGGATCAAAAATCAAAAAATCAGAGACAGATTCAGGTTGAAGACTTTTTTCTTTTTAGTCTTCATTTTTTTGGTAACGCGATTGCAGCTCGAGGCAAATTTTTCCGGTGCTTCCCGGGTTTGACATCCCTGCCTTTTAGAATTGGTTAATGGTTTCAGTTTTGATTCATTTGCAATCTTGGTTAATTTTTTAAAATTTGTTATCGTTTTTAACGATTGTTTTTGTGCATTCAAATGAAAAGTTCTTTTTAGTTCTTGTTTCCAAGATGAAATATGGTTAATCGATTTCACGTCGCAATGTGATAAATTGTGTGCTTTACTTTTTAATCAAGCTTAGCATTTTTGTGTTTTTGTAATTGTAGCATTCGTATCTGTATTACAAAACATACTCTACTGTTGTTGTACTGCATTACCAGTTTCAATCATTAGCCCCAGAGGGCCGTATTCAGAGGTGAAAAACTGCAATTGCGCAAGTTGCGCTGCGCTTTCATACTTTTTTTTAATAGCTTTACGCACTTTGCGATGCGCTCTTGGTTAAAAAATTATAAGTTGCGCTTAATTGCGCTGCGCACCAAAAAATAAAAAGATTACTTGCGCTTTATTGCGCTGCGCTTCAAAGGTTAAACCAATCAATTGCGCTGCGTTTTATATAGTGCTATTTTGCAAAAGCGCAATCTACTTTAGTCGTTTTTTAATGTAGGCGATTGAAAAACCGATTGGGATGCGTTTATGATTTGAAAAAGTACATTACGTTGCACCGCGGTTAATATAGTTTTTAAAATAGTCTGCATTGCGTTTTACATAAATTTCAAAACCAATTTGCGCTTTACATGATTTCAAAATCACAATGCGCTGCGCTTTACATGAGTAAAACAGTAGTGGGTCCAACCCTGGTCCGCGTATCAATTGATACCGGGCTGCACAAAAATCATTTAATTATTTCTGTTTTCTTTTGTTGCATAGTTTATTCTCTTACACGTAATTATTCTGCAAATTACTAGAAGTTTTTTTTGATGATGCTATAAGCCTACTTGTGACATCATAAAAATACTTGTTAACAGGAATTCTCTGGAAGGTTTTGTGAGCAATTCTTCTAATTTTGTCATAGATAAACAAATAACAAGTTCTCGACTATTCTTTTTGTTTATTTAAGACGAGTTTGAGCATTTCTTTTCATTTACGTATTTCGTAGATTAGAAAATCTTCAGAACATGATGCTGTCAATTGTTGTAGAGATATTTGTAGTAATTATTTCTTTGTAATGGTTTTATTGTATTACAGGTTAGTGGCTGCAGTTATTTAAAGAAGTTAAATTTTTGGTAAAAGAGGCACTATTGTTGAATTTTAACCCACAAATAAGCAAAAATGAATACGAAACAGACTTCGTTAGAACGTCTCCTAGCAAAGAGGAAAAGGTTCATTTAAGAGGCAGAAGAAGACCTTTAAACATCAAAGGAATAGAAAGCTTTTGACAGACTATGCCATAAGTCCTACTTGAAATATGGATTTATCGCGACAGGTGATTTCCCATACCAACACCCTCTGCATAGTTTGCGACTACCGGCTCTAACGAGGTGATGAAACCTTTAAAATTGTTTTGTCGCTTGAACACCAAGCATTTTGAAGTATTTCGAAAGAAAAAAACGAGGACATGAAGGACAGAAAAAATTTCTGATGGCTACCACATCAATGAACGAGAATGCACCGAGAGCATCATATTTAGTTGCTAACCGCATTGCTAAGGCAAAAAAAGCCATTGATTATCGGTGAAGAATTGATCTTGGCTCTTGCCCTCCACTAAAGACATTTGCCGTGAACTTCTTCGAGAGGCTGCTGTTAAAAACAAAACATGTGCCTTTTTCGGCTAGCACTGTGACTAGACACATTGAGGAAATAGCTGAAGATATTGAGACACAATTGTCGGAGAGGATTAATACATCACCATCGTACGCACTCCAGGTTGACGAATCTATAGATATCGACAACAAGGCACTACTACTTGTTTATTTACGATATCTTTATCAAGAGGATGTGCATGAAGATTTGCTATGTGCAGTATCTTTGCCAACCAACACGAGAGGAGCAGAATTGTTTAAGTCACCAGATGGCTATATATCAGGACAACTAAAAGGTCCATTTATGTCGGCATATGCACAGACGGAGCTGCCGCCATGACCTGACGACTGCCTGGTTTAACAGCTCAGATTAAGGAGGTTAACCTGAGAGTAAATCTCCGCATTGCATCATTCACAAGGAAATGCTGGCAAGCCGAAAAATAACACAGGAATTTAATAGCGTAGGCCTATTGGTTGACGTCGTTTAAGTCAGTGGTCGGCAACCTGTGGGCCTTTTAGCAATTTTTCGTGGGCCGCGGGCTATTCGGTTTTACAAAATCTTTGTGGGCCGCATGCTAGCCGTACGTGCATAGTAGTTTTAAATGCGTAGTGCATGAAGTTCCAAACCTGTGTACGTAGGATGATAATCACTACAGTTTCATTTCAGTTGATATAATAAAAGCCATTGACGTTTTTGTTCAACAGTTATTCGTTTTGTAGTCGTAGTTTCAAATGTAGTGGGCCTTCAATAGCTATTGAAAGGGTGATCTGGGCCGCGTTAAAAAAAGGTTACCGACCACTGGTTTAAGTAGTTGACCACATCAAAGCACACGCCCATAACTCGCGCCTATTTTAGAAGGTTTGTAAAGAGATGGACGCAGAGCACAGACGTCTTCTCTTGTACACAGAAGTAAGATGGTTATCTCGAGGAAAAATTGCTAACTAGAGTTTTGAATTACGAAACCCCTTACAAGATTTTTCTTAGAAAAAAAGTCACCGCTGGCAGCACATTTCCGTGACAAGGAATGGGTCGCGAAACTGACTTATCTGTGTGACATATTCAAGCTGCTCAATAAATTTTATTTGGTCCTTCAGAGAAAAATGACAACTGTTTTCAAGTTGGCAGACAAAGTAGTTGCATTTTAGGCCAAACTGGAGTTGTGGGAATGGCGCGTAAACAGAGGCATTTCGGACATGTTTCATGCATTAGCAGGGATTTCGGGCAAACCTGAGCCTTCATTTTCTTAGTTGGTGCACGATCATCTGTAGTTGCTTTTAAATGAGCTTGAGCGCTGAACCACAAAAGACCCCATAACTAGTAAGGAATGGATCCGCAACCCATTTGTCAACAAACCAGATGAATCTAGCATGTCTCTGCAAAAAAAATATCAATTGTTGGAGATTGCAAATGACGGTTGCCTTAAAATACGTTTAAAACAACAACTCTTCCGTTGTTCTGGATTACAATCATGGCAGAATACTCTGAGATCGCAACCAAATCACTTAAAACCCTGTTGTCATTTCCGACATTCTATCTGTGTGAAAGGTGGTTTTCTGCAGTGAAAGCCGCCAAAACAAAACAACGGAGTAAATTGGACATAAGCAACACACTTTGGGTGTTATTGTCTCCTATAACCGCCAGATAGAATATCTCTTTGCAGAAAAGCAAGCTCAGGTTTTTTTATTGATTTAGCATTCTAGTGAGTTAAAATGTTAAATCACTTTAATTTTTTGGTGTAACTGTATTTCGTTTCGAAGGCATGTTTAAAAACAATTAAAATCACTAAATCAAAACAATTTGAAATATAAAGAATCAACGTCCTCTCACCGGGCCGTGGTAACATTATCAAACCTTGACTGGTCCGAGGCGATAAAAAGGTTGGGGACCATTGATCTAAAAAACGCATTGCGCAAGTTGCTCTGCGCTTTCTTAAAGAAAGAAAAAATATTCACCTCTGACCGTATTTATGGTTTTTTTGGGCAGGTGTTGATCCACAATTAGTGAACATGACGTTTCAATTACGTCGTAATTTCACAACCTTGTTGACTTGAGTCCCATACAATATTTTGATTTTAATAGTCTATCAAGTTTAGATCCATGAATTGCTTACATTCGATCCAAAAAAGTAAAAGAATGTACAGTATAATTTTAAAATTATGTATTAGTTCCCCATTTGACTACCATGTAATAGTAGGCTAAATCTCATCAACCCATTCCGGTTATTTTTGACTATTACGTTAAATCTTTTTAGCTCTCGAAACATAACTGGTTCAAGATCTTAAATAGATTAATCAAAGTGTGAACAGACTCTAGTATTTACGTTGGAATTCCTTTAGCTCCTACGGAAAATCAACCTAATTGGTATCCTGTTCACAGAGCTTTTATGATCTGTTCTAAAAGCAAACTGGACCCAGAGCTTGGCAAAATTTGTTCAATTCTATTAGAAAATGACTATCCGGAACATGCAATCAATTCGGCTTTCAAACGAAAACTTCAACAATTAAATTCTAACCCGCTTCACACAGTGGAAAAATGCCCTGTCTATCTACACATCTCATGGATTGTAAATGTCTCGATGAAGTTTGAAAAGCAGATTACGTCTGCTGTAAAACGCTGCTTTTTTTCCGTCGAACCACGTGCTATTTTTACAACCCGACAGCTTTTACCAGCAACTAATTAGCACCTTCCCATCACCACAGCAATATCAGTTTCCAGTTTGTGTGCCGCTGCGACAGTCGGTACGTTGATCGCACGTCTCAACGCTTAGATGAACGAATCAAACAACTCAATCCAAGATCCATCGCCAATCCTCCTGCCTCACACAACCGCCAAAGCCTTTCCCGCTCTTGCAAGGCCAACATACGCCCACAACAATTTCACGAATCCGCCATTGGTTAACATCTTCTTGACAATGCCCATTGCGCTCTTTACTACAACAGCAAAAAATTTTCTATTCTCGCTCGTGGTCGCTCTTCTTTTCACCTTTCTGCTCTTGAAGCAACTTTTATTAAATCTCTTAATCCCCTTCTGTGTAAACAAAAAGAATTCGTCTACTCTTTGAAAATTTCCTAATTTTTTCTCTCATTGGCTCCTCTTTATAATCCAGTTCGGTTTTATTTCTGCTTTATTCTGACAATTTCCCCTAAAGAGTGTCAGATGAAAAGCTTTAGGAAGAAAAATCTTTAATTCACACAATCCCGATCGTTAAGGCTTTTTCCCGGTCGGTTTTCCAGAAATCCCGCCAAAAATCCAAGACAGATTTGAAGTGAAGACCTCCTTTTTCTTAGAGAACACTAATTTTTAGGGACGAAAATCAAGAAATGCGAGACTGATTCGAAGTGAAAATCTCTTTTTTAAGAGCGCACTACTTTTAAGGGACAAAATTTTTGTAAACGTGCGTCCTGGTTTTCCCCATCAAAACTAAGCATGCCCAATGTCCACTGTTGTTGTAAAGTAACCATGTCGAGAAAAAGCTGTCAAACGACAAAGCCGCTTTCCTTATAGCCTAGTTAATAGGCTATGATGACGATGAACCTACAAATTGGCTTACTTACGGCCTACGAAAACCTATTAATCTATCCAATTATTTAATCTCTCAAGTATTGTTTAAACCAAGAAAAAAAGGCTATTTTTATTAAATATAACTTATATTAAAAACTTCTCTTTTAAGACATTTGTGAAGGCACTATCATCTGGGGTTGACCAAAATTTATTGTTGCAAAACAGGGCATTATTAAAATTTAACCAAAATAAAAAATTGAAAGATGGAATTATAATAATCGTTTTTATTTTAGTTGATCGCACAGCACACAAATATAAATATTTTCATATAGATATATATAATTATATATTTATTTCCAACTCGGTTGTCCTACTTTATTCAGTACAGTATATTTAATGTCCGCTTAAAACTGTCTTACAGTAAGCACAATAAACGTTATATGGAGTATATCGTGTTTACTGTAGGGCAATACCAAGTAGATTGCAAGAGCTTCGAATGTTTTTTACACTATTTTCATAATGCTGATTGCTGAATATCAAGTAGTAAAACTTTGTAAACCAATTTTAAAGTCCGTGGTTTGAATGGACTCGGAATCAAACTCAAAACTTTGGTGCTTCAAAACCAAATACTTGACTGATTAATGAGCAACCAGCCAACAACATGTAGGAGTTGAGACAATATTCTTTAGTGAAGGTGAAATAAAGACCAAAATAAAAGCTCTTTATTTTAAATCAAATGATTTTTTTAAAAAATTAGGATCTGGGTTTGCTCCACTTTTACATCCGCTCCGTGATTTCATCTTTGCATGACATTTTTAAGAACGTTTATGCTGGCAACATATTGTTTCCCTAGAAACTTTCAAACTGTAGCTTGCAAATGTGTTGAGCTCAGTGGAATGCGAAATACATTAATCAGTTTTTTTGTTCTGGTACGTCAATGTGCTTTAAAATTATCAAAATAATAAACAAGCTTTTCCTTGATTTTGGGAACTAAAATGACTTTTATTGTGGCGTAATGAAAACACTTTAAAAGTTATTTTTACAGTATGGGCAGTGGCACTAATCTTTGTTTCCACCAGTTCAAACACAATCTTTAAAAAAGTTAAAAATGGGAAAAAAATGATTTCGCCTTGAAAATGATAGAAACGATGAAAAAATATTCTTATAATGCCTATTTTTTATTTGAATTTTGATCCAAGGCAGCGCCATTTGTTTAATTTTGACATTTATTAGGCCTACAAAATTGACTAAATTTATTCAACTCTTAATTATTAATGTAATTTTTTGTAAAATGTCTGCAATGTTTTACATTGAATAGAATGCAAAATAGGATTGTGTTTTTAGCGACTGAATTTTTTGTTCAAGACATCCTATATCATATTTTTCATTTATTTCTATATTATAAATTTTATGTTATAAAATTTTATAGTCGTTGGAGTGATGATGGCTGTGTTCATTTCTTTGTATGCTAATAGGGCCTCTTTATTTCATTTAATTGCAAGTGTGACACCTCTAAACAAACTTTAGACCATGTATATCTTTAGAACATCAACAAAGTATAGATATACTTTCAGATTATTCTATTTTCTATTTGGAATTCTTTTATAAGTCATAGCAAGTTTAGATTTGTTGTCTAGATTTCAGTTTCTTCTGATGTAGGTATTGTGGTAAGTGGTAATTAGACTGGTTGATTATGTAGTTTATGCTTATAATCCATTGTAACACAGTTATTTTACTAAATTGTAATTATGAAGTATTAAACATATAAAAATTTAATGATTTTAATCAATTTGGTTAAGACATTGGTTTTAAGTTCTACTCTATATCGTTTTGGTTATTAACAAATGGATGCTGCATTTAACTTTATAAAAAAAGATTAGTTTTGTTTCTTTTTGTGTGTGAATTTTTAATGCTCTTTTTAAACATTTTTTAGTTTTATTTTTTATAATGCCTGAGCCCAATGGCATAAGTGCTGATGTCAATGACAATGAGTTGCTCTTAAAAGCTAGCATTGAAAATACTTCAGAAGACAAAAATGATGAAGAAGAACCAACTGGGATATCTGAAGTAGACAATGATATTGACACTGAGCTGCAAGCATCACCTACAGCAAGACCTCAAAGTAGAGGCAGTATATCTACCACTAAAAAGGTATCACAAACTATTTGTTTTATGTAGTTAAGAGTGAATTAATATAAAATTAGCTCTAATTACATATAAATCAAAAATTGGTGTGATTAAATATTTAAGGTCTGACAGCCAGTTCACTTCAAATAGATGGTTTAAAACTGCCCAAATCCAACAGGTTAACTAAAAAAAATTATATAATAATTTATATTAAAGATTGTAAAAATTAAGAATTATTAAAGATATTTTTCAAGCTCCATTTAGTCTGTAAACCAACTATAAATCATTTTAGTAGCTTACTTAACTCTGTCAAAAATGATAAATATAAAGAGTTTGTTGACAACAATATTACATGTAAAAACAGTTATACAAATTTATTCAAGTACATATGTCATGCTAATACTATTCAATTCGTGGGGTGTTAATAGTATTGTTGTTTTTTAATAGTGTTGTTGGTAGTGATGGCATTTCTGCTGAGCATATTTGTTTTGCTAATTCCACTGTTGCCCTTTACTTAAGTTTATTTTTTGATATGTGTGTCCTACATGTCTATATTTTTGAGCCCTGCATTAATACAGTTATTGTATCTATTTTAAAAAATAATAATGGTAATCAGTGTTTTTTTTAAGGTTTGGCTTGAGGAACCTCTAAGCAATTTTGAAAAACCGCTAATTTTTTTCCTATTGTTCCTGAGCATACTTAGCTTTGTTTACACTATTGTAGAAGCAGATTTTGAGAGACCGCTGGACAATTTTGAGAGACCGTTTCGGTTCCTCAAAACGCCTTAAAAAAAACACTGATGGTAATCATCAAGATTGTGGAAATTAAAGACCTATAGCAATTGCAACAGTTATTTCAAAGCTGTTTGAGCAAGTCATCTTTTTAATATTAAAAATTTTTAGATACCTCTGACAATGTATTTGGTTTTAAAACTAAGCATAGTACAGACATGTGTATTTTCCTACTCAAACAAGCAATATCATATCATATTACTCATGGTAATCCAGTTTTCTGTGTTTTTCTTTATGCTTCAAAGGCATTTGATAGGGTAAATCATTATTTGCTCTTTTAGAATGTTTCAATTTGTATTGTTTGCTTATTAGTTTATTAGTGTACTCAACAAAGTATGCAAATCAGATGGGTTGAATGTTATTCTTTGTTATTCTTGGTAACTAATAGTGTTAGACTAGATAGCATATTAATTTTGCTTTTTTTTGCAGTCTACATGAATGATCTATCAAAAAAACTAATCAAAATGAAAATAGGATGTTTTGTTGAAAAATCTATCATTAACCATTTATTATGATAATTTGTGCTGTTTTTGCCCTAGCATTCATGGTCTTTAACATATTATTGATTTGTGTCACTCATATGATGCTCTCACAATATGATGTTCAATTGTCAAAAAAAATTAAGCCCATCTTTTGCATTTAGCAATTTTAAATTAAATATTAAACTTGAAGTGGTACTTGATAATTCCAAGATACAGTTTGTAAATATAATTTAATACTTTAGGGCAGGGGTTCTCAACCTATGGCCACATGGCCAAAATGGGCCACAAGAAATTCAGTTGAGCCCAGAAAGTTTTATAATTCCAGAATATGCGTTTTAAAAACAAAGACTTTTAACAAAGGAAGGAAAAAATTTTTTGTGTGAGATTGTAACTTTTAATGATAATGTCATGGTGATCAAGACCAATATATGTCCTAGATTTTTGTTTACCTCTCTAAAAAAAAGGTCATCACTTGAAATTGTTGCCTAGTAATGCACTTTTTCTACTCAAAATGCAGTAATCTCCAAAAAAAAGATTATCACTTTAACCCATTTGTTCCCAGAAAAATTAATTTTTTCAAATCCTTGCGAAATTCACATATTATTTGAGTTTTAGTTTTCCTAGAACAAATCTGGTGTCAGAAATCAATCTTTTTTGTTTTTATTCAAGTTATAAGCCTAAATGTGATGTTGCGTATACGCAACACTGGGCACATTGCAACGCATCAATGTTGCGTAAGAGCAACATTGGGAATACGATATATCAACTAGCAGTGTCAGCAATCTTTTTACACGTCTTGTTTGCCGCCGTCCTGTCATAAACTTCGCGATTAATCGAGTTTACATTGTTACACTAATAACAGTCAGCAAAAAGTCATTTATTCATTTTTTGAGTGATACTCCAAAAAGCATTTTGGATGCAAATAAACATTACATTTTACACAAAAATATATGGAATTGCTTTGACACGTTTTGCAGCGCTTTCTGATTTTAGGATTTGACTCCGCTATAAAGTGGCCGACATTGTCAAATCGCTTCTCCACACCAATCACACTGGCAAACGTGTGACGCCTTTTATCATTTTTGGGAGGATTTCCATACTGTTTCAACCAAGCTTGCGCAGTTGAACGAGTGAATGTTAGCAGGTCGTCATCATAACCTCCTTGACGCGCAAACAGCCAGGCATTGTTTGCGCAAACATTGAAAAGGTATGATAAAATGGGAAAATACCATTTTTTTCCGCGAACGCTGATTCGATAGTGTTCAATGTTCTCGTCCACACGATCCACGCCTCCCATATTTTGATTATACTTGCTAATCAAGTTGGGCATCTGCACATTAATCTTTTTTTTTTCGGAAGCACAATAACGCTCAACCCTTTTCATGGGCTGAAGACCGTGCTGGTTGGAGGCGATGCTCACTACACCATTGTCGCACCATCGCACCAAAATAATTTGTCCATCTTCATCAAAAAAATGCTCCTCGCTGCCTCTTCTATGCTTGCTAAATGTTTTTGTGTTTGAAATAGGACATTTTTCTACTCGATTGCTGCGAATAGTTCCTGTAGCACCATGTCCTCGAGCTTGAAGTTCATCCAGCAACTTTAGAGAGGTAAAGAAGTTGTCAAAATACAAAGAAAACTTTCTGTCTTTATATTCGCTTTCCAGTATGTCAACCAAATCCAAAACAACTTCTCCACCAAGGCCAAAGCGACTTCTGTATTCACTTTCTTTGTCGCCACGATACTTTCCTTGATAAAAGTCCAAAGAAAAGACATAGCCTAAGCGTGTAGCAGCAACCCAAGCTTTGTAGCCCCATCTTATTGGCTTGCCGCGTATAAACTGTTTTACAGAATGCCTTCCATAATATGGTACCATTGACTCATCAATGGATATATTGTCAGGGCCGAAAGCTGATCCAAAACTCAAAAACTTTTTGTTGACAATGTCCAAGAAAGGTCGAATTTTTGCAAATTTGTCTTCTTGATCAAGACTGGAGTTGTCAGCTGCGTGAAAATATCTCATTATCTCATCAAAGCGATTGCGACGCATGGAATGTACTACCAATATATTGTGTGTATCAGGTTCGTTACACCAATAAAGTTTTCGCCTTGATACACTGCAATAACCTGATAGCAGCAGAATTCCGATAAAGGTTCTCATTTCGTCGCAAGACATCGAAAACTGATGATTTCCACTTTGCGCCGCATAGCTGATTGTTTGTGCAGTTAAATGCCAAACAACTTCTTCATCTACAAACAGCTCAAATGTTTCAGCTGGCGTTCGAGGAAGGTCTGCTGGAGTTGGTTTGTAAGTAGCGTGCTCAGTAGAAATACCAGTCTTTGGTAAGTCTTTCTTTTGCCAGTGACGTGCTTTGCGGCTTTTTGCTGTTTGACTTTGAAAGCCCCGATCGTGTGAAGTTTGCGAAGTAGACTCAGATTCTTTTATCTCCGCTGCGGCTATTATTTGATTTCCAGGAAGATTAGCTAACGCGACTGTATCTTCATCACCAGAATCCTCGTCGGTTATACCTCCGTTGTCAGGTGGAAAAATGTAAACAGCAATTTGTTTTGTGCTGACTATCACGTTCATTTGCTCTTCGTTTTCATCGCTTGCTTCATCCGAGTCGCAATACTTTTTAATTTCTTCCAAAACTTCATCCAACCTGACTTTTCTAGAATATAAACACATTGTTTTTTTTTGTTGGGGTACAAATTTCAAGAAATCATAGGTTTTTATTTGAGGTTCGATTCTCAATACCAACTATACTGGAACATATTTTTGACTTTTATATAAATTTTATGAACAACCGGATAATGTAATTGCACAAACAAAATAAATATATTACATACAAAACATAATCTATAGCGTCTCAATCAGCTTCAACCAAAAAAAAGCGCTAAAGTTACAGCTGAAAATAAAAAGGTTTGATATATTGTCCATGGCAAGAATCGAACTCATGTTCTACGTAGTCGCGGTCTAGCATACGTTGGTTGAGCCATGCAAGTCACCCGATCAGATCTCTATTTTAACGATATATTTCTATCGAGACAACAATATGTACCAATGCAGCTAGTTCATAAGTGATTAGTTGACTGTATAAAAACGATTTTTATAATAATTACGTGTCGAATATGCCCGTTGTTGCGTATACGCAACAACATGTCAGAACGAGACGCCCAATGTTGCGTAAGCGCAACAAAATCATTGAGACGTTTTTATGACAAAATTTCTACTTGACGTTGTACAAACTGAAATTGTTAAACGAATTAAATATATAGTTAAGACATTACAAAACAAAGTGCATATTATAAAATTTGCAATTTAGCAAGAAGAAAGCCAACATACCTGCTTTTATTTGAAGCCATGCTTTTCAAAAACTACTTCGAAAATAAATCTAGAATAAATATTTGACAAAAATGATTTTAAAGCTTTTCTTTCTTTCTACTTGATGTTGCAACACTCCTAATTCGAATGGAATGGTTAAGATTGAGAAACCACGTGGACACGGCTCTTCAGAAAGAAAAAAGTACAACCTACTTCCGTGTTGCGTATACGCAACAATGGGATTAAATGGGTTAAGCCAGTCTCTAATTTCTTACTTTTCATCCTAAATTCACAATATTCTTTAAAATAACGCAAAAAAACAGGTCTTTGTCTCAGATCGACCTCAGATTTCATCCTAAACAACTAATATTTCTCATTAAATTCAACAATATCTACTTCATTATGCAAAAGTTTGTCATGCAATTCCTAAACATTTGGTTGTGCAATGCATGACTTGCATGCCCTGACTGCACACCACTGGTTTTTGTTATAAATAAACATAAATAATTTTTATAAAGTAATTTCATGGGCCACGAAAAAAATCTGTGTTCAAAGTGGGCCATGGCTAAAAAAGGTTGAGAATCCCTGCTTTAGGGTATTTTTTAACTCCAAGTTACACGATGATGATATATGAGTAGGCGGGTTTGTTAATTATATGGAACTGCAAATAGGTTAAAAACATGCTTTTATAATTTTTCAATTAAAATAAAAACATATTATTTCATACATATTGCTCATCTATATATGCATGTCATTTATGGGAAAACTTTTTGTCCTCTAGTTTAAAAAGAATACGTACAACAATTCATTTTGATTTTTATATGGATTGCTTAGATATGTAAGTGCTCATAAACAGCAAGTGTTGAATAACATTACAACATTTGATGCAATTCTAAAAAAAAAGTCCTGCTCCTTTGTTAATCATTGTTATGAACCTGATAATAAATTGATTTATTCTTTAATAGCCTTGTAATATTTTATTAATTCATCATACTATGAACAATATACCTCATTAATTTAATAGATATTTAATAACTTTTTTTTAATGTTTTTTTTGTATGTGTCTCTTATTCTGTTTAGTTTTTATTATTTTGTTTGTTTTTTTTCTGTTATGGATAGTGAGTCTTAGTTAAATAAATAAATAATTTAACTTATAGTCAAGAATATTTTTGCTTTACAAATGGCTTGTTTGAAATCTAATTTACATAAATGATTGATAAAGTTTTTTACATATACCAAGAGCTACCATGGTTATCTGCTTTTGTTTTTTCTTAATTTATCTCTACATTATCAAATTAATTTATTTTATCTTTAAATGCTAATAATCCATTTTTTTATTCCAAAACATTTTCATTATTTACCATGTATTTAAAAGCGTGGCTATAGAAATAGATATGTTAGTCTTTTCTTTTTTGGTGTCATAATTATTTATTTTTTTTATTTTTTTTTATTTTTATCTCTATATTTATCCTCCTGACTCACAGGAAAGTGATGGAGGCACTATACATAGGGTAAGCAATTATCCTGACCTGCTTTCAGAGATGCCAAGATATTGCTGTCCACTAGTAATTTAGTAGAGATATTGCTGTAATTTAGAACTGCTTGTCACGACCACCAAGCAGGGGAAAATGCCATAGAGTGTCTTTCCCAAGAACACAATAGAATGGTGCAAGTGGGTTTTGGACCAAGACCATGTTGATCATCAGTCCGGTGCTTTAACCATTCGACCACACTGCCGACAAATTGTAGTTAAATTCAAAACAACTTGTCAAATAAGTACCCAGTCAACCAAAATTTTGTGTAGTTTTTTGTTTGGTACATTGAAAAACTTCAAGAACTTGCAATTTAATAATTAAATATATCATTTATGATATTGTGTTTTTTAATTTGCCAAAAATAGCAAAACTATTGTTCTTAGAGTGACCACCAAGTAATTAACCCCCTATCTAGTTTTTTTTATAACAATATATTACTGCTGCATAAAGCACTACAACATGACAATGCTAGAATTTGTAACATCAAATATTTTTCTGAATTTTAATTGAATCTGCAAACACTAAAAATAGATATTAATTAGTATGTTAAGCTTTAAAAAAATTTTATATAGACAATTAGTCGCATTGGTAGTGCTCAATCTGCACACTTAACAAGACCTCCTACCAATTTATCTACAAGAACATCTGATTCAGCTAAAACTGATAAAAACAAAGAACAACTTGAAGGAGATAGTGATGCTGGGTATGATACTGATTTGGAAATAGAAGGTAAAATTTTTGAGTTTGTTTTAAACTTCAGATAAATTTATTCAGTTTATTGTGAAATTTTCTATTCATCTTTTTTACATTAAAAGTTAAATTTTTAAAGGAATAGTTATCTTTTTTCTCTATTTTTTTTTCATTCTACTCTTTTAGGATTCCCATAATTTAATTGTAATTTGATATAAATGCAATTTATTTATAGCATTTAACTTCATTTATATAAAAAAATTTTTAAAGTTTAGCCTATGAAGTAAAAATCTCACAAAGATTTCTCATTTTTTTGAAATATTGTTACTATCACATGTTGCTTAAAAACCTTTTATACTTTTTAATAAATACTTAAATTTGAAAATCAAAAATTGTAATATGCCAATTTAGTTATTTGTTTGGTGTTACCATGATTTACCAAATCCTCCTTTTTTAATCTACATTGAATTAAGTTTTTTTAAAAGATCGCTTCTAAAAATAAATCAGACTACTTGGTTTTGTAGCAAGCAAAGAGGAATATGATACAACTGGCAAGACAACTTATAAAAATGCTTGTAAACAATGTGGAGTTATTCCAGTTTCATACTTTTTAAGACATATGCAAGATAGCGAAATGATTATGAAACATCATGGTCTAGGACCTGCTGGCGCTAAAGCTATTGCAATATCTCTTGTTGTAAGTTTATCTTTAATATTATTATTATTATTATTATTATTACGTATTATTATTATTTTTATATTTTATCTCTATATTTATCCTCCTGACTTGCAGGAAAGCAATGAAGGTGCTAATACATAGGGCAAGCAATTACCCCAACCTGCTTCTGGAAATACCAAGATATTGCTGTCCGGTTGCAATTTTTTATTTGTTTTGTTTAGTTTTTGAGAGATATGACTGAAATTTAGAACTACTTGCCAAGACCACCAAGCAGGATAAAAGACTGTAAAGTATCTTTCCAAGGACACAACATATGGCTCGAATAAGTTTTGAAATTTTAATAAGTTCTTAAAAATGTTAATAGCATTTGATGTATTTTTTAATTGATTAGAAATTACAGCTGTTAGTGTAATCGAATATAAAATAAAACAAATGGTGATAATGTCCGGAGAGTGGCCATGTTTATGACCACAACTTAATTATTTTTTAAAACGGTGGGTTATATTAAGTAAATGCTGCTATATAAGAGTTTTTTAATCATAACACAATTATCTGATCCGGTATTACTGTACGTTTTTTTTTTAACTAGTCAAACACAAAAATATTAAAGCTGGATTTATCAGACAACTGGATTGGCCCTGAAGGAGGAATTGTCATTGCCAATATGCTGAAAGAAAACTGCTACATAAGTGAATTGGTAAACGCATCATAAATTAAAGCGTAAAGAAAAGCAAAAGTTCGGCTATGCTACGATTTTTAATCAAACAAATAATTAAAATTTAATTGAAAAGTTTATTTTGTAAATATACATGTAAACTGTAACCCTGAAATAATTCGTACAGGAGATTTTGTTTAGTCGCTGTAAAAGGTAATAGTAATTTTTTTTTAATTTGTAACTAACTTTAACTTCACAGAAAAGATCTGTAAAAATATTTAGATTTCTGCTATTTCTTGGTACCAACCATTTTTGTAATTCTTTTAAAGTTTTACTTTAGCTATTTTGCAAGACATAATTATGTGTTGTGTTCTTTGGCTGCGTGTTCGAGGGTTTAAGTGCGATGCGATTGTGATTGACACGGTCGCGGTTGAAAACCTACTTGCGCCATTGTGTTTTGTCCTTGGGAAAGACACTTTACGGCCTTTTCCCGTCTTGGCGGTCTAGCACGCAGTTCTTAATTTGAATCATATCCTTATACAAAAAAAACAGAATAAAAATTTTAACCGGACAGTAATATCTTTGCATCTCTGGAAGCAGATCGGGTTAATCGCTGTACAGTTGTTTTACGTGTAGCGCCTCCTACGCTTTTCTGCAAGTCGAGAGGATAAATATAGTGATAAAAAAATAAATAATTTTTTACCAAAAATAATTTTATTATCCATTGAGTGGCAATCTAATTTTTTCTTACTTTGATAAGATTATGATACTGTATGTTTTAAGTTTAATTCTAGCTAAATAAAGGTCGGGGAAACAAAAAAAGTAATTCCAGAAGAGAAAAATTGGAAAGCTTGGGGTAAAATGTTATCATATGTTTTCTTAAAGACTCGGTTCATTTGATTATTTACAATTGGCTAAAATCTTTTTCAATTCTTGAAGGCTTGGAATATAGGTATATATTAGGTGCCCAAAAAAGTCTTTGCCTATTTTTATGAAAGAAATTAAAAATCTTCTATCTTCCATCTCTTTCCCAGCTGGTGCAAATGAGGTCCTTATGGTTTCATTACTTACATTAAACTTCGAAGCTAGTTTGTGACAGGTTAGACATGAATCTGACTCTATGGTTGCCTTTAAATCGCCATTGTTTAGAGATATTGGTCGTCCAGCTCGAGGTTCATCTTTAAGGGTTTCATTGCCAGAACGAAACTTTTGAAACCAGTTTCGTGCAGTTCCTTCAGCAAACGCTGTACATAGCTTCCAAGAAGCAGATGAAGCACTTCTGCCAAGTTTAAACTCGTACAACAGATAAGCACGAATTATCAATTTTCTATCAGTCATTTTTAAGGCTCTGAAATAAGAAATAAAATAACATTAGTCATGAAAAATTATAAAAACTGAAATCATTCAACAATAATGTCAATACAAGTTGGTTCCTGTATAACTATGCTTGTTAGTAATGAAAAGGGGGGTCTAAAATAAGTCAACAAAAATCGGAAAAAACTTTTTTGGTCACCTAATATATATTTTAAATAATATTTAAGTTATTATATCAATCAAACTCTTATTCTTGGTTTAAATTTTCTTCAGCTTATTGTAACTTGTCAGTAAAAGTCGAGTATAGATATTACAAGTCAACGTCTAACAAACAACTCACGATCTTTTTATTCATTTTTAATTTGTGTTTTCAGCAAAAAAGTTTTTGAATAAAATTTTGCTAAAAAACTCAAAGAAAGATCTGTATCTGCTTTGTTGTTTTCTTCGTTGTGTAAAATTTAACCTGAAAACACAGGTATTTCTTGTTCGTTTTTTGAAAAACTTTGTATGAATTTTTGTATGACGCAGATTTTATCGGACAATCATCTTCAAACACCTGGAGTTCAAGCGATTTGTGCAACATTGCAAGAAAATACTAATATCACTCGTCTAACTCTTTCTGGAAATGGCTTTGATGACGCTACAGCAATACCGTTGTCTGAAATAATTTTGGTTGGTACCTTCTTCGTATGGCCTGTTGTGATTAACTTATGATTATATAGGCCTGTTCGCTGCTAGCTATTTAAAGTAAAGTTATCCTTGTAAGTAAGCAGCATGACCACATTTAGGAATTTGTCCGATAGTAAAACACGAATTGCTTTTCGTGTGGCGCACTCAATCACTCGGTTGGAATGAACCTCAAACGCGTGTACTTCTGATCGCACGTCAAAATGTTATCTCTCAACCGAATTGTTCCATCGACGGTAAAGTATTGTCGATGTCGGTAGCGTGATCATTAGCCGTTTCGTTGGCGAACACGATCGATTTACACTCGAGTCACTCTCACTTTTCTTTGCTTGGCGGTCTTAGCAAGCAACTTTGAATTTTAGTTATATCACAATATAAAACAAAGCGAAAAAACTTTAAACCAGACAGCAATATTTTCAAATCTCCCCAAACAGACCTGATTGGGGAGATATTGTTTGAGATACCAACCATATTGAGATACCAACCATAATTGCTTGATGGTTGCACTAAATTTAACGTTTCCACCGTTTTCCTCAAGTAAGAAAGATAAGTATAAATGATGATGATGATGATGTTGTTAATGAATTCATACATAGTTTTTCTTTAATTTTTTTCTTTTTTATGTTTATAGATATTTTAATCTAGTTTTATTGCTGATTGGTTACCATTATTACGTATTTGTTTTGTCATTAGACGTCCCCGTTTAATTATCAAAGTTTTTCTTAGATTATTTGCGATTGAAATACAATTTATCCAAAGAATACAATTACCTAACAATAATAACATTAAATATTAGCGTGAATTTTCCGACATTTATGTTGGCTTGACGATATAATATGCTGTTTGTGAATTGCAATTGCGATCTATATTTTTCTTGAATTTTTTAGCTTACTCCTGGCACGAAATCTACGACATTACCGAAAAAGATTCAAACATGTGAATTTGAATTTTAAGCTTTTGTACGACAAAGTTTACTGAAAATTACATGCAACTGTTGTTGCGTGGAGTTGCTGTTTTTGAGCTAAAAAGTAAAGAACATTAACTTTGAACCACTTCAAACAATTTCAATTAGTATATTTTTAAGTTGTGTTTTTATTGCGATTTTTTGTAAGCGAAACGGTAGGCAGTGCGTTTCATCTCACTTGAGAACGAAAGCGCAAGAACGTTTCTTACTGAGGTGAAACGCGGTTTTCTTATCGGTTTCTGTGGTGAAAATTGATAAGTTAGAACTTTAAAGCATTTTGAAACCCGTACTAAAGCAAAGTTGTTGACAACATTGTTTAGGTTTAAAAATTTAAGGAGATTTACAAACTAATTAGTCAAAGCTAAAATTGCATTTTTTAGAGTTTGCCCTTCTAATCTCAATGTATTTTCAGAGCACTCAAAGACTGGAGCAACTTGACTTGAGTCATAACAACTTTTCTGGGCAAGGCGGCGTTCATTTAGGAAATGCAATCGCTGAAAACACGTCGATCAAAGATTTGGATTTGAGCTGGAATCATTTTCGAAGAGACGGAGCAGTGGGCATTGCCAGAGGCATCGGAGTCAGCAAAATTTTTGATTCGATGTAGACTTTAAATTCTGTTACAACACTTTTACACAAAAACAAATTTGAGTTTTTACCATCGTTCCTTTTCGATTGACGTACTGTAGTTCTTCGTAATTTCCAAGCCAGTGAACCTAGTGTTTAAATTCCGTAAGCGTTATGCGAGGAAGCCGGAGAAATTAATTGGATTCACAAGCCTACTTGCTTGAATTAAATCCCATCCAAAAGTTCCATTGTTAACTTTGCTCACTACTTTATAAAGTTAAAGTGTTTGCACACGCTATTTGTAAGCTTAAACTTCCAATCTTTTTTGTTTATATCGGCCTTATCACGTTCTAACTTTGGTATCGTCGTGTTGCAAGGAACATTTGCGGTTCGTGTGAACGCCTACCTTCATGGAATCTTTTCATAAGCGTAAAGACTTAAGCTTGTCTTTTCTTTTAGGCGAACATCTTCCTAAAGAAAGTCGACATTTCGTGGAACGGCTTTGGGTTGGAAGGTGCGATCGCGTTGGGCGAAGCTTTAAACGCAAACAACGTCTTGGAAGAACTCAACGTGTCGAGCAATCGCTTTAACCCCGAAGCGGCCGTTTGCATTGCGAAAGGTTTGCATCATTTCCGTTCATCGTTCAATTTGTCAAACGATTTCGTTCAATCGCTTTCCAACTTGAGATCCATTTTAAAAGTTGGCTTTGCTTTTAACATTTCCAGCAGCATAAACCATGAAGACATTGCAGTGGTCCACGAATAAAGAAAGTTTTTGAACGTACACGATTTTTTGTTAAGCAAAAACACAATAAGGTTCTCGAGGTGTAACAATAACTTTATTGCCGGAAATAACTTTCAGCTGCTTAGAGCCGAGTTGTTGTCCGGCTTGTGTGATCTAGTGGCGTTGTCTCCTGCGTGGAAGTCTACTTGGTTTCTAAGTAACAATAACTTTCTAGAACTCAAGTTGAGACCAAATACACGAATACCAACAAGGAACCTAATTGTGCGCTGCAAATCGTTTTTAATGTTATTCAGTCTATGAATGAAAGAAATGTAGCAACTACTAGTTTAGCGCATAATCTTGTTTATACATACAATAGCCTGCTCTGTCATCTTCGTATTGAATTTTTTATCCTCATTAATATCAAATGAACAGGTTTGTTTACGAACGAAACGCTTCGAATTTTGAAGATAGGAAAGAATCCCATTCAAAGTGCAGGTACTTTCGGGATCATTACAGCTTTGCAAAAGAACACTGGATCCGTAATGGAATTTTTGGATTTCGCAGGCGTTGTGGTATTCTAAGTGAAAGCAAGGTTTTGTTTTAAATGTCTTTTTAAAATTCCGTTTGGTAAAGGTAAACAAGGATTATACGGAGTTGGAGAAGGAAGTTAAAGAAATTCATCCCAAACTCGTAATCATTCACGGTGGAGCTGAAAAAACGGAAAAAATCAAGCCTAAATCACGGGTACAATAAATTAAATTAATTAAATTAAGATTAATAATAATTAAAAATAGTGTGCTAATCCATTGTAAACGTTTGATTGCTGAGTCGCTTTGACAAATTTCGGTCTTAACTTCAAATTATTTATTTAAAAAAAGATTTTTTAATTTTTGGATTACTGACGGAATTAATAAACTATTTAAATTGAAAATACCCAACAACCAATATGTCGATGTTTATAATGCCTAAAGCCATATAAAAACATTAAACCTATTTATAGTCTACTTTTAAAAAATCGTCGAGCGATCTTTGTCGGGCCGACATTTTATTGTTGTCCAGCGATTTTAAGTTTTGACGCAAAAATCACAGCAAAAATATCGTGCAAGGACTGAATTTATACATAATGTGAATTAGAACGCTAAAACAACCTGGTTTATCCTTTGGAAACTTTTGTCTTTGTCCGATTTTTATACTGGTTTTAATTCAGAATTCTCTGCCTTTAATTCAAATTAAAATAGTGACACTTAAGTTGGGGATGATTGATAGATGCACCCTCGGAATAGCTTTAAACTCAAAAGTCATTGTTTCATTTCTAAAACATCTTTCCAATCATGTTCGGATTTACCAATGGCCTGTTGTTGTTTTTTTTCGAGCATACGTCAGACATTTTTTAATCATTGATGTTTTCCTTAATTCGTATATAATTTGAAAGAATTACCGGAGATAATTGCTTGTTTAGACTTGGTATTTTATGACCGGGCTGTACTTCTACACATTTTTTTTCAGCTTGATCCAATGTCAAAGTTGCGAAATTATATGGAGGAAAACAACTTGAGACTGGTTGATTTCTTCAACCAGTTCGACCAAGATCACAGTATGAGTGTTACTCGAGAGGAATTCAAAACTGGGATTGAGGTTCTTGTTCTTTTGTTTGCTTTTTTTCCCGCAGCGCAGACTGAGCATGAAACTCCTATGTTTGAAATGTTAACGTTCAAGAATTGTTTTTGACCAAGGCAATTTCATTTTTTGACGAAGTGTTTTTTTAGAAATCGCTTTTTTTAGTGATTTTAAAATTACGATACTCGTATGTACAAAAATATAATTACTACTATGTTTTAGGAAAAATCGTTGTGATCAATGCTGGGTTTTTTAATTTTTTTGGGATTGTGTAATTTTTGATAAAAGAAACCCTAACAGATATTTTAGATTCACAAATCTTTCTGTTTTGGTTTATTACAGTTTTTTTTAATTCTTGGCTGTTTTATTTACGCTTTACCACGCTTTCTTCTGGTTGATAGTCTTAGCAAGCAGCTCTGAATTTCACCAATATTTCTAAATAAAAAACTCAGAATAAAAGTAAAATAAAAAATTTCAACTGGACAGCAACAAACGAAAGTTTTACATCTCCGATAGTTTCCTGCAAGTCAGGATAAATACGATAAAAATAAAGATAAAAATGAAAAACAAGTTTATTTTTGCGATAAAAGGTTCTTATTACTTAATAAAAACCATACATTTTCGGTAGACTGCTGGTATAATGTTGACGACCGATGAAATGGTGAATCTTCTCGACCACCTCGATAAAGATGGCGATGGAGAGATCAACTTCAGGTGCGTCAAATTTTGTTGTCACTTCCAATCGGTTCTAAACGTTTGGTTTGAGTTGAAGTTGTTAACTAACTGCTCTGTTGATTTTGCTCATTTATATTGCATGTTTGTTTAATGTATCGTTTTTGTATGTTTTTGTGATGCTTTTAAATGCTTTGTTGATCAGAAATTAACTTGATTCTAATGCTTTGCATGCGCAATTGCCTTTGCAGAGACGAGTTTGGACGGTGTTGGTTTTCGCTTTAGATCTACTCCAGTTAACAGGTTTTTGCTTTTTTAACATTTTGCAGTTTTATTTTGCCAGTTTTTGTTGTTTTCCGTTTGATTTGGTACAGGGTGACCCAAAAAAACAGAACCCATACAAATTGTATTAAATCTTATCAACATCAATAGAATTTCAAGATACTTGGCGACTTAAATATCAATCTTTGTACCATCATTCCTCAAAGTTTCAGTTATTTTGGTTGCTTTACTAATTACTAATGTAGGAATGATGGTACATTAGTAAAGCAACCAAAATAACTGAAACTTTGAGGAATGATGGTACAAGTTATGTCTTGTTTGAAGTATGTTCCAAATGGGCGCAACAGTATTGGAGGCAAACTTGCAGACGTCACGCAAAATTGTAATTCATTCAAACTGATCTCTCTTTTGAGATTTTTCAAATTTTTTGCTGTATTTAGTGCCATTAGTATAAACATTGATGAAGTAAAGGCATTAAATACAGCAAAAATTTGAGAAATCCTAAAAAAGAAATATGTTGGAATGATTGACAATTTTGAGTAACGTCTACAGTTTGCCTCCAATACTGTTGCGCCCATTTGGAGCATATTTCAAACAATGCATAACTTTAATGTAAAGCAACCAAAATATCTGAAACTTTGAGGAATGATAGTACAAACATTGATATTTAAGTCGACCAAGTATCTTGAAATTCTATTGATGTTGATAAGAATTAATAAAATTTGTATGGGTTCTGTTTTTTTTTTGGGTCGCCCTGTACAAGCGATTTTGCTTTTAATACAAAAAGGAACTTGCTTTCTACTGTTTGCTGGGAGGTCGTGTGCAATATTGCATTTGTGTTTAACTTTAGATTTAATAATTTCGTAAGCGTTTCAAACATTACTCTGGCGGTTAACATGCCTTCCTTCCGTTCGGTAATCTCGGATTCGATTACCCACCACGACAAATCTGGCGCTGTGTTACCAACAGCCCCCACGGCTGTTGGTATTGTGCAAATTGTGATTGTGAGAATTAAATTAAAATTAAAGGTTTTCTTTTTTTTATTATTGTCGGAAAACATCTCAGCAAAATGCTTAACAAGCTTTGTTTATTTACATAAATTTTTAGGTTTAAAAATTTAAGAAATAGTAAAATTACAGCATTTCAAACTGCAGACCTACTGATAGATATTTTCGCTATATAATTATTTTGTCCAATAGATTCAATTTCTTATTTCTCTTTAAATTGTGCCTTCGGTATTTGTTTCCATTGGCAAACAAAAAAAATTAACCCTTCGCCGATATTTTTTTTCAGCGAATTGGTAATTGGAAATCTGGAACATCTTCAAAAAGAAAAGAAAAAACGAGAAAATCAGGCCTTAGACGATGATTCATAATGTTTAGTGTTTTATAATTTGTATGCATAGGCTATAGTGTTGTATACGTTTTTTATCGTTTTATTTTTTTTATTAGGGTATACCTCCTTATCTACTTTTATACAAATCAAACTTTGAATTCAGATTTTAGAACAACTGTGTCTGAAAAAATTAAATTTGTCATACTTTTTTACGACTGCGTTTGATCGTTTCTAATTACCTATGCTTTTACCTTCAGCGCTATTTAATTTTTTATAATTACCTTTAAGTTGAATTGTAACTGCAAAGTGTTTTTACGTTTTTACCTAAATTTTTTTCATAGTGTTAATGTAAATTTCAGTTAAATCTTAATTTTAATGTTAATTTTGGGATTTTTACTTTTTTTAATTATTTGCTTGTTTTGTTGTATCTACAATTAGTAATTTCTTATTGCCTTTGAAAATAAATCATATTATCTTTGTTTCAGTTAAACTTTATGTTTTTGCTAAAATTGTCTCTAGTTTGATCTGCTGTTGGATAAAAAAAACTCTTTAGTTAGGCTTATTTGTCGTTGAATTTATCAATTTTTTTCAGTCAGTTTACGTTCATTTAAAATAAAGTTTCGCTGTATAATAATATTAATTTATAAAGTATTTCATAAAAGATTATTTTATGTTATGAAATGCATTTTTGTTCTTAAATTCGACTTTTTTTTATTCAACCACATTGAAAAATCTCATAAACATTTTTATTTTTTACTTTTCAATTGTTTTTAGTGAGTTAATGTTACTCAGTCCGCTTTTGGAGATTCTAAAAATAGTGATTTTTTCTAGACATATCTACTTGTAAGGGTGGTTAAGGTGAATGGAATAAAACTCGGTAACTAGATCTAAATGGCATCCTACTTTTAGCAGAATATGCATTTCACTGATTTTTCTTTCAGCGACTGGTGACATGAAAAAGGTGACGTCACAATAGTTTTTGTTTAGATTCAAATTTGCTTTGAATCATAATTTTTAAAAAATGATATATCTATCGTGATTTCGTTTAATTGGTTATGTCTAGAAGGTAATCGACGAGGTAATCTAGATTTGCAATTTTTAAAAACCAATCAAAGTAATCTTATTGATTGACGGCTAGGCCTACTGTAGATTACAGTGCTACGTCGTTTTTCAATGATAAGGTTATAGGTCTAAAGATTAGTAAAAAAATTTAAACTACCAAATAATGTCATCGTTCTCAAGGCTTTCTATTGCATTTAAAAGCTACTTGATATTAGTTTTTAAATGTTTAAAATTTATTGGTTTAGCCTATTGGGTAATTGTGATCTTTTGAAATAGCACAGATTGAAAACAAATTTCGAGTTTTAAGAAAACAACAAATAAAACTGTTTAAGAGTAAGACTATTGCACGTTTTTTTGTTTGTCTTGCTTTGGTTAAAAGCTGTCTTTGTTCAGTTTCACGTTCAAGTTAACATGTCTTGAATAGCTCGTTGCTCTGATTTCAAGATCTTTTCCAAACTTTCTTTTTGTATTTTCTCCGAGACCTACAACTCTCACAATCGTTCCTCTCTCGTATTCAGATGGTTTGTTGTTCGGAGTTGAACCTAATAAAATATTATAAAAGTGTATTCGATAATTCTGCTCAGAGTTTAGCCCATATGTAAAGCAAACCAGCTTTGAGGGTTTGAAAAAAAAACATAATAATATAATCAAAAAGTATAAAACCTTTAAAAATGACAAGATGTTGTGGTGAAAAAATAAATAAATAAAAGATAGCAACGATTTGTTTAAAAAAATAAATAAAGCAAATTAATTCTAAAATCCAAACTATTCTACAGTAGGCCGAACCTCAGTGATTATTTTGTAAAATTTATAAAAACTTGAAAACAATTAGCCTTCAAAACAAATTATGTAAAAAAGTTTTTATGGTAACATTGAACTAAAAGTAATTTTTATCAGGTTCAAGTTTTCTAATAGAAATAAAGGATTGAGCAGTTTTGCAAAACTTGAACAGTCTTTTAGATAAATAAAAATTTCAAAAACTGTGATTTGAACATTAAGCAAAACTCAAAGAATAAATTTCGGAAAAAAGAGAAGAGTCAAAAATATATTTTAAAGTATTTGCTTTTGTTAAAAAATTGGATGACAACTAAAAAGCTAATCATTTTTTTAACATTTTTTATACCTATAGCATCTTCCTTATTAGGGTCTATTTTTTAGGCTAATTGTCAGTAACCTAGTATGGCTAGGAGTCAAGACCAGGGACGCCGGAAAGATTTTTGACGAGAGGGGAAAAATTTAGAAAAAAGGCACTTTTTCAGAAGAAAAAGCAGTTTTAATAAACATAAATTTTAGCGTATCGGACAAAATATTAACTAACATAGTGAAAAAACAAAAAAATAAGTGGAATTGGAGTAATTTCCAGAATACTGGTTTGACACTCTTTAGGAGAAATAGTCAAAATAAAGAAAAATAAGTGGAATTGATCTATAAAGTAAGAAAGAGATCTCTCATTAATAGAGAGTCTTTGAAGACTAAAAGAATTTTATGGTATGTACTGTTCAGTAGAAAATAGGTTTTTAGAATATCGAAGGTACGAATTTCAATTCAATTATAGAACAGACCTTTTCACCCATTTTCCCAAATTCTTTGATCTGATATGTCTAGGCAACGATCCACGAGCCATGTTCTTAGTTTATACGCTTGCGAAATGGACAGAAAAAACATTTATAAAATTAGGTATTGAACCAAACCAGAATCGAAAATCGGTATTAACCGCTAATAATTTTCTTTGATCCCGAACCGGAGCTGAACCGGAACTAAAACTTTAAAAATAAAATTTGCTAGACCTGAACCGGAACTGAACCACTAAGAATAATATTCGCCAAACCTGAACCAGAACCGAAACATTATTTTAAACGGTTCCACGCGTGCTTAAAACAGAGTCTTCATCTTCATTATCATCATCATCATCATCATCATCATCATCGCATCACTATCAAATATTTATTATCTTGGCTAACAAGTCAACGTCTTTAAACATGACGTAACAATCAAGCGATAACCCAGACCCACTCTCCATTTGAAAATTTAATTTTTGTTTTAATAATTTATATGATGATATGATGCTAATTCAGAACTTCTTGTTAAGATCGCCAAGCAGATGCCTTTTTTAAATACAAAACTATAATGAAAGTAGAACCACACCAATGACGATTGCCATCAGAAGGTCGCTTTCTTGAAATTACTGTACATAAGGTTTTTACTTACTTTCTAGTGCTTACTGCTTAGTGCTTACCACATTCGTTCCATCTAATGGAATTTTTAAATGATTCCGTTTGGGTAGTTTTAGAATTTTTTTCTGGACCCTTCAGCAAATTGACAATGACCGAATGCTTCGCCTCATCTGCAGTTTGTCGGATTCTGATCAATTCATATTCTTCAAGCAGCTTTTTTTTTATAACCTAAAAACAAAGTCATGAAACATTCCAATAAGTTTGAGCAAAAGTTCATAAAAAAATCTACTGCCTAAAATCGTAAAAAATGTTTTGTTCTTTCCTAATCTTTTGTGAATTGCACTTAACAATTCTAAAAATAAAATCAGACGTTAAGTAATTATTTTAATTTATGTTAATTAGTTAAATTTTAGAAGTAGGTCTATTAGTAAACTTAGTACTATATTTTATTTACTTTTTTTCTTGTTATTGCTTATGAAGTTATTAAAACAAAAGTATTCAAATTATAATGAGTTTACATCGATTTAAGGCAAATCTATTAATAACTGAAGTGGTTCAATTGGTTTAGTTTTGTTTATTTTTTGATATCGTTTGAGATTAAGCAAACTAAAAGTGCTAGTAAGAAGTTAGTTTTTGTCTGATGCAAGTTCAAAGTCTACTTACCTCACCAGAATTGATTTCTTCGTTTACATTATTTAATTTCTCCCTCAGTGAGTCGATAAGCAAAATAAATTTCTGATTTTGTTTTTCCTTTTTTTCAACCAAATTTTGACTTTCCAAAAACTCATCATAGTATTTTTTTAGCAAGTATTCCAGCTTTTTCTTTTCCGAGCTACTTCTATTAAATAACGGTATTAAATATTTGCAACAAAAACAGTTTTTTATATCATCAGTTAGCTTTTACCCATTGGCATGCATACTATGCGGTTAGGAGTCAACTTCTGTTCATAAGGCGGTTATCGTTTTTTATACAATTCCACGCAAATGTTTTTGTAATTTAAAGACGTTTTTTAAAAGTTGAATGGCTTTACTGAGAAACAAAGAAACAAAAAATTGCTTTTTGCCGTTAAAATCGAAAGTCAGATGAAGATTAAAAATGGTTTTTATTTAAATTTGACGACAATTAAAAACTGTTTTTGCCTTTAATTGCAAGAAACGTTAGTCTTTAACCGACTTTAGAGAACGGTCCTTGTAACCAATATAAGATGCTATCCCACATTCAAAGTAATCGTGTTTTTGGCACCCAATTTCCTTTTGTCATTTTAAAAATTTCTGCGTAAATCATTGCGGGTTATTAGGTTTACAATAGTTTTTTGAAAAACTCATGTTGTTACAACAACCATAACCTTATAAGGGTCATGCGGTTACAGAGCCGTGTTTTCCATGAAGCCAACCTTGCGTGGTAACGACTTGATTAAAGAAATAATACGACCATTTTTGAATCACCTTAGACTATCCCTCTTAGGCCCACAGTTACATATATACAACATCAAGTTTGATAGGGTATTGAGAATTACTCTTAAGAGCTTTGAAAACAAAAAAGGCGCCAAATTGCAGTATTTTTAATCAGCTACTGTTTTCTAATTGGTTGGTTTAACTCATTCACAAATTTCATGTCATTTCATTCCAAACATTGTAAGTATGTGGAGAGTTAAAGGTATCTGTCAAAAGTGCTTTTTTGAAAAGGAAAATTTTGAACACTTAAAAGTAAGTTACTTCGTTTCTTTTGCATGATAACTAGTTATTAGGTCTTAAAGTATTATTTAAAACTAATTTGAAAATATTTTATTGAACTATACGTGTTTTAGAATTTTTTAAAATATGATGTTGCACCCCTGCAACATCGGGCTTTAATGACTGTAACGTGAATTTATCAGCTGCATGACAGTTTTTTTAAATTAGTGAATAATGTTATAAAAGTCTTTTAAATTTATATTAGAAGTGTCAGAAATGTAGTTACAGTATCAAAACACTGAGTAAAATGTGTTTTCGTACCAAACTTACAGTATATTTGGTAACTTTCAAGACGCTTAAGGCCCAATGTTGCGTATATGCAACATTTAAAAAATAATATTCAAAATCATAAAAATTATAAAAAATCAAGAATTATGAGCTTTATAGACCTCTTTGACATTGTATACAAAAGCTCATAGTTTTTTTATTAGAATTTCCTAGTTTGGGCCTAAGAAGGTTATATCTATTTTGATGTATAGCACTGCCTCTCAAACTGTTCTGCATTTCGACTTCAATTCGTGTAAAAAATGTTATATCAACCCCCTAATCCAATACATAGTTTTAACTAGTGAAATGCCTGATTAAAATAAAGACCTTTTTTGGTCTTCATTTCCATGCAATTACTTTTTTCCTTGAAAGAATAAAAAGGGGGAAAGCCCGTGTCAACGATTGAAATGCAGCAGAAATGAAACTTTAAAAAAATGCTCTAAAATTGAGTAAGTTTTTGTTTTTTTATTTGCCGGGAAAAAAAGCAAGTGCAAACTAAAAATAAGCCATAAGTTACATTTTTTAGTTTAGTTTTACTATGGTTGCAAAAAGGATACTGTTGCTTTACCTTTCCAGTAAACAACAATAGTTATTTTTACGACCTCCATTCGACTCCGTTATTTATCGACCCCTTGACCACTTTGAGAACCACTAATGTATAGGTCATAGGCGTACGCAAGGGGGGGTTTCAAGGGTCAAAACCCCCCCCTTGAAGAATGGTGTTCAGCCATATATACATGGTAATAAATAGGCTTCAATAATAAGATTTTGGTTTCTATTGTTTGCCGCACGTTGAAACTTAATTATTGTTTGCGCATCAATTTTTTCTATCGCCTAAATTGCGATTTTTTCTTTTTGCAATTTCTTTTTGCAATTTTTTCTATCGCCTAAAGTTAGCTAATGTACAGCTGCCACTGTGAAGAAAACTTTCAAACTTGTAAAATATTGAAAGTTAAGTATGGGAATGGAAATAAACTGCATGGAAACAATAGCTTCAGTTCACAAATTTTTTAGTGCTTCAGAACGTCAAAACATTTTTACGCAACTCCATCAACACAATTTCGTCAACAACAAAAGTTCAAAAACTTGTTCAAATTTGTGCCATCAGATGGGTCGATCGACACGAGAGTGTTAGTACTTTTTCAAATTTACAATTTACCGTTGTAGAAGCTTTGGCAGAAATTTCAGCATGGCCAGACAGAGAGGAACTTCATTACGAGCTTTGCAGTTGCTTTCGACAATTACGCAAAGTGAATTTTGCATTGCTCTCTTAGTTTTAAAAAACGTTTTTGGATACAGTGTTGTTTTGTGCAAAGTTAAGCAAAAAAAGTAGATAAAATCTTTTGCGGCTGTCAACATTGCACATGATATTGCAAATGAATTGAAGTGTCTTAGAGAAAAAAACGAATATGAATTTCACTAGTTCTATATTTTTGCGCAAAAAAACGGCCAAAGCCGAAGGTTTTATTTTGGAAACACCACGCCTTACTTCAAGACAGACCAATCGATGCAATATTGCTGCTGAACAGATGAAGAATATTTTAGAGTAGGGATTTTTATTCCATTTCTTGATAACTTTATTGTCACTCTCGAAGCAAGATTTACAGCCCACAAATCGATTATTGATGAATTTCAGTGTTTAATTTTTTCTGATCCAACTAGTGGACCAACTCCTCAACAAATTAAAAGTATTCAAGTTTTGGGAAAATTTTACGAAAATGATTTAACAAAATTCTTGGGAGAACTAGTGCCTGAACTGATATTATGGTACAGGAAGCTTTTTCGGTTGAACGCAGCAGAAAGACCAACTAATGCGTTGAGCAGCATCAAGGAATGCACTTCCGATGCTTTTCCGCACATATATTTACATTGATGACCATTTTGTTAACTCTTCCAGTGACAACATGCACTAGTGAACAATTGTTTTCCACATTACGCAGACGAAAAACGTGCTTACGAAACACAAGTGATACCACTCGAATGAATGGACTTGCATCACTAAACATTTATAGGAGCCACACGCCTTGCCCTGGTGACGTAATTAACAAATTAAGTGAAAAAACAGCGTTTGAATATAAGCCTTTAAAAAAACTTTAAATATTTGTTAAGTAATTAGGTTATTTTTTTGTTCGTTTGATTTTTCATCTATTGTTCTCATCATTTATACGAGTTGCTTTTATTTTGGAAAGTTTCTTATCATAATTGAATTACCTGCACATGCCTTTTCAATAGTTAGTTTTACGGTTTGGTAAAAAAAAATTCATGCTACTGCAAGACGGTCTTAAAACCAAAACACTTTATTTTTGAATGTAGGCCTAATTTTGAAAGTTTTTGCCCATTACCAGGACCACTTAGAGCAGGATTTCCCAAACTTTTAGTTGATCGGTACCCTTTGAACACTGTAGCAGGTTTGCATGTACCCCCAAAATGTTGTGACGTTTCTCTAAAACAGGGTGGTCCAACTTCTTCACTCTTGCGGGCCACTTTTCGAAATCGTTCGAGTTTCTGGGCCTCAGCCGGGTAGATATTGTTCCAAATCATGATGTCCTCTAATAAAAAAAAAAGGTCTTCACTTTGAATCAGAAAATTTTTCCTATTCATGCCGAAAATCAAGGTGATCTTTAAAAAATGAAAACTCTTCCCTTTTCAGCAGCCACAAATTTTCCCCATTCAAACCCAAAATCACAGTGATCTGTAAAAAAGTCTTCCCTCTTAATTGTCCTGTTTGACGTAATTATAATCGACCGAATTCGAAAATTCTAGACATTTGAGTCCATTATTTCTTCCAAACACGGAATTTAACTTAAATAAGGATATTCTCTCTGATAATGTACCTTTTGAGAAGCCTAAATGTACCCCAGTTTGGGAACCCCTAACTTAGAGCAATCGTGTTTTCGGCTCCAAAACCCCCCCTTTACAAATTTCTGCGTACGCCACTGGTATAGGTTAAAGAGATTTGCTACCAAATCGGATTTTTATATTGATTTTGAGACGGAGTGCAAAATTTTGAACAAAACAGTAAAATAGAAATATTGCTATTCTCAAATACTGCAATAACAGAAGCAATTTTTAAAAATGATTTGTTAGGTGTTTTAAAAACATGCTCTTCAATTATTATCAAATGAAAAGCAGAATCACGATCATTTACAGCAAAATGTAGGCTAAATAGATAACTTACTTTTCAATATCAACAATCAGGAGTTGAATATCATTTTCTTCATCATCGCATTGCCGAAGCACTTCTGTTATTTTGTGATTTAAACAATCCAGTTCTTTCTTTTTTCTAAACACCTTCATACTGGCCTCTTGGTTGAAATTTTTTAATGATTCAAGATTTGATTTCATATCTGCAATCGTTGCTGAATTAAGGTTAATTTTTTATTTATTTATCTTTATATTTATCCTTCTGACCCACAGGAAAGCGACGGAGGCGCTAATACATAGTGTAAGCAATTATCCTGACCTGCTTCCAGAGATGCTAAGGTATTACTGTCCGGTTGTAATAGAGATATGACTGTAATTTAGAATTGCTTTTCAAGACCACCAAGCAGGGGAAAATGCCATAAAGTGTTTTCCCAAGGACACAACAGAATTGCACGAGTGGGTTTTTGAACATAGTCTCGGTTTAAAAGCAGGTCGAAGTAATTGCTTACCCTACGTATTAGCGCCTCCGTTGCTTTCCTGCAAGTCAGGTAGATTTTTAATTTTAAATTAATAAGTTTGTTTTCTTGCCCAAAACTTTGAAAAGTCCTGTAAGGCTAAAACTGTTTTGTGTATTTTTTTTATTAATTGGTCTACTGTAAAGTTAATAAACTTTTTATCTATCTACCAATTTATTACCACATAGACATGCAGGAACTCAACCTTCAAAAGTCGCCTTATCCAATTAATCATGATGATGAAACACAGGTTTTGGACTTAACAAAAAATGTGAATATGTGAAATTTAAAAAAAGTAAAATGCGAGTTAAATTAAATAGTCCTTATGATCTTTTCAAAAAAGTTGAATAATCAAACGATTTAAATAATTTCCTTCCGTTTCACTTGTCAATTCATCAATATCATGGTTTAGTTTTTCAGCTTCTTTTTCTTTTAAAAGAACAGCGTTTTCCAGTAAAGAGGTTTCTTGCGTCAAACGGGTGAAACGATTTTTTGAATTATCGTTATCACGTTGCAGTTGAAGATTTTTCTCACGCAGATTATATAGATTTCTTTGAGCTTCATGTCTTGCAATATATCTAGCAACAATTTAAACTCAGCATTTCAAGTCAATTACAAAGAAAATAAGTTTGAAATTAGCTAAGCTTTTAAGTATATGAAAGAGTATTAAATAGAAAATAAATTTATGGTTGGAATCAGAAAGAATGTCAGCTGTAAGCCTAATGAGTATAAATATTTTTCGGGTTTGAATTTCTGGATTTAAAAATAGCCTTCATACGTTTTAGTATTATTTGTATGAACACAAATAGATATCAAATAATTCTTGCGTTTACTTTCAAAATAATGCATCTCTTAAAGTTTTGAATTTATCAGCTCCAATGTGTTCTTTATAGCATTAGGCAATTTTTTGTACCAAATTTAAGATTTTTTTCTTATGCAGTAAGTCTATGATTTATCTTCCAGGGCCATAACTACCTCCGGTGTAGCCGGTGTACTGCACCGGGACCCCCGGAACAAGAGAGCCCCACAGTGCTACGTTTTATTGTAAAATGTTTATGTTAAAAATTAAAGTAAACTTGTTACTATTTGTTTAGAATCTACACCAGTGGCGTGCGGTCAGGGCATGCAAGTCATTCTTTTCGTGACCAACAAACTTTTGCGCGATGACCTTTATTTCTGAACGTAATAAAGAATACCGCTGCTTTGGGACGAAATTAGAGAAAGGTGAGGTGATCCGAAACAAATACCTTTTTTTGGAGAACACTATGATGTTGGGACGAAAGTAAGAAATCTGAGGGTGATCTCGATTAAAGACCTTTTTTTTTAGAGAGAGCACTACAATTTTAGGACGAAAAGTGTAAAATCTGGGACTGATTCAAGTGAAGACCTTTTTTTTTTAGAGATCATTATGATTTTGAAGAAAAGTAAGAAATCTTGAGTCTGATTTCAAGTGGAAACCTTATTTTTTTAGAGAACAACATGATTTTGCCAAATAAATTGGTCGATGTTTTAGAATTATATTTTTGTTCTACCGTATCCATACAATTTTTTGTCCTACCGTACCCATAAAATATTGCATGTCCTACCTATTAACTACCCATAAAATACCCAATTGCATGACCAATCTCAGAAATTAGCCGCACGGCATTGGACTCCATACTGGATGTTTGACCGGGGTCCAATTGACGAAGTTGCGGCCCTGTATCTAACCTTTAGTTGTCTTAATTGCTGCAATACAGTTATTTGTTCATCCAATTCAGTCATGACAATAGAAAACGTTTCTTTGCAACAAACTTTTTATGATTCGGAATTTTCGTGTCGACGACTAAAGAAGCCAAAGCATTTTTATTGCATTAAAGTAAGTAAAAAGATCGATAGAAATACAAGTTTGTAGCGCTTCAATGAGCGTAGAATTAAACTATAAATTTGCGTAGTTGTAAAGTAAAAAACAAAACCTTTGAAAATGAAGGCTTCTTGCCAGTTCCTTGTTATCCATGCGAAGTTTACTGACTTCTTCCCGTAGCTCGTTTAATTGAAGACTCTTATAAAAATAGTCATGTGAGACCTTATAGCATGGGTGTACCAGCCGAAAAAAATTGGGGGTGATGGAGTTTTGCCAAAATTTTGTGACATTTGTCCAAATCATAGTTTTCTAGCACTTTACGAAATTGACACAAAAATTTGTCAAAGATTATAGGGTGAAGACCAAAAAAAACTTTAATCCCAAAATCATAGTGATCTCTAAAAAAAAATCTTTACTTAGAATTTGTCTCAATTTAATCCCAAAATCATAGCAATTTCTAAAGAAAAGGACTTCACCTTCAGTGGTGGCATTAACCACAGGGGGCGGGGCATGTGAGAAAAGACATAACAGCTTGAACAAGAAATAATATTATGCTAAAAAACATATTCTCCCTGTTTTAAAGTTGTTCTTTAAAAAAAGCTATCGCTTTCCGGAAAAGTGAGTTTGTCTTAAGATTAAAATCGTATGCGTTTGTCGAAATTAAAGATTTCGTTCAAAAAGAATGATCTTGGACTATGGCTGGTACTAAAAGCAGTTGGCCTACAGCTTAAGATCTAGTGAGTAAATAAAAGTAGGCTATATATAAACAAGGTTGTAAACGAAATGTTGAAGTAATATTACAGTAGTTAAAAAACTTTAAGTTAGCAATAATTTACAACAGGGTGTTACAGAGGTCTTAAGAATCATGCATATGTTTACATGAGGAGCCCCTCAAAAGTTATGCGTATGTCAAAATAAGAGGGTCCTCAAATGATGCATCAATTGACTAGGGGTCCCGGGAGACTGCCCCGTTTGCCTAGTACAAAAACCACTTCTGTTTACCTTAAATCTTGGCTACATAATGCCATGTCGCTCCCTAAAATGTCCGATTTTGCCCTAATTTTTTTATTGCTTTCAGAAAAATTCTGGTTTTGCCCGAATGTTTGAGTTTTTGCGGTAAATTGGCCACCTGATCCCCCCCTGTAAATACGAGTATGCTTATAGAATAGTAGAGTTGAAGTAAGAATAGAAAACAGCTTGTGTTGAAAGCATGAAAAATTTGATTTAGGCTGAGAACAAACTTCTTATCCTTCAATAAGAATTGAAAGAATTTATCATAGCCAAGTAAGTTTACGTTGGTTTTTACCATTATTTATAGCAAACAGTAAAAGTTAAAAATTTCAGAACTTACCATAGTTTTGTATAATATTGTAGGCTTATGATGTGTGCTGATAAAAAATTATGCAAATAAAAGTAACCCGAAACAGATAAAACAGCTGTGATTGCCAAGAATAAATTGAAATTAAAGAATAAATTAAAATAATTTTACTTGTTTAATTTTTTTAATCCTTTCGATACGAATTTTAAACAAACCTATTAACAATGCTGGTTTCTTGGGATCAAAATAACCCAACAGTATTGAAAGGGAAACAATATAAGCGATCGATTTGACCTTAAACGAAAATCAATTCGATTTTTTCGTGATTCGTGTATACCAAATGAGTGATTATAGCATGATCATCTTATACTTATTATATTATCAAACGAACTGTACTTTTCATAATATTTTTCGTGTAAAATTTTGGATCATAGTTTTTTGACTTCCCGATTTCGTGCCACGACGATTCTGAGTCTCACGGTCAGTAATTTAGAGCTACGTGTATTTTCGCTCATACTCTCTAAATATTTTTATTTTTATTTCTTTTATTTCATCTCTATATTTATTCTCCTGACTCGCAGGAAAGCGATGGAGGCGCTATACATAGCGTAAGCAATTACCCCGACCTGCTTCCGGAGATGCCAAGATATTGCTGTCCGCTTGTAATTTAATAGAGATATGACTGTAATTTAGAACTGCTTGCCAAGACCACCAAGCAGGGGGGGGAAAGTGCCGTAAAGTGTCTTTCCCAAGGACACAACAGAAAGACGTGGCTGTGCCATTCGAGAGAAAGGCGACAAAATTCTGTACGACGTGATTGCGTCATTTTATATCAGAGACGGTTATAATTAATTAATCAATTTGATTGATTCTATTTGAATAAGTTTATTATTCTGTGTTAGGGTTAGTTATTAAAACAAAATCTTAATCCTGGCATTTTGTTGTGCCCGACGTGATATGAACACGTGATTCGTGTATGTCATATGCGTGATTATAGCATGATCACCTTCATGCTTATTATTTTATCAACCGTACTGTACTTCTCATAATATTTATCGTGTAAAATTTTCGGTTATCGTTTGTTGACTTTCCGAGTTTGTGCTACAGTAATTCTAAGTCCCACGATCAGTAATTTAGAGCTACATGTACTGTCGCGCATACAGTAGAAACATTTTCACTTTTTGCTTTTCTTTCTTTACTCCTATAAGTAAATTTTTCTCTGTTTTCCGTCGATCAGCCAATACTTCAAATGCCGATGCCGATCAAACGACACAAAAATGTTAGGATTAAGATTTTGTTTTAATAACTAACCCTAACACAGAATAATAAACTTATTCAAATAGAATCAATCAAATTTATTATTTAATTAAAACTGTATCTGATACAAAATGACGCAACACGTCGCACAGAATTTCGTCGCCTGTCTCTTGAATGGTACAGCCACATCATTAGAGAGCATGAGCGAAGGTACACGTAGCTCTTAATTACTGACCATTAGACTCAAAATCGCCGTGGCACAAAATCGAGAAGTCAACAAACGATAATCGAAAACTTTACACGATAAATATTATGAGAGGTACAGTACGATTGATAAAATAATAAGTATAAGGTGATAAGCTTTTTTGTATTCTCGCTTTTTAGATATTGACAAGCTTCATAAAGAAAAACAATAATTTCAATTTCGCCAATGCGAATGCAAACATTTGTTTTATAGCAAATGGCAAACAATTCGGAAGATTTCTTGTTTTTCTTTACTCTGTTCTTTCATATTAATGATAGAAAGTAAAATTGGGGAGGTGCTTTTTTGTCTGTTTTGAGAAAAGAAAAAATTAAAACGTCTTCAAATCGAACTTTTCTCGACTGATTGTGATCCCAAAAACATTTGTTTAACTTGATTTCTACCACACTGTTATAAACCTTGTCTTTTAATCAAAATTTTTTTCTGATTTCAGTTTAGTTTAACCTTTAAAAGCTTGGCAGCATTCGACTATTCGAGCTCTTATAAACCACGTAAAAGAATGCAAAATCAAGTTCTTAACAAAATGCAAAACCTCTTCCGAAATTGCAAAAAGCTAATTGTGTTTTTTTTTTACTTTCCTATACTTTTGGCAGGCTGTAAATCAGATACTAATTTCATGTTGCATCGCTGAAAAAACTTCTTCTTTAGTTTGTGAAAATTCAATTTCTTAATAGCTTTCTTCTGTCTTGTCATACATTAAAAAAGCTAAAAGTGCTCTAACGCTTCCAACCTTCATGAAATTTTTATTGCATCGTTTATATGAATTTCATATCGCTTCTGCTTGTTGCTCAGCAGCCAAAAACTAATGTTTGTATACAGTGAAGGCTTATTAAGTAGCGAACAAAACGTCAAAAAGTGACCCCCTTGTACAAAATATTGCTTTATTTCTTTATAGTGGCACCATGATGATGCCCTTTCTCTGTCATACACCTTAAATTTTTTGAGAAGTAGTGATTTTTTGAGTTTTTGAGAATATTTCACGAAAGTAGGGATCATGTACTCGAATGAAGGTTTTTTTTAGAGATTACTGCGGCTTTGAGGTGAAAACGGGGATTTTGGAATTGAAGTGAGTGACTTGAATCGAAAATGATAACCTTTTTTTAGAGGTTATTGTATTTTTAGGAAAAAAACTTCACACACTAAAAGGTGGTCCTCCCTAATTTTTGCACCAGGCCCTCTTTTGTAAAACTATCAACACTATTTGTAAAAAATGCTTAATAATTTCAGAATTGAATTCTGTATTTTCTAGTGAGTTACATATATTTGCCAGTTTAATTTAAAGTTTTTGTTCGACAAAAGCTTTCACTGAACATTAGCCCACGTTTTTAATTGAAATCGAAAAACAGTCGAGATAATTTTTAGATTGCTTTCTTAAACCGTTGTACAACTTAGCTGAAAAAGTAAAACGATTGCTAAATTGGAAATAACAGTTTTTGGGATTTTTGAATGACATTTTTTAAAAGAAGTGGTCAAGCATACCATATTCATAAAAAGATAAAAAACAAGTACATTTTCAACTCAACAGTAGTCTGCAATTTTGTATCTCTATAAAGCAGTTGAAGGATAATAGCCTATCACTTATATAACTATTGCTTTTAGCAGTTTTGGTCCAAAAGCTTCACCACCTTATGGCCCAAAACAGTAGCGTATCTCGCTCAAAATTTTTGAGGGAATAAATATTTTGACTGTAAGTGATTAACAGTATTTGTTTCAAGACGTCCCATAAAAAACGATAAAATTCGCTTGTTGGCAAACTATGCAATATCTTGGCATCTCCGGAAGCAGGTCGGGCTAATTGCTTTGCCTATGTATTAGCGCCTCTGTTGCTTTCCTACGAGTCAGGAGGGTAAAGATAAAATGAAATGAATGAAACAAAACGACCCTCCTCCCCTAAAAAACGTCACAGTAACCCTCTAAAGCAAAATATTGCTCTATTTCTTCATAGTAGCACCATGACGGTGGCTCCCCTGTCAGCACCTAAATTTTAGGAAGAGAGCAGGGATAATGTACTACTCGATTAAAAGATTTTTAAAAACAAAAATAAAGATTTTGGACGTTAATTGAAAGTGGTGTACTTTTTTTTTTTAGAGACCACTATATTTTGGGAGGAAAAAAATTTACACTAACACTAAAAAGTAGCCCTCTTTTTCATTCTCCCTTTTGTAAGGTGATCATTGGCATCAATCAGCGCTATCTAGCACGACCACGCTAACGACAACTTTTTTTGAAACAAATTTTCTTCAATTACATTATTAGTAATGAAACTTAAGAACCTTCGCTTCTTTGCTTCGTTTTCAAAGAATGAACATTTTTCACCTACAGAGAATACGCCCTTCGTAGTAAACAAAGAAGTGACTTAAATTTTAGTGTACTGTAGAGTAAAACTATACTGTCGGGTACAATGTAGCTAATAGAAACATGAAGCAATAGTGTGAGTCACTACGTCTAGTCGCTTGTGAAAATAGGGATTAGGGAGCGTCAGACAAGTACAATAAATCCTAAGTTAATATTAATTGACGTATTTGAGTGCAATGTGCCTCCGAGATGTCTTAACACTTTATCCGCTTTCATTCGAAGGTGAATCAATTGCTGGTGTGCGATGCGAAGGAGTAGCCACATGGCCATTTTTGGCTTCCCGCGACAGAACGTCAGATGTAAGAAATTGCGAATTTCGAGTGATTAACAAATCGATACGCCTACTAGGCAAGCTATGTTTGACTGTCTACTCCGACTTCTACTTTCAGCGTCAATGCTAAATTGTTTGTTTTTATGAAAAACAACCAATGATTACAAATTTTAGCCAAATTTTTTTATTGAAATAAAATCTACCTAAATTAACATGCTGATGAAATAAAAGCTTGAATTCCATCTTGGCGCCATTAGTAAAAAAATTAGTTCTTCCTAAATTTTTCAATTTTTTAAAATCAATTTAGAAATATACCAATTACCACTTTAAAGGGTAAAAAAAAGCAAAAATAATTTATAGACACAATACAAACTTTGTCTTTCATACAATAAACACATTCGCCGATATTATTTAAAAAAGAATTACCCAAAAACTTACAAAAAATAAAAATTTTACTACTGAATGTAAGACTTCGGACGAATTGCAACAACCTAAATATGAATTTATTAGAATTTAATCAAGTTTATACAGATGTGGTTGGTAAACTCAGGCTTAATTGAATATCAGTCAAGGTTGCCAGTATTTGCGTCGTCAAAACATGTTGTAAACGACTTCCCGTAAAAGAAACGCTTTAAAGCCTACAGAAAAGTGTTATTAGAACAAACAATAGCGAAGTAGAAATCAGCGAATTGCGTTTTTTAAGCGATTCAAGTTCTTTGAAATATATCAACGAATAGAAACGGCAAATTAATAGTGTTTTTGTTTGTGCATTAGGACGGCTTCTAGCAAACTCAGCTTGTTCCCCGCTCGTAGAACAGAAATGTCTACAATAAATTACAAAAAAAAACTCTGAAGAACGTGAAATGCAATAGCCTAAAACCAACGAGACCGAAATAAGCAAACGCGAGGCGTAGAAAGTATGCAACAAGTAAACAGCTCGACGGTGAATTCTAATTCGTTTCTGGTTTAAACCGAGAAGTTGACCGCTTGGTTCTTCTATTTATAGTCGCTTGTATTGACAGTTGATTAAACTCGCGCAAACCTGTATTTATACTTACTTCTTAAGGAACCCAGAAACGACAAATGCATTGCTTGGCTTTAGCACAAAACTGCACTTGAAAGATGACAACGACGAACACAAAAACTCGAACAACGGATTTATGTAAAGAATGCTTTTGAAGTAAACATTGCTGCTTTGCAGTAATTGCCTACGTTTATAATCAAAGTTAACAAGAAACATAGTAATAATAATAACATAAGAACTCAAACACAAAAAATTATCTTTTTAACATTTAAGAAAACAATGATTGAAATTAACACTTTAGGAAAAGGAAAGCATGAAAATGCGGGGGGTCAATTGTCCTCCTGTTCATCTCGCCCCGCGAGGTGAGGCTGCTCTATCAATTCCGCTTCCGCTTGAATCAACTGAAAAATAAATAAGCGTCAAACAAGGTGGGAAACCTTAACAATGCAAAGCAAGAGCTAGACATGTGCCAGAGAACATAACACGTAACAAACGATCGCAAGAAGTCGCGTCGTAATAAAAAACTGTTACTGTCTAGCACAACATGATGTCCTTCGATGCAAAGCTATTGGTTGCAAAATAGCGGGAGAATTTTCGGAGGGGGCAGATTTAACTTAAAATGGCAAGGGAGAAACTCGTAGTTGGTCGCTACTCAATGCTGACAATTCAAGTGGACGTAAAAGTTTTCACTTTTCCATTCGATATAAAATGGAAACTTAAGCGTCAATGACACTCACCAAGCCGTGGTCCTCGGGAGTGTCAGCGGCCGCCGCCACTAGATTCGTGATGCTTTTCGACTTCGACACGCATTGGAAGTCAACATGTCGGGATTTGCTTTCTTCTTTCTCCCACGACATTTCGATGAAGGATCGCTGCACGTAGTCGTATATCACCTCCTGACGCCCGCTGCTGCGTCGCTTCACTTGGTCCATTGAGATCGGGTAGCCTGTCGATGACCAACGCGATGGATATTAAAGACCAACGGCAAGCCACTTCAACGTGGTAAAGCAGTCTCCTTCCTGCACTGGGGGAGGGCCGAAATGGCTTTTCGATTCTCCCGAGGGTCTCACCTTCAGGTAACCGCTTTGGGACATTTCTACCACCATGGACATTAAGTTCAATTTACCAAGAAGTTTCGACCGAATTCACGATAGCACGCGTTCAGTATGAGATGCGAACTCGAATCCATTTAAATCCTATCGTGCTGTACTATACAGCGAGAATTCTAACTAAGACTTGTGTTCTCCTTGTTCAATTTACAGCGCTGGCGTTTTTGTTTGCTTTTTATTCTATAGGGAGTTGATTTTTGCCTGTTTTTGAGCTTTGATAACTACGTTAAACGGAGCTTTTGCATTACTGGTTAATTCGTCTGGACATCGTGACAAAAGACCGATCAACAATAAACCACTGCAAATAGCTCATTAAAGTTCTAACAATCACAAAGAGTTTTGGGCTTTATAGGATTTTTTCAGTAATGGGATTTGTTTAATTAAATGCTTTAGTTCAAAATCAAAATGAAAGTAAAAAAGAATTAGACGAGAACAAAAAAGGCTCGAGACGAACCTTCAATACCGAGACGTATCTTCTTCAAACCTCTCTCCTTCAGCAACGCCTTCGCAACTTCTCTATTTTCAATATAACGAAAGAACCGATGCAACGGGGTACTGCTGACGGTTTCCGTGTATTCCTCACCCATTTGGGGAGGGAAGTTGGGATCCCATTCGACGTTGTCTTCTTCGGTCAACACCACGACGTGGCACTCGCGATCGCCTCTCTTGTGACGTAAAATCACGTGATTAGAACGCTTTCGAGTAAAAGCGCGACTTCTTGCTTACCTGAGCGACTTTAACCATGAGCGGCAGTATATCGTTCTCCAGAAAATTGGTGAACTGCAAGCGAGCTCCGTCGTTCGAAATCTCGTGCATGAAAGCGCCTGAGAATTTGATTGTCGGTTAACGATAGATTTAAGTTTATCGAGCAGAGCCAAAGCTTAAAAACTTTAGTTTTCGTTTAATAATCGACTAAGGAAAATGAGGTTCATGTTACAACATGTAAACGCTATTAGATTTGTTCTGTCTGAAAATAAAAATGGCTTAATCAAAATGTAAAATGAGTTAGAAAGATGATGGCATTTACGAGCCTTGGTATCTTAGTATTGATAATGCATACAAGATGTTTACATATTTGTCAGAGGTATAAAAACTGGGGTAATTTAACTCAAATCGGAAAAACTCGTTAAGTTTCGGTTATAATGTTGTAAAAAGAACTTAGCAGAATCTGATTTTAACTAAACCAGCGAAAATCAAACGGCACAAACATGCATTTATCTTTAATTAAATTTTGGAGTTAAATGTAAGCATTTGACCTTACAATAATACAATAATCCAATTAACTTTACCTAAATTATTGCATCGAATTGTCTCGTAAGTAAAAGGAACAAGAAAATATTCACAAGCGTTCCGTAATTCTGCGATAGAGACACCAGGCGGACAGACAACAACTCCGGCAGTATAATATTCCTGAAATCAAAGCGAAAGTGAAACTTGAGTCACTACAAACTGAATTAGGGCAACAGTTAAACGGCACAAGTGTTTAAGTTAAATTCAAACTGTTCAGTAATCACACTTTACATTATGAGGCGGGAAAAAGCAGCAATTATGAGGTCCAATATCAAATGCAACTTTTTCGATGGTGAGCAAATATAACAACAATGTAATAAAATATTAAAAGCAAAAATTTTAAGCATCGAGGGAAACTTTATTGAGGTTTTATTAAATTCCTTCAGAGAAACTTGAAACTTTTTATTCGATAAAAATAAAAAAAAAACTCGTCAAGTAGTTTTCAGTTAAAAAAAAATTTATAATTAATGCACTATTGCAGCATACGAACCAATAACGCTTTGAAAATGCAAGCTGATACGCCTTCAGTGACCTCGTATTCTCCCTTATCATTTGGCTTGGTCCATCCTCTTTCCTCAATCATACATGAGCTAAACATTCTGTTAAGAGAAAATAGAATTGAATGAAAATGAGAAATACGCTCGCACTAAATAAAATCAGTACAATTCATTTTCGTTTTTTTTATCTACAGGAGTACAACTGAGAAAAAAATCAATCTTTAGAAGCTTTAATCAAGTCAAAAATGTTTCTAAAATAAGAGTGAATCATATTACAATATACCTGATGCAGGAATAATTATGTGTAAAACAGATCAGACCAAAAAAATGGCGGTCATGCGCTTAAACTCATTCAATCTTTTAAGGCTCGTTTCCACTACGAGCGAGCATTCTTCGTTTGTTTTATTAAATTCTTTGGCTTCGCTTAGCGCTCGCTTAAATTTGAAGCGCGGAAAGATCAATAAAAGAAACAAAAAATGCTCCATTCCACGCTCGTGATGAAACGAACCTTTAGATTTGAAAGTATGAAAACAAAATCTTTTTAGGTAGAACTAGTTACAGTCTATAACTATGAAATATAACATAAAGAACATCTAAACGCACACTTCTTAAAAAAACATTTCTCACTTGGCCAACATTGTGTCGGGTTTATTTGCAAAAAGATTCTTGTCAATAACAAATCTTGTGTCATCGACAAGTAGCACCAGTTTTTTCTCAGTGTCTAATTTCTTATCTAAAAGCAATACATCAACTTTTCAAAAATACCATTACGAGAATTAATAATTATTAAAACCGTGTGTCGGAAAATAAATTAGACTTATTGTTTGATCGCATATGAAAGAACACGTCAACGTAAAAGAATTAAAAATTGGCCAACTTAAGAACCAGAAATAACAAAAATTTGCAGAACTGAAATTGATATACAGCACCTGCTATTTCGCCAAAAACATTATACCACACAATCGAAAGGGAGAAATTTTACGCAGGCGATTGATTTTTAATAGTTACTTTGATTGCCTTTCATAGCTACTTCACTAGCCTATAAACATATTTGTTTCGGGGTTTCTACAACGGAATCAATCTTTTAATGGGGGGTGTAAAAAAATTTTTTTTTGATCTTTTCAAAAATTCTAAAGTGTCTTTAGCTAATCGTTATGTCTCTCGCATAAAAACCTATAGTCTGCTTTCTCACAATTTAACTTTGATTACATTACCTACTATTACTAAAATAAGCTTAACTTTACTTCTACGTAACTGCTAAATAATATTAATGATACTTATTTTGATCTGAAAAGTAGAGAAGTTATCTCTTCTCTACTTCACTACTTTTGATACAGTCAACTTCATATTCGGACACTTCGGTCCTGGAAGAATTTGTGCACGTAAACAAGAGAATTATTGGGTGTCATGTTTACTTTTGTTCCGTTCTTGCAACTTCAGGTCGAATAAAACGGTTTTCCGGATTATTCGGTGTCAGAATAAAGTGAGACCAACTGTACTTGTTGACTTCAACCACGCAATCACGTATGCGTTGGTCATAGACATAATCGCCCAAAAAAGTGAAATAATGGTTTCCATGGTAAAAGAGTTAATTTATATAGTCAAAAAATACAAAATGCTAGTTTTTCTATTCATTCTAAAACTTTGAGACAAATTTTTGAGGCATAAAAAAGTTTCATATTGGAAAACAATTGATCAATTGTTTTAAACTCTTACTATTGTGGAGAAATACGCAATCAAATCAAAACGTGTATGCTACAAGAACTATTTGTAGACCTATGAAGTTTAGCTTATTAGTTTATCTTTAAAAATTTCAAGAAGTTTGTTAGAGTTCTTTAACTTACAGTAATTGAGCAAAGAATAAACAACAAACAACCATACTTGAGCTTTCTCGATGAAGCCTAACAAAAAACTGATTTAAAAATTGATTTTTGCAAAGACTAAGCAATCAGTCAATTGTGCTTACCATAGCAATTATGCGTATTTGTAAGGTATAAAAAAAAGTTTGATTTGATTGCTTATGATTTAGCTACTGGTGCTGCTGCTGCTGCAGTATGACAGCCAATGTTGTACTTAATAAAAAAAAGTGCTCACTTTTTCGTTTATGAGATAAGCTAAAAAAAAGCATGTCTACTTCTTTGTACGTTTTCATTTCTACAACACCTAGTTTTTACATAATGCAATTCTTTGACTAAAGATTTTACTCCAACTGAATTTACAACTGCTCTCCAGAAGGTAAAGTTAGGCAAAGCCCTAGGATCAGACCACATATGCCCAGAGCTTATAATTCATGCTGGGCTTGTCATAAAATCTTGATTGTGTGCTTTCCTCTCTTCCTGAATGCGCCAACTTAAAAGTAGTGCGGAGACGCTTCCTGATAGTTGCCGTCCCCAAGCCGAATAAGCCTTTAAAACAGGGTTTCCCAAACTTTATGTTCATTGGTATCTTTGGACACTTTATAGGGCTGCATGTGCCCTCAAAATTTTGTCACATTTTTAGCGTTAAGCTTAACTGGATCTGTCTGATGCATACTTTACTTTTAATAGCTAAGCAACCCATTGCAATCATTCAAAAAAATCTTTAAAATCCATAGTTTATGGTGATTAGGAGCGTTATCTTCAAGTTTTATTGTGGCGGTTCACATTCAGGAGGTTAACCACTAACTTGATTCGATTTACATTTACTTTCTTATTCAAATAAAAATAAAAATAAAACAAAACAAATACAAAACTTCAAACAACTAAGCTTTTATAATTAAAACAGAAGCTTAAAGTTATTTAACTGATGTTTGCGGGAGAGTAACTTTATATATTACGATCTGCGACAAAGACACATCGCTGCATGAAAGTGGGTGTAATGTCACGTAATCATGCAATATGCAATGACAAGATGTGAAATTCGAAGATGTATAAAAATGAAGCCAAGAAAGTTAAATTCTACATTTGAAACCAAATTTTATAACTAATACAATAACTACAGTTGGATTTTATGTGAAAATATAAAATTATATTTTTAGCTATCAAATTAATCACTACAGTTTTTGTTACTAAATTTTCGTTTAATAAGAAAAATGTGATTATCATTGATTAAATTAAATTTTAACTGAACAAAACAATAAAAAGCACACAAAATCATTTAGAGTTATCTAATACGACTTTAAAAAACAATAGGCTACAATCAAACTAGCAATGTAATGTAAATAAACCAGCAATACTAGTTATATGGATGAACCTGCTTTTTAGCAAGAAGCTCATGGATACAAGGTAAAACATCAGCAAAAGCACAACGAAGATCATGTTCTGGTATTTTTATTTAATTTCGATTCAATTTCCACCAGCATTGAAAATGTCGATTCACATACACGTGATGACGAAACCAAGAACAATGCTTGGATAGCGCATGTTGCAATTTTTTGTATGAGTTGCACATTATAAACTAGAAGTTTACATAACTATTTCTCAGAACACATTGCATGCAAACCAATAATTTGAAGTTTAACCAATTCCTCTTACGTACCTGTCCCAGTCCGCAGCATTTGAGCGTTTGCAGTAAAAGGATTTCTAATATATGCAAACCCATCTTTATCTTGACTTGAAAAATATCTATTAATTTTCTTCTCAAACTTTACAAGATGTTCAGTGACCATTTTTGTGAAGCTTTTGGTCCCATAATGTGCATTTTGACTCAGAAATTTTTCCATATAAGGACCTCTTGATGGACCACATAGAAGCATCATAGCTATTAGTCTATTTCAATTTTGGTAAATCATTGGAAACTAGCGAAAATATATGAAAAACATAGTAGATCCAAATTTAATCAATTATCCTGACAACAAATAAGTTACAGGGTGATCAAACCAAGTGTAGACAGATTTTTAAAATGACTGTAGAAACCCTGGGGATGAGGACTGCAGGTCCCATTGCACTCTCACGTGGCTTATTGTGTTGACTCATTAATGAATTGCCTTTTCAGAAATATTTATAAATATTGGTGTTGCTATGGGCACTGCAACTGTGACTGTTCAGTTGTCTGAGTCGGGGTGGACCCCTGGCAAAGTGTGCACACTGTTGAGGGGTTGCGTGGGCAGATCTGGTGTTTCTAAGGCTCTAAAACATTTAAAAAAGACGAGTTCGGCCCTCCCAAAGGTGGGGAGCACTCCAGGTTGCACCAAACTCATTAAAAACACCAGGGAGAAAGTCAGAGAAATCCCAGGAGAAGTGTGGGGGAAATTGGCTTTGACTGCTGGTGTGAACTGTGGAGCAATGTAAAATGTGCTCAGAGGTGATCTGAGCCTGTCCCCTTGTGGAAAAACAGAAGCTCAGTTACTGTCGCAGGTTACAAGAGCCAAGGGACTGCAGAGGGCTGGGCTTCTTTTGGAAGGGTTTGGAGATGGCATGCAGCCTCCAGTTCTGTAGACTGATGAGAGGTTGTTTACTGTCTGGGCTGTGCATGGTCATCAGGGTGGTCAGGTTTATGCAGTAAATGCGACCCCTTAGTGTTCTGAGGAGAGAATCGGCTTCTGTAGTAGTCTGGGCCGGGGTGGCTTCGGTTGGAAAGAGTGCCCCCTCTTTTTCATTGAAAAGGGGTTGGGGGTAAGTCAGCACATGTGTCTGGAGCTGTTGCAACAAGGGTTGGTGCCCTGAGTGAACGTGACGTTCGAGGAAGGCATAATTATTCTCCAGCAGGACAGAGCCACATTCCACACGGCTAATCTTGTCCAAGAATGGTGTAAAAGGAATATAGCAGGGTTTTGGCTGAAGGAATTGTGGCCTCCTTCCTCTCCAGATTTAAACCCTTTGGACTTTGCCATTTGGAGTATTCTGGAGAGTAAAACCTGCTCTTCTGATCACTGGGGTGTCGGGGCTCTGGAGTGTGGATTGGGGACTTGTTGGGATGGGATTTCGGAGAAACTGTGCATGTCTCATGCAGTCGGGTTCCTGGCAGATTGAGATGTATTGGGGGGGTGGGGGAGGGTGTATCAAAAAATTACTGTTGATTTTATTTCCTTGGTCAATTTTTATGTTTTCCTCAAAATTGCTTTTCATTTTTCTTCTATTATGTATTTCTATTTTATTAAACATTTGTTTATACTTGGTTTGATCAACCTGCAAATAAGGATATTCTCTCACATAATTTACCTCAGTTTGGAAACCCCTGCTTTAGAGGATTCCACAAGCTATCATCCTATCTTTTTTACTTTGCATCCTCTATAAGATCCTTGAAGGACTTATCTAACTATTATTGACCCATTGCTTCATTGTGAGCAAGCAGGAGATCAATTGTAGATCAGGTCATTTTGATAACCCAAAAAATCAAGGACTGTTTTTTGGAAAAAAAAAGAGGGACGATGCTGTGTTTGTCAACCTCACAGCAGTCTATGATACTGTATGGCATCATGGCCTTATCTGCAAGCTTTTGCAGTTGCTTTCTGAAAGACACTTGGTCTGAATCATCATGAAGCTTGTCTAGAATCACAGCTTTGACCCTCACCACCAGTAACAGAAAGTAAAGCCGACTTTATAGCATCTGAAGCACAGCAGCCTCAGGGATCTGTCCTGCCTCCCCTTCTCAGTGATCTTCTTCCAATCAGCAAATATGCCTATGCTGACAACTTGGCACTTATGCTTACTGTTTAAGACTGGCAGATGCTAGAGGGGACCCTTAGCCAAGTCATATCAACTCTCCAGGCATAGAAAAGTCAACTCTTCAGGCATTGATCCACAAATAGAAATTAAAGCTCAACGAATCAAAAACAGTGTCATCTCAATAACACAGAAACAAAATGTGAACTACTGGTTGGTCTAAATGGCAACCCACTGCTTTTTGTGCAACACCAAATTATTTTGGTGTGATACTAGACAGATTGCTGCAAAACTGATACTCCCCTATTTGACTCTACTATTAACAATGCATTGTGCACCGTGACTGGATGTCTGCATTCCACACCAACAGAATATCTACCAGTTCTAGCAGCATTCTGTGAGCTGAGCTTTGCCATAAAAAAGCTTCATTGTCTCTTGCCTGCCAAGCTACAGAGGCCAATCACCTGCTCTATGCTTTTGTGTCTGCCACCAAAAGTTCCAAACAGACCTTGCTCACTAAAGATCAAAGCGGCTGCTGGGTGGAATATTTTTGAAATGTTGAGTAAAGCAATGACAACACTTAAGACACCATTTTGTGTCTATTGTCAAAGGTCTCACAACAAACCTTGGTCACCTAAGGATCAAAGCAGCTGACTGAGTGGAATATTCTTGAATCTTGAGTGGAGCAATGACAACACTTGACTCGACAACTTCATACCTAGTGTTGGCACTTAGCCACTGGGCACACAACTTTCAAGACATGCCTGGGTTTGATTGAATCATCTTCAAATTGGTGTGGGTCACTTCTGCTCAACTATGTACAAGTGGGGGCTTGGGTTCAAAAATGGCATAAGAGTGTGGCATAGAGGTTATTTCCAACTGCTCCCTTCATTCTTCTTCCTATTGAATGGATGGCCTGACTAGTTTAGATAAAACAACAATCATTTGGCTACAGAAAACCTGCCCAAAATTTGGCATTGACTCACACGACTGGCTCACTAATATTATGCAATTCAATAAGCTTAGTTTTGGGGAATCTAGTAACATCACCCAACTTTTGAGTACTGATAAAGCAAAGAAACTAAACTAATAAAAGCATTAATTAATTAGTTTCAATACAAGTGTAAAAAAGGCTCAGTTTAAGAAAAAAACTATTTTAAATTTGATTTAAATGTCAATAAGGTGTATTAGCAGCTTTCCCACATCATTTGAAATACCATTATAAAGGCAAACAGGATCTCATTGTGACAAATCTAGCTCTTGTTAAATTGTTATGCCTTTGGAAAAAAGCTATGATATCTAGCAAAGCCCTATGCTAGACAACATCAATAAATAGTTTTATAAATTGCTGCATTACTTTGAAAAAAATTAAAAAACAACAGGTTGGACAGTTTTATCCCAACATCTTTAAAATATCAAGACAGTCAGAAAGATAAACAGAAGGGTGATGCTGATGATGATGATGATGATGATGATGACTTTGACAAAAAATAAAACAGGTTTCTCAACAAAAGAGCACAAAAAGTATTTTCAACAATCTAAAATTAAAAAATTCTTATTCAACTGTTTCAGAATAATTTGTAATTATGTTTGACTTGACAAAAATATACATGTACAAATCCCAAAAAATTTTAGATCTACAGACCAGGGTTTGGGAGACAGAGTCACATGTTTTAATAGTGAGTCAGAATCATTATTGTTTTTGGAGACTTGGCTTTACACTAAATTAGGCCTCCAAGGTTGTGGAGTTGGAGTCATCAGAGTCATACATTTTAGGGTAAAGTAGTTTTTTCAGACACTGGAGTAATTGTGTCATTTTTCAGATATTTTAAATTTGGAGAAGTAAAATTTCAAATGGCGGGAGTCAAAGTTGCAAAAATTTAAATAGGTGGAGTCAAAGTTAGAAAAAATTTCTCTGACTCCAAAACTTGTTAAAAAATTGAAATTTTTATTTGTTTAAAAAAAAATTACTTTTTTTGACTGATACATCAGAATCTCCTTGAAATGAACTACTGTGAATTGTGCTGTTTTCAATATAACTTGATGTTGATTCCTAAAATGTATAACAACACAATTATTTAAACAAAAGACAAGTTGTGCCTAGTGCAAGAAAATTTATACAGACTACATCAAATCAGCAACTAGGGCAATACTTTTATGTTTGTGGTAAAATCTTTTGCTGCTGTGGGCCAAATGATCATGCACAAAACAAATGATTTTAATAAATGCTTAGGAATTTATTTCAAAACAATACTATGAAATAACATTAAGATCATTAAGACTATATTTAGATTATTTTGCAGGTCAATTACTTCAAAACAAGTCAGTTAACACGAGCCAGGATTTACACATTGCCAATCTAGAAACTTAAGCAAACAAATATATACAGAGCACCAAGTTCTCAAACACTAAATTTATGCATTATAAATTTTATTTCTTAGATTGCATTTATCTATGAAAAATTGTTTAATTTTTTTCAAATTGTGCTGCATTTTACTTTGGCATGCTACATTTTATTGCTGTTTTATTAAGTAAAAGTTTTTAGTTTCTTCAAATTCAACCAAAAGCTTTGCAAACATGCATCTTTTTGGCACTTTAAATGGTTTCAAAAAGTATTTAATGACAAAAATAGATTATTATCAAAAGATTTTTATCATTGTTTTATTTATTGTGCTTTTAGGCCAATTTGTGATCGCATAGTTTACAATTTTCACATATGCTCAATAGATCAACGAAAATACCAATCATTTAAAATTAATTACACCAAGAAACATTGTACATAAAAACTTTTTGAAACCTTTGTGTTTTCTTTGCAGTTTGGTTCTGCTAAAGACTTTTTTGGTAAAGGAAATATAACAATTTCTTCACAAGAACTTCTTCTTGAAGAAAGAGGAGATATGATATGAGATGGTGAAGAACTTCTTGATTCTGGAAAACAATTTTAGTGCTATGACAGATAACAAATGTCAATTAAATTTTTGCACTGCAATATTTAAAAGTATAAATATGTTGTGACAAGAAAAATATCAGCATTACTATATCCTATCCACATTCATCAAGTAGTACTATATTATAACTTTTAAGAATATGAAACTTGCAACCCAATCTTACTGTATCAAAACTTAATCATCAATAAAACGTTATTTTAGATTTACGTAATAACTCCAACTTTGGTCTTTAAAACTACATTTAAGAATTTTCCATAAAAACTATTTTTTATAATGAGCAATGGTTTATTTTCATAAACTTATTACAAAACATTTTGGCATTTAAAATTGCAGAGATGACTAATCAATATAAAAATTAAGAGAATAGTAGATTTTATTAAAAATTTTGTATTGGAATCAGCAACTTTCTATTTTCTCTTTACAAAATAATTCTTTTATTTCTGCAATTTTGCTGCTCCATAGGGATACATTAAAAACCTTTATTTTACAGCTTGTTTAAATCAAAAGTCCCCCTCTATCTAAGAACTTTCTGTATTAAATCATTATACCAATTAAAAAAATTATACATAAACATGACTATTACAACTTTATTTCATAAAAATATTTTAAAATACCAATCAAATGAAAAAAGCAAAATTGGCAATTAAAATTACACTGTTTTATATGAAGAAATGCCATGAAGAATTGTAAAAAGGTAATTTTTATACAACTTTGAAAATGATTTAAAGTCTATCAATTATATAAGTCTCCCAATAAACTAAATATTTAAAACTATTAAACTCTATGTAAAAAACCAGGAGTGTGCAACCTGTGGCCTGCAAACTGAAATTCAGTGGCCTGCAGAAAGCTTTAGTCTTCACTATTCTATATGTAAAATAGAACAATTGGTTGCATCCAAATAAATTTTATGTAAAGGATTTTTTTTCTTTACAAGGGGACAACTAATCATTTTTGCTTTTTTTCTATAACAAAATTAAGCGAATACCAAAAAAAAGGTTTTCACATTAAACACAAGTTACATTTAGGATGGTAGAGCTATGTGTATAGCTACTCTGGCTTGCACTTTAATTCTGTTGCACATATTTGGCCCACTATGCAAAGGTTGCACACGCTAGTAATAAATTATTAATAGTTAGGCTGAAAAATAGTATTTTAATCGAAAAATCAATAAACAAACTAGAAAAACTCTACCTTACAATAACTTTCAAAAAAATCAAAATTATACAACTATTTATAAATAAAAAAAGTTAAAATATATTTATGAGTCAACAATTTACTTGCATTCAATTCCAAATTGGATGACACTGCATTTTTTTATTTTTTATTTATTTTTATCTCTATATTTATCTTTCTAACTTGCAGGAAAGCGACGGAGGCACTATACATAGGGTAAGCAATTATCCTGACCTGCTTCTGGAGATGCCAAGATATTGCTGTCCACTAGTAATTTAGTAGAGATATTACTGTAATTTAGAACTGCTTGCCAACCCACCAAGCAGGGGAAAGTGCCATAGAGTGTCTTTCCCAAGGACACAACAGAATGGCACAAGTGGGTTTTGAACTGAGACCATGTTGATCATCAGTCCAGTGCTTTAACCACTTGACCACACTGCCAATAAAAAGACTGAAAGTTTAAAAAAACTAATAAACTTTCATCTAACTTTTTTGCATAACAATTACAAGCATTGAACAATTTCCTAAATGCATTCTTTGGTGCTGCCATGTCCTTGATACATAGTAGCTGGAAATTTAAGTTTGCTCAGTATTAAGTAGTATATACTGATTTGAAAGATAAAAATAAAAACAGTTGACAAAATCCCCAAAAAATGACAAGTTAAATGTGATGTGTGTCAGAAATAATAAGTTAAATACAATAGGTTAATTCAATAATTAACAATTTACTACTAGTTCAAGAAGATTTTAAAAACAGAGGCAAAAACATGGCATTTAAAAAAATAACTTAACAATAACATGCTATGTGATATTATTTCCTTCTTAATCTTACTACTATACCTGTAGATTCATCTTTATTGTGACGTGTTCGAAGACAAGAAGTACGGTTTTGTCGAGGAGAATTACTATTTTCATTAACTTTTTTTAATGAACCATGTAAAGGCATTATTTCATAATTTAAATTAGTTCCAATTAATTATAACTTTAACAAAATTAAATCACACTAGCACAAAAAGATTTAAACACACAAAAATAAAAGAAAATATCTACAAAATATTTTTTTTAATTTGTTTAAATAGTTATACACAGACAAATTTGAAAAGTTATGTCATTATTTAGTTAAACATGTTAACAACAACAAATTTGAAAAGTCATGTGCTCATTAAAAACATCTTAACAAAGTTTAAAAACAAAGCTTAAAGTTAAACTTTAAGCAAATTTGCAAATGTTAAAAAAAAATTTCTGCCAAGTGCACAATATGTATGATTATATTCATTAATGGTCTTATTCTAGAATAAGTAGACATGAATCTTTTACATTGATATTTTTATATCATAAAGCATGCCACAATTAATTGGTTTATAGAACATATTTATCTTTCTCACAACAAAACTGTATACAATCCCAGAAAATTAAAGCTTTGTCAACTGTACTTGGCAGACTCTGATAGGCTTATATAACACATCAGACTTAATTTAGTAGGCTTGATTTGAGCTTAGTGTTGCCACACAAAAATCAAGGTTTCCCTAAACATTTTAAAATTCTCTACAAGACCTTACACAATTTTCAAAAGAGATCATAAAATTTTTTTGTCCATGTATCATATCTTTTTATTGTATTTGATCCATTTTTATTGTTCCAAAACATTTGTATACCAAAGTGAACATTAAATTAAATATATTTTTTTTAGTAATTAAAGATATAATGAGTCTCTTCAAGAAGTCACTAAAAGCAATTTTTGTTCTTGAAACTAACCCAGAATCTCCCTGCAATTACTATCATTTCTTGAAAAATTCTTTTTCTTTTGTTTCTTCTTCATTCCATCCTGGTGCTGAAAGATGGATTCCCAGTTGTTTTCACCAAAAAAATCACAGTGATTTAATGAAGAGACCTGATACAATCTTGTAACAAATTAGTCTAAAGTATTGCTGTATTGTTTGTTTCATTTTGATACATGATAAAATTTGCTAACCACTTTTAAAATATTTTATTAATATAGACTTTTAAGCTGTTAAATGTTTGGCATAAATATATAAATTCCTTTGAAAAACTTGAGAATTCTCGAATTTTTCAACCAATTTTCTATCTAATTTTTTATTTTCATTCAACCCAAAAAGTTTAGATGACAATTTGATATATTTAATATATCTTTTAACAATTAAAACTAATCCAAAATCAAATAAAAAATTCCAATATCTACCAAAAGTAAGCTGTTAAATTAATAAATTAATTAGCAACTACAAAACAACAAATGCTGACTGGTTTAAAACTTAACACCTCCCAAAAATCATAAGGTCTCTTGAAGAAGTCATTGTAATCAATTTTTGTTCATAAAACTAACCCAGATCCCCCTGCAACCGATATCTTTAAAATGTACAGATCAGCATAGTCAGCATGGTTGGCATGGTGGCTTGGTTGGTGTGGTTGGCATGGTTGACGTGGTTGGCGTAGTCAGCTAGGTTTGCAAGGTTAATTTGGAATGTTTAAATTTTGTTGACCCAACTGTATTTGTAAGCCTAATCTATATAAATTAATGTACAAACAAGAAATAATAAATTTTTCAATTTTGAAAAACTTATCAACTTATGAAGGTTTGCTGAACTAGTTAACCTAACCAACCGACCCCAGTCCTCACATATCAAAGCATGTCAACCTCATCAACCTCATCCATGCAAACCTTGCCAAATTATTATGCTTTTTATTTTTATTTACATTATAAATACAATCGGTTTCAACAAAATTTGAATATTTTTTATAGGCAAACAAGCCAACTTTTCAAAACTGAATGATAGTAGGCCTCTTGCTATTTAAATTACAAATACAACCAGTTTTAATAATACAAGGGTCAGTCAAAAAGTAATGAGCCCTGTTAACTTTAACCGCTTTAACCTTCATATTTTTTCTAGAAATTTTAAGGGTGTTTAGTAAATTTACTGCTTTAAAGATAAATTGTAAAAAAAAATTGTTTCAACGTGTCCACTTTTGGTATTGTGTTTTGGAAATGACGTCATCACTGGATGTCCGTCAGAAGCAGAGAGCTGTGATTGAATTTCTTGTTTCGGAAGGGGAGCCACCAAAACAAATTTTCGAAAGATTGGTAAATGTTTATGGAGATGCTTCATTAGCCTACAGCACTGTGAAAAAGTGGGTATCCAGGATTAAACATGAAGAAGATGATCCAAGTTTGAGTAGCCTCCAGGACAGACCAAGAAGTGGAAGACCATCTTCTGCAGTCAATCCTGGAAACAATGATAAGGTTGAGAAATTGATTAAAGATGATCGCAGAATCACTATTGATGACATTGCTGAACGTGTTGGAGTTAGCCATGGAAGTGCTGTGAATATTGTTAATGAGCTAGGCTTTGCAAAGGTTTGCGCCAGATGGGTTCCGAGGCAACTTTTGGATTTTCACAAGCAAGCCCGTTTTGAAGCTTGTTCGGAGCTTATTGAGTGTCACAGAAGTGACAAAACTTTTCTCAGCCGTATAGTGACAGGAGATGAAACCTGGGTTCATCACTATGAACCTCTGTCGAAAAGATCATCCATGGAATGGCGTCACCCCACGTCCCCAAGAGCCAAGAAATTCAAAAGTCAACGTTCAGCTGGAAAAATTATGGCGACTGTGTTTTGGGACATTGAAGGAGTGATATTGGTAGATTTTATGCCTAAAGGTACTACCATCAACCCAGATGCTTACATTGACACTTTACGCAAACTGAAAGCGAAACTGAGAAGAGTACGACCTCACCTGGACATGTCTAAGGTCTTGCTGCAACACGATAACGCCAAACCCCATACCAGTCTCAAAACTCGTGAAGTGATTGCTTCTTTTGGATGGACGACGGTAACCCATCCCCCATACTCACCCGACCTGGCACCATCTGACTATCATCTTTTTGGACCATTGAAAGAAGGAGTTAGGGGGCAGCACTTCACTAGTGATCAAGAAGTCAAGCACGCTGTAAGAAACTGGTTAAAAATGCAGCCTGCTGACTTTTACAAGGCTGGCATAGTGTCCCTTGTTCATCGATGGACAGTTGGAATTGAAAAGTGCGGAGATTACATTGAAAAGTAGAACTGAGATCTCCTATCCCTGGGCTTTCTTTTGATGTATGACTTTTGATTTTATTGCAACAAATATGGCCAGGAGAGACTTGGGCTCATTATTTTTTGACTGACCCTCGTAAATAAATATTTTATATAATTAACTCAGTCAACCACGTCGACCATGCTGACCATGCTGACCACGTCAACCATGCCAACCTGTACATTTTAAAGGAACCCCTGCAACTACTATTGCTTGTTGAGACATCTTTTTTGTTTGGTTTCTTCTTTATTCCACCCTGATGCTGAAAGGGGAATTCTGGGTTAGTTTCAACAAAAAAATTGCTTATAGTGACTTCTTAAAGAGACCTAAATTATAAACTCCACAATAAGAAACTCAACAATTACCAAATAAATAATAAAATTAACTCCTTTTTGAAACAATCTCTTTTTGAGCATTAGCTAATATTAAATAATAAAAACAAATGACAATAATTACTTTTTGTTTTTAACCATATAAATAATGCTACTGGTATATAACCGAGCAACTGTACCAAAATTAATGTGCTAATAAAATAAGGTTGATATATCTGTAAATGGTAAAAAATTATGAGACCAAAATATATTACATCAATACCATAACTATTTTTTCACTTCTTCCTTTTTATTAGCTTGTAAGGTATCACATTTTGTGCTTTGACTAATGTTAGTACAGTTGAAAAATACATGTAAAATACTTACATGTATACAACAGAACAGTTAATTTTTTTAAAGCATTAGCTACTAAGTTAAAGTTGTTTTCTTTCATTTTTTAAGACTTTTTTTATGCAGACAACCTCTCTTATTCATTAAATAAGAAACAAAAAATAGAAAATTCAAGTATGTTTTGACATAATTGGTGTAAATGACTTCAAAATCCAAGAAAATAATACTTTTTATCAAAACTATAAAACTTTAAATTTAGTGAATTTCAAACAGGACCTCTTGAATTCTTATTTACTAAAAATTGATTTAACTGAAATAAGCCTAGATGAATTAACAAACAAATATCACTACAAACTTCTGCATCTGTTAAATAAACACAGTCCATCGTTAATTAAAAAACTTTATAAAAATAAAAAAGATAAATGGTTTGATTCAGAACTAACAAACCTATTAAAACATTGCAGAAAAACAGAACGAAAATGGAGAAAGACTCAGTCAGTCATTCATAAAGCTGAGTACAAATATTTTCAAAAATTGTACAGACAGACAATTCAAAAAAAGAGACAAGAATTTTACTCCAACTCTATCACACAAGCAAAAGGCAATTTAAGAATGCTGTTTTCAAAAATTCGTAAGCTTCTTGGAGACAAACCTATTACTCTACCAGATGAAAATGACAATTTCATATGTGCAACCAAGTTCCAACATTTTTTTAAAGATAAAATTATTAAAATAAGAAAAAATATTGATTAAGAAAGAAAAGAACTAACCAAAGAAAACAAATGTGAGCCTTGTTCTTCATGTATGTATACTGGTAAACCTATGACAGTTTTTAAGACATTAGAAACTGATGATTAAAGATACTTTTTAAATCTATAAATTATAAATTTTCAATACTAGACCTCATACCAACATGGTTGTTATTAGAATGTTTCAATGAACTAGCTCCTATACTACTTTCCATTATTAACAAATCCTTAAGTACTGGTATTTTTCTTTCAACATTAAAACAATCTGTTGTAAAACCAATTATTAAAAATTTTCATAGTGATCCTAATGAACTGCTTAATTATAGACCTATTTCTAATATCTCTTTTTTGTCAAAATTATTGCAAAAAGCAGTATTGGTGCAACTGAATAACTTCTTAGTGGACAATAAACTTTACTGTAGCAGTCAATCAGGATATCATCAATTTCATAGCTGTGAAATATTAAACATATGCATGTTTAATAATATCTTTAAAGAAATTGATAATGGAAAAATTGTTTTGGTATTTTTGCTTGACATGTCAGCTGCTTTCAATACTATAGATCATGAACTCCTGCTAAAAACTCTTAAAAATTCATATGGCATAGACAAACTTGTACTTAATTGGTTATCTTCATACTTAAATCATCATTCCTTTTCAGTCAATATAAGTGACAGTTTTTCAGACCCTGATTCTATGTTATATGGTGTTCCACAAGGATCCATACTTGGACCTATATTATTCATTTTATATACAAAACATCTACAACATATTGCTCATAATTTTAATTTAAATATTCAATTGTATGCTGATGATACTCAATTATATATTAGCTTTAATCCAGATGATCAATATTTGTGTACAATGTTATGTAACAAAGTTGCTGAATGCATTAATGAAATGAAAGAATGGTTTTCTACAAATTACCTGAAACTAAATGAAGACAAAACAAAATTAGTGTTATTTTCAAAACCATCTGTTTTCAAGAAATTTAAACTAAGCAAAAACTGTTTCACAATTGCAACAAAAAGAGAAATAAAGCAAAATGATTGGACCAGCATTAGTGAAGTAAAAAGCTTAGGTATTCGACTTGACCCTCAACTAACAATGCATAAGCATATCATGTATGTCAAACAATATTGTATTAGACAGCTTAAATCCTGGAAACATATTGTAAATTTTTTAAATGAAGATGATAAATTATTCCTTGTAAAACAGATAATATTTTCTAAAATTGATTATTGTAACTCATTATTTGTTAATCTTCCAAAATCCTTACTGCGACATTTAGACTGTGTAATAAATAATGCTTTACGTTTTGTATATAATGTATGTTACAGTCAACACATCACACCATATTACATAAAAGCTCACATATTGCCTTTAAAATTTAGAATAAATTACAAAATTTGCCTCACTGTGTTTAATTTTTTGAATGATATTGCTTCTCAATATTTACAAATGCTGTTATCGTGGAATGCACCACTGTCTCCAATAAATTGTAACATAAATGTCAATCCTAGAAAAACCAAAGATCCATATTTGTTAGTAATTCCATCTGATTTCGGAAAACAGATACCACAGTAGATGTTTTAGTCAATATGCTCCCCGCTGTTGGAATAAACTTCCATATGATATTAGAAGTTGTAAATTAAAATCCGTTTTTAAAACTAAACTTAAAACTTTATTTCTTGAACAATTTTTATCAGAATCATAAATAACTTATTGTATTTAAATAAGGTAATATTTATTGAATGTTAGTATTATTGTAGCTTTAGCTTGTATATATTTACTTTTATGTTTTGTTTTCTTTCTTTTGTATATGTTCGTACATTTGGAGTTTTGATGTTTTGCATGTTTTGTCTTTATTCGTATCTGCCAAACCTGAACTAGTATTTATTTTATTGACACTTATAATTCCACTACCACTCTGATGCAACCACTTCTTTGAAGTAATTATTTGCCTCAGCGGGATAAAAACTTGATTATTATTTTTATTATTATTAAAAATTAATACTTCTTAAAAATGAAATTATTATTGGTGCATTAATTATTAGAATTCACATTTTTAAAAATGTGTATTCTTCTGTCTTAGTCATTGTAGAGCAAAATAAACAGGTGCAGGGCCATTTTCTTTTTTTAGTTTTTATTAAAAAATTTAAAAAACAAAACAAAACAATTTTACGGTTACAATACAATAGTTAAATTGAGTCTCTTCAAGAAATCACCATAAGCGACTTTTGTTTGTGAAATTAGGATGCCCCAGCAGTTACTATCGTTTCTTGAGAAATCATTTTTCTCATGTTTTCTTCTTTATTCTACCCAGTGGTGGATATTCAAATTCATGGGCCCGAGGCAAGGATTTTCAAAAATTGATGTACTCCCGTTTTTGTCCAAAAATCATGGTAATCACTAAAAAAAAAAGGTCTTTACCTCGAATCAATCTTGTATTTCCCACTTTTCGTCCCGACTTCATCTGCAACAAATTGGAACTGTATGAGCTATTTTCGAGGGGGGTGTGGTGGTTCGGACTTATTTATTGCAGAACTTTTATAAAAATTTTAATTAACTTTATATTAACTGTAAAAAAAACGATAAAGCAAAACACAATACAGAATATATAATATCTCAAATTAAAATGTCTCGAATTTTCTTTATTGATCCTTTTCGAAAGAACCCAACAATAATAGCTTAAAATAAATGCTTGTCTTCTGTCCGTTCGACTACACTTCTTTTTTTCAATCGTCACTTCAATTTCTTTTTTGTTATGTGATCCTCTGTTGTTTCGCTTCAAATTTTAAGTTTTATAGTTTTCTTTTAAGCACGTTGATTGTTTCGAAATAGTACAGAATTTGATCTGGGTTTGATTCGCCACATAGCTCCCCCCAGATAGACGGAAGTAGGCTTCGTCTATCGTGATTTTGTAGATGTTGGAAAACGATGGAAACTTTGTGGTTGAAAATTTTTGATGAAGAATCTAATAACTTCTTTCAAATACACAATTAAACGATATAATGCAACACAAAAAATTTTTTAAAAATATACATTACGAATTTTAATACTAAAACTAGCGCAATTTCAATGCAAAATACAATACACAAAAACAGAAGAAAATTTGATGCAAAGAGAAAGACGAAAAAGGGAAAAGATAGATAATTTGAGGGTTCCACAGCCAAATCAGGAAATGTGCGCACCAAACACAAACATGCGGACAACAACTCTATGTCGCGATCAAAAACAGTCAAAAGGTAGGACAAATAGTCAAAAGGGGCATGAATGAAAAAAAAATTTTTTATAAAACGAAAGCGACGTAGATCAAGTCAAAGTAACTCTTGATCCAGTGAGTAATATTCGCCATTGGCCATAAGACAAATATTGACGTTCGCCCTAGAATGATCAAATTCTAAATATTCTCGTAATAAAAAAAAAATATAAGAAATGATTTTCATCCATAAGCTCGAAGGAAAAAATCTGTTCAAGAAATTTCAGATGTAAAAATACTCTGCATCATGTGCCGTAAAGACTGACACGCGTTACAAGACTAAGTTGGCGCACACAATCTGTAGGGAACCTAAAAAAAAATCAAAACTATGCACTAGCCAAGAAGAAAATCTTTATACTTAGATGGCATCTTAATGCAGCGACCATGCCGATTTTTTAGATTTTGATGAAAATCGGGAACTGGTTCAGCGACGGAAGGATTTTCACTTTCAGGAAGAAAAACCGGCTTAACACGATTGATTGAAACAACTTTTCTGCTATCTTTGACATCTAAAGTAAAATTTTTATCATCACGTTGCAAAACACGATATGGACCAGAATAACGTGGTTGAAGGGAATGAGGGCACTATCGGACAATGAAAAAGAAGAATTAAAATAAGCAAAATAACAAAATATTACAGCGTGGTTTGTGCTTGCATTTTTCAAACAATAAAAAAAACAACCAAAAAGTTTATTGCAGCAGCAGATAACAAAAAAGTGCGCCGAAAATGAAAATTCAAAAACGTCGGCAGCTTGGTCGAGTGGTTAGAGCGCCCAGCTCGTGACCAACACAGTCTAGGTTCAAAACCCACTCGCGCCATTCTGTTGTGTCCTTGGGAAAGATACTTTACGGCACATTCCTCTACTCGGTGGTCCTGGCAAGCAGTTCTAAATTACAGTCATATCTCTACTAAATTACAAGCGGACAGCAATATCTTGGTATCTCCGCAAGCAGGTCGGGGTAATTGCCTACTGTTATAGTATGTGACGTCATAGCGCACGGCTCTACTGCCTTCTTCTCTATGGTTTGATAAGTGTGGTTAACCGCGTGATAAACTATTAGTATAACTTACAGATTCAGTCGTATAACTATCGTGTAACTCCGTATAAATAAAAGAGCTAACTGCAGATACTAGTGGAACTCATAACATGGCGTCGTCGACAGTCAGCTTATAAATTTGTTTAAAGAAAATAAGCTTACGAACCATTATAAAAGTATACTGCAAGTTCGTGATCGGAGATTTGTAAAAGATTGAAGATAAAAGAGACATGGCAAAAAACAAGCGAGAGCTGCAAGCAGAATTAGAAGCAGCAAACAAACGTATAGCCGAATTATCTCAATCTAATCAAAACGCGAATAGTAATATTAATAATGATGAACCTCCTTCTTGGTTAAAAACTTTTTTAGAAGCACAGTTGTCAATGCAAAGACAAACACAAGAACAGAATGTCGAAAATCAGAGACAAATGCAGCTCGAAAGTCAGCGACAATTGCAACAAATAATCGAAAAATTTTCGCCACAGCAGCTGGCCCAATGCGCGAACAGCGAGAGAAGCGAATCACGTGAGCAAACCATTGACGTCAACAATTCTAACAACGAGGCAAGGCGAACCAAAGCGGACGCACAAAAGCCTTCGACACTGCAGGTGGGAATTTCGCTAGCTGAATTTGCGAAATGGCGTAAATCGTACAACGATTATGCTACGGTCTCGCTTGCAACAGAGCTGCCATTGAGCAGTCAGTTGGCATTGCTTCGCGGTTTTTTTTCGATGGACATGCGAGAAGCCGTAGAACACGTACTTCTTATCCCGGATGATACGACACTTAAACCAGACGAAGTGTTAGACAAAATTAAAAATTACATCCGGAGTCAAAGAAATATAGCGTTAGATTGCGTCGCATTTGAAGAGAGAAAGCAAGCGGCGGGCGAAAACTTCGATCCGTTTTTAATCGCGATTAAAACTTTGGCGAGAGACGCAGACTTGTGCAATGAATGTTTAAATCGTCGTTTAGTCACAAAAATCATGTCGGGAATATATGACAAAGAGACTCGAACAAAGCTCCTAGCCATGTCCCCATTACCTGATCTTCAGACCGTCACTGATTTATGCAGATCGGAAGAGTCAGCAAAACTAGACGACGCGCGAATAAGCCGACAGCTGAATGAGAGAAAAGCGTACCAAAGCAAATTTCGCCGAAATTTCTCTAAATCTAAAGAGCGCACTAAAACGCCCTGTACAAAATGCGGTAAAAAGACCTGCCCACCAAAAGGTCAAACCCACTGTCCCGCAAAGGATACAGAGTGCTTAATATGTCGCAAAAAAGGTCACTTTACATCAGTGTGCTTTCACAACAAACCCGGGTTCAACAGACGCGAAGAAACGAAGAAAAAGTTAACGGGACAAATAAAGCGTAGATGCAATGCTAATGCAAATTTTGCTAACTCCGCGGCGCCCAAAATAACTGTTAATCTTTTTTCTCTTAAACATCGTAACCCGTTAGGTTCCACAGAAGCTACACCAGACACAGGTGCTGAAGCAAGTCTTGTTGGGGTAAACATCATTCAACGGCTCGGAATAGATCTTGCTAATCTAATGCCGCCAAATCAAGACACTCTTAGTGCAGTAAATCGGCAGACCGTAACATGCGTAGGGACTTTCCCATGCATCATCGAATACTGCGGCCGATTCGTGGAAGAAACCATTTACGTCTGTCCTGAGGTAGAAGATTTTTTGCTTGCTTGGTACGTATGTCAACAGGTTAACATTCTACCTGACACGTATCCTCAACCGATAAATTCATCAAAAACACCTCGAAAATTAGCAAGCATATTAAAAGCAGAGAACACAAGATTCATTATATCAGAGAACCCAACTGAAGCAGAAATTAATAAAATTGAGAACAAGTTGATAAAATCGTACAGCGATGTGTTTTCTGAAGACACAACATTACGGGAAATGAACAGTAAACCCATGAAAATTTCCTTGAAAGATGATGCTGTTCCATTTGCTTTACCTGTTCCACGCCAAATACCTTTAGCTTTCAGAAGGATGGTGAAGACAGAGCTTGACCAACTTGTACAAGCCGGAGTCATTGCACCAGTAACAGAAGCAACTGATTGGGTGCACCCTATGGTCGTTGTACAAAAACCCAATGGTGGAATTCGTCTCTATATTGATTTGCAGAAATTGAACAAATACGTACGCCGTCCATATCATCCATCTAAATCACCTGCTGAAGCTATTTCGAATATTTCTTCTTCGTCTAAATTTTTCTCAACATTAGACGCCACTAAAGGATACTGGCAAGTACCTTTAGAAAAAGAAAGTCAAGACTTTACCACATTCATTACGCCGTTCGGAAGATTTAAATTCCTTCGAGCTCCGATGGGACTAGCTTCTTCTCAAGACGAATATTGCGCAAGAGGCGATGAAGCTCTGCAAGGCATTGAAAAAGTCGAAAAAGTGGTAGATGACATTCTTATTCAAGGCGAAACAGCACAGGAGCACTTGAATACCGTAGTGGCTGTACTAAACAGATGTCGAGAACACGGTATTACTCTTAATCCAAAGAAAGTGCAATTACTACAAAGTGCTGTGAGATATGTCGGATATATAGTGAGCAGCGACGGTATTAAAGCAGACCCCACAAAAATTGAAGCAATCTCTGAATTCCCTGCTCCAACAAACATAACTGAATTACGATCTTTTATGGGCATGGCAAACCAGCTGGGCGGATTTACTCACCTACTCAGTGAAGCAGCAGGCCCACTTCGGGACTTGCTCAAACCAAAAAATGCTTTTCTCTGGTCACCCCAGCATGAAGAAGCATTTACAAAGACAAAAGAAATTCTTTGTACCCCCCATATTTTGGTTGCATTCGACCCCAATCTGGAAACGATGCTGCAAACAGATGCATCTCGGTTGAAAGGTCTAGGTTTTGCACTTTTGCAAAAACATCAAGAAACGTGGAAATTGGTTCAAGCAGGATCACGTTTTATAACTGAGACTGAGGCCAACTACGCTATGGTTGAACTGGAATTGCTCGCTGTTGTTTGGGCTATGCGTAAATGCCGCATATATCTGCAAGGCTTACCCAAATTCGAGCTGATAGTAGATCACAAGCCATTAGAGTCAATCCTGAATACCCAGACACTCGATATGGTGGATAATCCCAGGATTCAGAGACTTAAAGAAAAACTCAGCGCCTTTATATTCCACACCACCTGGAGAAAAGGCAAAGACCATGTGATCCCCGACGCGTTGTCACGAGCACCGTGCCGCGACCCAGAACCAGAAGATATCATAAACGTAGACACAACCAGAATGATCTGCAAAAACGTTTCTACAATTCTGAGAGGAAAAGACCCAGAAGTCACAAAAGAAACATTTATCGATCCAATGCTGGAAGACTTAAAAGAAAGTACTCAGCAGGACGAAGCAGCACAACAATTAATCACTGCTATTAAAAGCAACTTTTCAAAAGGAAACGAATATCCATTAGCTCAACCTTTCAAAAAGCTGAAAGATCAGCTTACTTTCGAAGATGGATTAATTCTCCTGAACAGCCATCGCATTGTGGTGCCGGTACAGAAAAGAAATACTGACAAAGCTACATGCCTCACATCAAGGCATCGAAAGAACAAAACAAAGAGCGCGTCAAATAGTGTACTGGCCAGGAATCAATAGCGACATCAAAAATACCGTTGAAGCCTGCACGAAATGCCAAGAGCACCAACCAAGCTTGCAACAGGAACCATTACAACGCGATCCCCTCCCATCAAGACCCTTTGAAGACGTATCTGCAGATTTATTTTATTATGCCGGTAAGACTTACCTGGTTTATGTAGACCGTCTGTCGGGATGGATTAAGCTCAGCGAGTTCTCTCATGACCCTAGTTCACATCAGATAATCAGCACTATAAGAAAATTTTTCGTGGACACAGGGGTACCAGTACGAATCAGAACTGACGGAGGACCGCAATTCACATCAAGCAAGTTTCAACAGTTTCTCAAGAAATGGGGAGTAACTTCCACCATAAGTACTCCACATTACCCACAGTCAAACGGACACGCAGAAGCAGCAGTGAAAGCCATGAAGCACCTTGTTGCCAAAACTGCTGAGCATGGTAGTCTCGACTGCGATGAATTTAGCAGCGGCCTAATCGAATGGGTTAACACACCCAAGGCCCATGGGTTATCACCAGCCGAAATTTTATACGGCGCCCCGCTACGTTCAATCGTCCCAGCTAAACTGAAGTATTTCAAGGAAGATTGGCAAAACAAATTCGACAAGTGGGACGCAGCTTTATCAAATCTACAAGTGGCTGCAGAAACCGAATACAATAAACGCGCAAAACACCTCAATCCACTAAAAATCGGACAACATGTTCGAATTCAAGACCATATTACAAAAAAATGGTTGCGATCGGGACTCATCATCGGCGTCGGGAGAAACCGCGACTATCACATAAAACTACCGAGCGGTCGAGTCTGTTGGCGCAATAGACGTTTTATTCGCCCTCTCCCCACCGAAGGGGGAGACCCCAAAGAGGAAATGATGACATCAGACGAACGTCACGTCCATTTTGAAGATGAAGTCTTTCCATCATCTCCAACCTCGCGGCGAAGCGTGAGACAAAAACGCTTTCCTAATCATTTAAGAGATTTTATATGCAGTAGCGTAAAACTCATAACGCTTGTGCCGTATTGTATATAGTTTGTGCATGTTTATTAATCGGGCTTGTACAATGTACTATATTTTTCACAATGAGAGTGTAAAACATATTTATTGCGCGACAAGGCCCTGTTTCGCCCTTATGGGGCTCATCAGGTGCAAGCAAATACATCTCACAAATCAAAGTATCATTTAAAACAGCAAAATTTAATTATACAAAATAGTAATTACAAGCGACAGTTTTCTCACTTCAATAATAGTGTGCGATCGGCCACCTTGGTGACAAGATACCAAGACCACACTATTATGACTCGAAGAAGACGACCTGGACAACGAATGTGAAGTTCACCTCCGTGGAGTGAGAAAAAACTTTCGCTTTTGTTCCCCAACGTAATTACTATTTTGTATAATTAAATTTTGCTGTTTTAAATGATACTTTGATTTGTGAGATGTATTTGCTTGCACCTGATGAGCCCCATAAGGGCGAAACAGGGCCTTGTCGCGCAATAAATATGTTTTACACTCTCATTGTGTAATTTATAGTTGCTCTATGATTTAGCCCAAATCCTTGTTACTTATGATTACTATATTTTTCTTAGACAACCTTTTCGCTAAAAAGCTTCTTAAAAGGGAGTTGTTATAGTATGTGACGTCATAGCGCACGGCTCTACTGCCTTCTTCTCTATGGTTTGATAAGTGTGGTTAACCGCGTGATAAACTATTAGTATAACTTACAGATTCAGTCGTATAACTATCGTGTAACTCCGTATAAATAAAAGAGCTAACTGCAGATACTAGTGGAACTCATAACACCTACCCTATGTATTAGCGCCTCCGTCGCTTTCCTGCGAGTCAGGAAGATAAATATAGAGATAAAATAAATAAAAAAATCTATGTATTAAAATAGATCTGGATTTCTTTGAAAATAATTTATACATTAGTAACATACATTGAATAACAAGCATGAAAGGTGCTGAGCAGAAAACGTTGATTAACTATTAATGTACATTGAAGAAAAAAAGTCATAATCGAATTTCAAGAAGATCCTTGACAACTAGTCCATCCACATTCCTTGGGTGCAGGCAACACGGCCCTAATGTCTTTTTCCTTTACTGAAGCCAAATCACTGACCTCAGAAAAGAAAAATTCTGTAACATTGCGTTTCTTCCACACAAAAGAAATTTCACGATCGCCTTCAAAATCCTTGTTTTTGGTGATCTGACCAACATAATGTTTTCTGGAAAATGTTTTAAATTCAACTAGCACATAGTCACCTATTGCAGGCTCATTAGTGCAGTCTGGGACAAGGAGATTTTTTTCAACATCGCAAGGGTCTGAAAAGTTGTCAGATGAATGATCTGACAGAAGAATCTGTATCTCATCAACGTTTGAACTTTCGTTGCTATACAGACGTTTTCTAGAGTTTTTAGCTTTCCGTCTTGGTGCTTTTTGAACTTTTTTACAACTTTTTAAAAGCTTTTTTGGGGTGTGTCAGTTAAAATTATGCTACAACCTTTTTTTCTTCTCCAGTGTCTTTTTTCTTCTAGGAGCTTTTGGATAACCAATTACCTGTTCTGGAGATAAAAATTATTCTGGAATGTTTCCAGATTTTGGATTTCAACGTCATTAAGCGACCCTAAATCTTTTCGCTGAAAATTAACATTGTGGAAGCTTTCGTTTTCTTCCAAATGTCTGATGCTTGGTGATGCATCTGTGGCGATCGCCGCATTTTTACGCTTGTGTATTATTTTTTGTTTGTTTATTCATTTTTTCTTTTTGGATAATATACGAGAGAGTCTTTGAGAAGCGAAAAAGCACATGTAGAAAAGTTAATGTACTGTGGGTTTTAATAAAAGAAGATCTGTAAAAGTTGTGGAATTTACATGTAGCTAGACTTTATATAAACCTATCTGCTACACATCATTAGGTTGATCAGTGACGAGACTGGGTAAAAAATCGCATTTATCAAAAATGTGTTCATCTAAGGGGAATATGCCAGTCTTTTTAAACCCAACTATGATATTGGTTTGAGTCATAGCTTTTTCTTTGGTAAACATTCCAATGGTAGACTTCCTTTGTCTATTTCTTACCATAATTTTCATAAATTATTATAAAATAATAAATATTATCAAAACTAAGAAAAAATTTTTACAATTTATGGATCGTATTTAACTTAGAAATTTTAGCTATAAACTTTAATAAAATTAGTTGTAATCTTAAGCCTAATTACTAGTTGTTGATAAATCAAACGAAATAGGCTATTGTGCAAAATAGATCTATATAATCATCAAAGGGCACAGTCAGACAGTGTCTGGTTGTTTTTCAAAAAATGTCCGATTGTGCCCAAACCAAAATTTTTTTTTATTTTTCAAGGTGGAGCCGAAAACTTAAAAGTTAAGTCAAATTATTTTATGGTATACGATAGCAAATAAACCAAGTTCTAAAATGTATCAACAATGAGAAGAATTCAAATTAAAGCTAAGGTAAAAACAGGTTCAACTATACCCTTTCCAAAATTACTTACCTACCCTAAAAACCAAAATTCATCTACCACATTTATTTTACAATAATTAGTTTTTTCAAACTAACACGAGTGAATGGTCTGTGGTGAAATATATTTATGTCTGCAGTTTGAAGTTTCAGAGTTTACAACTTTTTTTCAAATTACAATGTCCGACTGTACCCAGTGCCCAGCCGGGCCCCACTCTCCCCTATACGTTTACTTTCATAAATAGTGGCTTTCAGTCAAATAATAATTTCATTGATAGTCTTGTAAATTTAAATGTTCTTTTTAAATCTCATTTTTATTGCTTTTATAAAAATCTGCTGTGTATCTGAATTATTCAGCCCATGTTGTACTGTAGATCCGTGAAATAGTATTTACTTCAATGCAACTTTTTTTCTTTTACTGTTGTGCTTAGTTGTTATTAATGTTTTGTGTTCCTTGTTCGTACGAGCTCTAAACCTGACGTAAATAAATGAATAAAACAAGAGTAACAATCATTTTGTGACGCGTTTGTTTTGAAATTAAAGCATTTTATGACAATTCAGAAATTCCTAATTTTTCTACCCTATTACATAATCTATGATTTTTTCGTAACAGTATTTTAATTTGTGGGATTGACGCTAATCTTGACGCTGACGCCGCTAACATTTTTGAGCGTTATCGGCGTAAATGACGCCGATAAGAATTTGAAGAGGTGACGCTGACGTCAAGATTTTTTGTTGACGGGCACAATACTGATTAACGATAATTATAAAGATCGGAGATTGGTCATCACATCTAATTTAAACAGTCGATATAAATTGATCAATCTTGTGAAAAACGTCAAATACATCCCAAATCTCCTGGCTATTGGCAGCTGCAAATTTCGCGTCGAGAAAGGTCAGATGGTAATCCAATTTTTTGCCGGAAAAGCGATTTGCATTGCGAAACACTAGGCCTATGCAAAATTAAAAAGCAGAGTGTCGAATGGATTCGATCAAAATAAACTTTTGGTTCAGGTTCTGGTTTGGTAAATTTAATTTTTACAGGTTCAATTCTGGTTCAGGTTCAAAAAATTTTATTTTTTTGAGTTCAGTTCCCGTTCACGTTCAAAGAATAATAACGGTTAATACCGGTTTACGGATCCGGTTTGGGTTCGGTTTGACGCCCTGCTTTTGATAAATTGTTTTAACAAAATGCATACACGCATGAGATTCGCGTGTATTTTACTCCGCTGTAAGCAACATTTCTTTGAGAAGCAAAACAAGTGCTAACCATCTAGTGATCTCTAAAGAAGCTCGATTATAAACCTGCTTTGGAAAACACGCTAAAAACTTTAAGAATATAGGCCTGCACAAATTTAATAAACTGGTTCTTAATTTTTACAAAAATTGTTTCAATATGCGAGTAAACTTAGGCGTTTCAGCAAAAAAAAATTGTGCAATAGAGCTTTTCCCAAATCTTGATTTTCTACAACATTACGGATATGAGAAGAAAATTTGTCGAAAATTTAGGGTGACGACCAAAAAAAAACAAAAAGTTCTTAACCTAAATTCGTAAACATTTTTCTGCAATTAGTGTTTATTTTTAATGCACAAAATAATACTTTTCCTAAAAATTCCTTGTCACTGCCCTAAAATTCCTGATTTTTTCCAAATATTTTCCTATCGCTGCCCGAAAAATTATGATTTTGCCCAAATTTTTGAAACTTGGGAGAAAATTGCCCTCTACGCCCCCGCAGTAGGTATGGTCATACAAGTAAATCAGTTATTCTCAAAGTTTAAGTGGTATACTTCCCTTTTAGGACGCTGGTGCAGCCATTTCTCGAAACAGGGATGTCTAAAATTGGTAATTCTAGATATCCCTGCCCAAAGCGTATATGACAGAAAAATTTATTTTTAATTTATTTTTGTTCTTAAGAAAAGTCTTTTTTGTTGGGCAAAACAATTTTTTGTGCATCCAAATCGAAGTACTTGTGCCAGGCTAAGTTTTCAAATGTAGAAAAACGATAAAGATTTGAGGTGAAAACCTTTTTCTTAGTCATTACTATTTTTTTAGGATTAAAATAGAGAAATTAGACACAGCTTTAAAGTGATGAATTTTTTTAGTTTTGACCAAAATTTTGGGACAACAATATGTGACATGTCTCAACTTTTGCAAAGTGACAAGATGATGATCCAGGCGAATATCATAAAATTTGCAAAAAACCATATTGTCCTTTGCAAGTTTTTTGGCTGGGACACCTATGGGCTTTAGCTTTAAGCCAATGGTATTGCTGCATCAGGCCTACCCTAAAAAATGTCATTAAAGTAGCCTTTAAAAAATTGATCCTCCCTTTCATACTAACTTCATGACAGCTTAAAAATTCAAGTAAAGTAAAAATCTTTTTTTAATTTTCAGATGCATGAAACTTTTCTTAAATTGTAAATTAATGTTTATTGAAGGTACTTGCTCCACTCAAAAGAAAAAAGGCAAAAAAAATCTTAACAATAATTGTTTTTGAAAAAATATATTTAAAAAAAAATTAGCTACATCTATGCAAAATTAATCACATTACACTAATGTATGGCCACATCTGATGGCTCTATAAGTCGAGTTTAATTAACTGAGTACATTCATTTTTTTTAAAAAATTGTTTTGGCTCGTCTGTACTCGCCAGCTTGGGCCAGCAACCGAATAAAATAATAAGTAAAAAATCAAAGTTTTGCTCTGACGTTAGCCAAAACAAAAAAATGTGCAAAATTGTAGATCCTCTTTAAGTGTTGCCGTTAAATAAGCAATTAAGATTTGTTTTGTTTTGTGCTTCAAAACGAAAAATACACCAATATATGTGAAAAAAAAATTTTTTCGAAAGCACAGGAAGGCAGTGAAATGACCATATGGTCTTCTAGTCGACTACCTCCCTCTAAATAGTGGGACAAAAAAAATTTTTTTTTTTTTATCAGAAAACACAGCAGTATACTTAACAAAAACACAGTACATTTAGAAAAACAATGAAGATTTAATAGCAATATTAGTTGGTATTAAATAAATTTCCATGTGCCAGCTGACTTCATCAAACTGTTGTGGTATCTTATCTAATATTGATTAGTTAAAAAAAGTTTAAATTTCTTCTTAAATTGATTATAAGAAAGTGACTTTAATTTGAAGGGTACTTCTTGCCATATTTTAGGTCCAATGTAAGAAAATGTCTTTTTACCTAATTCTGTTCTCTTTCTAGGTTGAAAGTAATTTTGTTACGCTGCCAGTCTTGTTTTATAATGATGTTTTTGGGTTATACTTACAATAGTTTGGGACCCATTTTTTGCTGAACTTTTATTAAAGCAAAACATTGTTTTTGCCATTTCAAGTTTAACAATATCTTTTATTTTTAAGAAATTCAATTTTTGAAAAAGAGGATTTGTATGTGACAAAAAAGGACTATTTGTAATAATTCTTATTATGCGTTTGTGTATTCTTACCAGTGGATCCAGGGCAGTAGTCGAAGCCAGTCCCTAAGTTGAGACACAATATTGAAGATATGGGTAAATTAAAGCATAGTATACTGTTTTTAGTGTTGTACTGTCAACATAATTCCTCAGTTTGAGCAGTGCCCAGGAACCATTGGAGAGTTTAGAGCAAACATGTTGTATATGAGACTTCCAAGAAAGCTTATCATTAAAAATTACACCCAAATATTTTATTTCATTTACTTGTCCTATATTTGTCTTTCCTATTCTAATATCAAAGTGCCAGGATGATTTTTGTTTGGTTAATATCATAACTTTTGTTTTATTAGTATTTAGTGATAATTTGTTTAGTTTCAACCATTCATCAGTTTTGACCAAATCAGAGTTGACATTTTTATTCAATAGTTTTGGACAAGAGTTTGTCAGTGTGAGAACTATGTCATCTGCAAACAATTTCGTATTAAAATTGGATACTAGAGGCATGTCATTGATGTATAATAAAAATAGTAATGGTCCAAGAGTAGAGCCTTGTGGTAAACCACAAGTTACATTACAGTAAAGATAACTCTCTGAGTTCTTTGTACATGTATTTGTTCTATTTTATCATTTAAATCAATTTAGTTTTCTCCAGTTATAATGATTTTCATATTTATGAATTCTGTTTTGGATTTTGCAAATAATTTGCATCTTCTTCACTGTTTGCCATTACTAACCTTGCAGGCTTTGGGGATTCTTAAAAATTTAAAAGTTAATCAAAAAAGTTTGGCAAACAGTTAATGAGAACGAATGATTGCAGGTTGCAGCAAATTAAATTTGTATGACACTTTGGTGGATGCATTGTCACATTGTTACGCATTCACGGTTGACACCTAAATGGAATGTCACTTCAAAAACAAAGACTCATTAATGATCTAATTTTTATGTTAAATGTGTATAATGTTTGGAGTAGTGCTACTGTTATAAATTAATGCTATTACTCTGTTTTTAATTTTTTCAATATTTGTTTAAATTTAGACTAGATTTATAAAGCATTTTTTGTAAAATGTTTTATTTAATTTCTATTGAAACTGTTATTTTGTTTTTAACATTATTGTTTTTGATTCGTTATTACATTCATAAAAAATGGCAAGCTTTGAAAAAATTGAACATACCTCACAACCCACCATCCATAAGAAGTTTGGGAAACATCGCTGATGATAGAGATCCAGACTCTGTTTTTAAAAACCAACTTTTAAAAAAAAAACAGTTTGGAAAAATTTACGGTCAATATAATGGTCTAAATTTAGAAATTACAATTGGTGATCCTAAAATTTTAAAGCAAATTTTTATTAAAGAATTTAATGTGTTTTCTGATCGTACAAACATATTCAAAAAAATTAATGGGAAAGAACTTAATACTGGTGTAAATGTAATATCTGGAGAGCAATGGAAACGAGTTCGTTCAACTTTGTCACCAACTTTTTCATCTGTTAAACTGAAAGAAATGTTTGGTATTATTGAAAACTGTGTTGATTGTACTGTGCTACAATTAGAAAAAGCAGTAAAAGAGGAAAATGGTCGCTTTGAAACTAAAGAAATCTTTTCCCGTCTTTCTCTTGATGTCATTTGTTCAGCTGCTTTTAGTACCAATGTTAATGCTCAAAGTTATGATGATAATTCTAAAAAAATTATTGAATTAGCAAAGAAAACCTTTGATTTTAGTGTTTTTGGCCGACCTTGGTTTATATTTATTTTAATTTTTCCATGGATTGAAAATTTAGTTGCATTGTTTGATTATTCAATACTTCCCAAAGACAGCATAAATTACTTTAAGCATTTAGTTGATCACTTGATTGAATCAAGAAATAAGAATGAGAAAATCTCCAGAACTGATTTAATGCAGTTAATGCTTCAATCAAAAATATCAGAGCAAGCACTTAAAGATGGTGCTAGCAAAGGTTTAACCAAAACAGAAATTGTTGGAAATAGTATGATAATGATGCTGGCGGGTTATGAAACTACAGGAAATGCTATGATATTTTTTGCTTTTAATCTTGCAACCCATCAACATGTGCAAAAAAAATTGTATGAAGAAATCAAGGAAGCTTTACAGCAGCATGAAAGAATAAATTATAAAGCAATCACAAAACTAAAATATTTAGACATGTGCATTAATGAGTCTTTGCGATTATATGGATTAATTCCTAGGAATTCTAGGTATGCTAGTAAAGATATTACAATTGATAAAATTTGTATTCCTAAAGGATCTTTAGTTACTATTCCTGTTTATGGCTTAGCTCATGATGAAGAATATTGGGAAAAACCATTTGAATTTAATCCTGATCGCATGAAAGACATGAGTAAAATTGATCCAATGGTATTTCAGCCATTTGGTGCTGGACCACGCAATTGTGTTGGGATGAGGTTTGCCTTATTGGAGATAAAACTTGCTTTTTGCAAGCTTCTTCAAAGGTTTTGTTTTGATGTTTGTGATGATACACCTAAGCCTCCATTAGAAATGACATTTAAAGCCAGCATGAAGCCTAAAGAAACTGTTTATCTCAAAGTCAGTTTGAGAGAGTAAATGCATTGAAAACTTAATTCTATTTATGTATTCAAGATTATTTGTGACAGTAAACACAATCAAAATAAACTAGTACTGCAATAAGTGACCTTCTTAATAATACAAAAACCAACCAATTTGTTTCAACTATGTTTGCTACTAATATTATATGGAAAATATTTTGAATAATTTTAATTGAGTTTTGTAGACTTTATAACCTCACAGTCTTTTCACATGATGGTAAATTCAAACATTTTCATATTGATGTGTTTGTGCCTTTTTATTGTTTTTTCTTTAGCCACAAAAAAGTAGATTCCACTGCTCTGAAAATAGTCAATCACATTTTGGTTAATACTTGATTATAACCATCTGTAATTTATATGCTGTATGATTTCTTTTTGCATTCATATCAAGCAATGTTAAAAACTATAGCTTCCATATAGAAAAATAATTTACTAAAGAATTTGTATATAATTATTTGACTATATCTTTATTGGCATGCTTTATGTTTTTCATGTTAAGCAATTAAGAACTAATTGTTGGTGCTATTAGAGCAAACCTTATTGTTATGGAGACTTTAAAATATTTTCACTTGAATGTTTTTGTCTTTTAAGGTGTTTAGTATATACACTTTATTTTCAAATTATTTATTACTGTTTTATAATTATTACACTCTTGATTTACTAGCAATTTTTCTGTATTTTTTAAAATGTTCTTTTGCCATCAGTACTGTGTATTTTTTAATTACTGTTTTTAGTAATCTAAAATTTACTATAAAAATTTTTAGAGAACTTTGTATTGTGCTGTAGTATTTTGTTTTAAAAGAATTTAATAAATTAAACTTTTTAAAAATTGTATGTTTATGTTTTCTAGTTATAATACTCTTGATTCATCAGCAAATTTTTATATGTACTTTTACAATCAACACTGTGTGTTTTCTAATTGCCATTTATGTTTTTTAATTACTGTTTTAATAACATAATATTTGCAATAAAGCATTTTTATCGTTGCAATTAATCATTTTTCATTTAAGGTTTTCTAGAATAAAATGTTGGGTAGAACAGTATTGAGATTACAACAAAATGTTTTTTTAAGATCCTGCAGAAATTTTTCAGGACTAACAAAGCCCTTTTACATGTTAAAAAGTAACTCCGCCACTAAAGGTTTCTTTAGAAGGTATGCAGAATTATTGTTTGGTAATTACTAAAAATCTGATTTGTTTGCTTTGTAAGCCACTGAAATTATATTTTTATGTAGAGGAGGATCTTTCCGAGTTGGTTATAGATGTAATCCTCCTGATGATCCTATAATAGAATTTGCAATTGATGCTGCAGGAACTATTGTGTGGTGTTACATGTTTTACATGATTTATTATAACCACAGCAAAGTAACTGTAAGTAGTTTATTTTACTGTATTACTTGCTGCTGTTTATTGCGTACAATTGTGACATGATAGTTAATTGATTTCCCTCGAGAGGACCGAACAACTTATTGTATTCTTTTTGTCTTCACAGTACAGTAGTACCTTCACAATATTTAGTAGAATTTTATGTTGAGCGCTTTTCAACAATTTGTCAATTTGACAAAATAGAAGATAATTTCAAAAAGGAAAACTTTGTTCAAACAGTAGTAAACAACAACCAGAGTGTTTTAAATTTTTTTAATTGTATTTAACATACTTTTAAAATTGTCTTACAGAAAAAAACATATTCAAGAAATTTTAATTTTTGCCTTATTCAAGAAATTTTAATAGAACACTTGAGTAATTCAAAAGGGTATGCGATAATTTGGCGGAAGACAATTCGACGGGACAAATTCGTCGGCGAGCCAATTTGGCAGGAAAATAAATAAAAATAACTTACCTTCACTAGAGTTGAAGCGACAATAAAAAAGTTTTGTAATGTCACTAAGGCAATGAAAAAGCAATTGCAATTGGTCAGCTGATAAGAGCATTTGAAATTGTTAAACGCGTTAAATTTAGGGATGTTCCTAGCCGAATACTCATCTATTTGAATTTACAATAGCTTAATTTCGAATATTTAAATTTAAAAGAAATACTTGAATAGTTAAATTTTTAAACCAAGGTCGTTTAACATATATCTTTTACGAAATTGAAGTTTTACGGGCGTACGAAAGTTGTGACATTATATACTATATGTACACATCTTTCTACAGATCGGCGTATCAGGAAAATACTAAATGACGGTTAAGTCACAGCAATTATTATTTAAAACTATCAAACCATGAAAATTATTTTAACTATTTTTTTTTAGTTCTAACAGTTTGTTTCGTCAATAGGACTCGTCAGAAAGCAATCAAAAATCTTAAAAACAAATACAAAAAGGAAAGCTTAACAAAACGATAAAAAGTCGGCAAAAGAACTAAAAAAAAAAAGGAAAACACGACAGTGATTGATAAATTAAACCGTTTACAAATTTTTTTCATTAAATTTCAATGTGTAAAGTTTTTTTCCGTTGTTTATGCTAATGTTTTAAAATATGAATTTATTATGGCCAGTATCATGATTATAATTCTGACATTGAAAAAAACTTTACACATTGAAATTTAATGAAAAAAATTTGTAACTGGTTTAACTTTTTAATCACTGCCGTATTTTTCTTTTTGTTTTTTAGTTCTTTTGCCGATTTTGTATCGTTTTGTTAAGCTTTCCTTTTTGTATTTTTTTTTTAAGATTTTTGATTGCTTTCTGACGAGTCCTATAGACGAAATAAACTGTTAGAACTAAAAAAAAATATTTGAATATTTTCATGGTTTGATAGTTTTAAATAATAATTGCTGTGACTTAACCGTCATTTAGTATTTTTCTGATACGCCGATCTGTAGAAAGATGTGTACATATAGTATATAATGTTAGAACTTTCGTATGCCCGTAAAACTTCAATTTCGTAAAAGATATATGTTAAACGACCTTGGTTCAAAAATTTAGCTATTCAAGTATTTCTTTTAAATTTAAATATTCGAAATTAAGCTATTGTAAATTCAAATAGCTAGGAACATACCTAAATTTAACACGTTTAGTAATTTCAAATGCGAATTCTCACTCTTATCAGCTGAACAATTGCAATTGCTTTTTCGATTGCTTTAGTAACATTACAAAACTTTTTTGTTGTCGCTTCAACTCTAGTGAAGGTAAGTTATTTTTATTTATTTGTCCCGTCGAACTGTCTCCCGCCAAATTGTCTTGCTTCGAATTCAAAAGTGTTTGCTTTTTCTGTTAAATAAAACTAAAAGAGTTTCATCCACTCTGGCTGGTGTTTGCCTTTGTTACGTAACTTCATAAAGTGTTTTTTAAGCTTTAAATGAACTTTAAACCTTTTTTAGTCTTTATTTCAAACAAATGTGTTATCACTTTTGTCTGCCTTTTAGTTTAACACAAATTGGAGCAATAATATAACTGATTTAAATATTTTTATATATTTTAACTGATTTTGTTTATCATGAATTAATTACTTGATGATTTATAAGTCAATGGCAAGGCTAACATTCGTGAAGTCAACTATAGTTCTTATTAAACTTTTTTACTTTACTAACAAGTCTTCTGCTTTCAACATATTCTTCGTAATACGCTCTTTTAACTTAATTATTTAAGAGTGTGTTATTTTACTCTAAAACTGGTGCTTTTCAAATTGTTTTGTTAAGGCACATCACACACAAATAAATTTATTAAAAGCGCCCTATTAATGACCTTGTTACTCTTTATCACGTGGCAAATGTTTTCGAACGTGAAAACCAAAAGAACATCATCAATTTCTGTTTTTTTAATTTTTTGTTGTTTTCGCGGGTTCAATCAGCCAAAACTAACGTCGAAAATCACTGGTCTAAGTCAGAAAAAGAAATCTTTTAAGTTTGTGTCAAATCTTGGGTTGTATTGAAGGTGGTTTTAGGCATAATGTAATTAGATCAGTTATTTTTGCATCGTTTCTGTAGGAGTTAAATCGATGATCATAAAAGATTGTTATAAGATTTCCCTTTTAAGTTTTTTTGGTGTTTTAAGATATCACTACATGGAGTATTAACATGGAAATTGTATATAAATAAAATTAGAAGTAAAATTCAATTAAGATTTCCAAAATTCGTAAGGTATAAAATTTAATCATTTTACTGACTTGCGTAATTTTCTATTTATTGCAGGGATATGGAAAAGAATTCGCTGATAATATTCATTATACTGATGCAGAATTGGGGATTGAAGAATGAATTTAACGTTTGTTTGTTTGTTTTTTTAAAACTATTTTGTCTTGATTTAAACCGATACGCTTAAAAATATATTTTAACTAACCACATTGTTTTTGTGATGCATTTGTAAATTGTAGTTAAAGTGACTTCAAGTAAATAGCTAGCTCGTAATAATCAAAATTAATGACATATACAAGTATTAGTTAACCCTTCTGTCTTTACAAGCATAAAGTGAAATAGACCTATGTGCAATATTAATTAAAACCACTTGCAACCGAGGTTGCAGAAGGATCATCAACTTCATTTATTTGGATTCGCAGGACAACATTGAAGGGCAGTAATTTTAGAAAAATCTTCAAGGAATTATCTCGACCTGCTTTCAGAAACGTCAAGATATTGCGGTTCAAGTTTTTCAGTTTTCTTGAGTGATAGCACTATATTTAGAGCTGATACTTATGATTACCAAGCAGAAGAAATTGCCGTTAACTGTCTTTTTTAAAGGCAACATAACGGGATTAAGATTTGAAGCAAAACTGTTGATCCTGTTTCCAGTCAAAACGATTAAACAAGAATGCCTACAATGGCAAATTATCTCCTTAATCTTATAAATCCTGTGGAGATATCTTTAATTTAGAAAAAGAAACTGAACTTTAGTATAGTAGTTCTAAAATTTTCGAACATTTTTTAAGGAATAAGATAATTACCGTGTATTATGTACATTTTTTGCAATCAGTAAAATAATTGAAAGGGGCCCGAAGGAAATTCACTGACATTTACGCCCTGGAAAACTCAGCTTAACTTAAAATCTAGACAGCATAATTCCGTACAATTCAGTATCAATTAACGAAATAAATTTAAAGGTGACTATTCCCGGCAACAAAAAAACGCAACTGATTTGACAACTCCAAACAATCTCAAATTTACCAATTGGTCAATGAATACTTCAACCGCGAATTTGAAAAAGTGCAAACCCTGATTAACAAAAGATAACATAAAGTTTAAGCCGAGTTTAAGTCCATCTATAGTCAAGTTCTGAGCAATAGCCGATTCTCCAACATTGCGGCTTCTTTGAAACCAGAACACTACGGAAAGTTTTCAACACACACACGAAAGCATCAGGAAAATCACAGCAGTGATAATACCAAACTTCGACACAATTACTATGGAATATAAGTACCAAACACAATATAAACGCAAACTGCCAAAACATAAACAACTTCATAAAAACGCAATTTTGAAACATCCTTAAAAACATGTTCCTCATCGTTTGATCCAACGCGTTTCCAAATTCGACCTTGGCGGTCCCGAGGTTAACCAAGGTGACTTTCCCCAAGCTTTACAACCGTTACGATTTTTACGAAAGGTAAAGGGTACTTAATAGTCAACGCCACAAAAAGGGTTTATTAGTGGAAGTCAACACTCGGTAAATCAGCTATTAGCTGTCAAACAGAAGTTGCTTTGTAACGTCTGCATACAGTATAACTTGCCGAAAAGCGTTTAACACTTGTAATTCCATAAATTATCCGGTAGCGTTGTCTGATTTTCATGAGTACATGGAAAGGGTCTGCATGAGCAGTTTTACGGTATTCAAGTAGTTCAATTAATCAAGTCGACCAGGAAAAATTATAGGATATTTAGCATCCAATGGTAATTTATTGTTTTTGAATCTGCCTCAACTCGCAAAATCGAACCTGCGTCTACACACGTTGTAAATGGCACAGGTTTTCAGCTCTGAAATCCAGCGAAGCTCATCAACGTCGGACGCTTAATCGCTCAAAGGCTTCAAAAACCAATTAAACTTATCGTGCAAGTTCAGTACCGCATAATTTTGCGTCTGAGATAAATAAATAAATAAATAAATAAATTTGACTAAATATATTTCACCTCCTCAAAAGAATTACTGAAAACTGAGTATCCAAGTTAAGTTTACAAAAAACAGTTTTTCTTGTTTTCTCAAAAATGATTTGTCTAAGCTTACCATACGTCCCGATTTTTTAGGGCTCCGTCCCGCCAGAAATCAAAGACAGATTTCATGAGCAGATCGTGTTTTTATATGTACTTCTTTTTTTCCGAGATCACTAGTTTTTTGAGACAAAATTATACAGTAAAATCCGAGACAGATATAAAATAAAAATTTTTTTTAGAGAATATTACTTACTAAGGAAAAGAAATAACAAAAGACAAGCAGTGGTGAATTTTGCTAAGAGAAGGGAACTAGCGATCACTAACACATATTTTGTAAAGAAACCAGCACATAGAGTCACCTACAGCAGTGGTGGACGCAGTTCGCAGATGGATTACATTATGGTGAGAAGACGAAGGATCAAGGAGGTGGTGGATACAAAAGTTGTTGTCAGTGAAAGTGTGGCAAAACAGCACAGAATAGTGGTCAGTACGATAATCATCTGGACAAAGTGGAGGAAAGCACCAAAACTAGTGAAGAGAATAAAATGGTGGAAACTAAAGGACTCGAAAGTGAACAATAAATTCAAAATGGAAGTGATTGAAAGCGGAATACTTGGTGGACAGGAAGACTGGAAAAGAATAGCTGAGATGATACGGACCATTGCCAGAAGGGAACTGGGCGAAACATCGGAAAAGTTAGCACGGTAGGTAGACGGGAAAGTGGTGGTGGAACCAGAAAGTCCAGGAGAAACGAAAGGATTAGAAAAAAGCTAAAAAGGCATGGGATACCATCAGAGATAATGCAAGCAAGTTGGCCTATAAAACTGCAAGAAAGCAAGCTAAGAGAGAAGTGGTAAAGGCAAGAAACAAGACATATGAGGAACTGTACGAAAAACTGGAAACACAGAAGTGGGAAAATGAGGTGTTCAAAATAGCAAAGCAGAGAAACAGACAAACCAAGAATGTTCAACAAGTAAGAGTAATCAAGAGTAAAACTGGGGAGATTCTGATGGAAGAAGAAAAAATAAAACAGAGATGGAAGGAGTATTTTGACAACTTACTCAACCACGAAAACCCTAGAGAAAGAAGAGAAACGAGAACAGAAGAAAGAGAAAGGGACGTGGAAGATATCTCTGGAGAAGAAGTCAGGACTGGGTCGAGGAAGATAAATAAGGAAAAGGCTCAAGAACCTGATGACATATCAGTGGAAGCATGGATTGCTCTAGGCAATAAAGGTGTGGAGTTTTTAGTGAACTTTTTCAACAGGCTCTTGCGAGGAGAGAAGATGCCAGATGAATGGAGGAGAAGCGTGCTTGTACCTTTGTACAAAGGTAAAGGAGATATCGAGGAATGTGAAACTACCGGGGTATCAAGTTGATGAGCCACACTATGAAATTGTGGGAGAGGATAATACTGTAGAAGCAAGGATAAGGAAGGAGGTGACGATTGCTGAGCAGCAATTTGGTTCATGCCAGGAAGGAGTACCACCGACGCAATCTTTTGTCCAAGGATGCTGTTGAAAAAGTGGACTGAAGAGCAGAAGTGCCTTTATTGACATGGAAAAAGCATACGACAGGGTACCCAGAGAGGAACTGTGGGAAAGCTTGCGGTTAGCTGAAACATCAGAGTGCTACATAAAGATTATCAAGGATATGTATGACGGAGCGACAACAATTGTGAGAAGTGCAGCAGGGTTGACTGAAGAATTCAAGGAGGGTGTTGGACTCCACCAAGGTTCAGCACTCAGCCCATTTCTTTTTGCCATCATCATAGAGAGGTTGACGAAGGACATCAGGAAGGACGCACCATGGGATATGCTGTTTGCAGATGACATAGTCCTGTCTAGACAAAATCATAGGGAGCTAGAGAAGGATCTAGAGATTTAGAGAAATGCACTGGAGAGAAAAGGCCTGAAAGTGTGTCGGAGCAAGACCGAATATTTAAGGGTTGGGGGTGTGGATGATGGTGAAGAGTTGTTGCTGCAAGGAGAAAAAGGAAAGAGAGCAAAAAACATCAAATACCTGGGTTTAACAGTTATAGTATCGATGGAAGATGTGAAGAAGAACTAAAGAGAAGGATTCAAGCAGGATGGATGAGTTGGAGAAAGGTATCTGGAGTTCTGTGCGATAGGAAGTTATCAGCAAAGGTTAAGGATAAAATGTACAAGAGTGTTGTTAGACCAACCATGCTTTAGGGAATGGAAACGGTGGCAGTGACGGAAAGACAGGTGGGAAAAATGAAAGTTGCAAAGTTGAAAATGATGAGATGGGCACTGGGAGTGACAAAAAAGGACAAGATAAGAAACAAATACGTGAGAGGGACCGCGAAAATTATAAAGCTGGGAGACAAACTTTGGAATGCAAGGCTACGTTGGTATGGACACATAAAAAGGAGAGAAAAAGACTACATGGGGAAAAGGATGATGGAGATGGCGGTGCCAGGCATAAGGAAAAGAGGAAAGCCAAGGAGAAGGTGGATGGATTTGGTGAGAGAAGACATGGAAAGGTTGGAGTTAGGGAAGGAGACGAAGTAGATCGAGTGAAAAGGAGATTACTGTCGCGCTGTGGCGACCCCGAGTAGGGAGAAGCCAAAGGAAGAAGAAGAATTACTTATTAGGGAAAAATCATAAAATCCGAGAATGATTCGAAGTGAAGACCTTATTTTTCGAGAACACTACTTTTAAGAGACAAATTTTTTTCTATTAGTGAGCGTCCCGTTTGCTCCTCCAAAAATATGGTATGCCTTGACTTACTTAATGGCAACAAGATACGCATCTCTCTTATTTAAAATATATAAATCATTAGCAGCCTCGATAAGATGTTGTAAAGTAGCATTTTCAGTAAGCCTACTTGTCGAGGATTTGCAATTTACATCAATTTTTGAGCAGTTGCTGCAACAGAATATTGCACTTTTTCACCTTCCTCGAAAAAAAACTAGCTCCGTTAATCCAACTGATTTAATGTATAAACCGCTTCAAAGATTTATTTTTTGCAGGTAATTTGATCCAACCTCTACCTCATAATCATAAAACGATCTTTCAAAAACGAAACTTTTTGTCTTAACTGCTCACAGCTGCACTCGCAAACTTTAACCTTATTAATTTTGAATAGTGATATGATTTTGATTTGACATTCACCGAACCACCACTAGTAGGCCTAATAGGACCAATTAAATCTAGTTAAGACAAAATTAGGCCCTCTAGCGTGTACATCTTATCTCTCTTCTAAAACCGCAAGTGGAAACTAATGAGGTTATTCGATTATCAAACTTCAATTCGGGTATGGTAGGAATTTCAATTCCTTTAAAATGTTTTAAATTCGCAATACCTTTAGACCAAGTTTATTTCTTAACTGTTCTTGAAGCCCTCTCAAAAGCCTTCCAGAGCAGTGCAACAATGCTGGATTGTCTGCGAAGGTCAACATTTTTGAAATTGTGGAGAGCACATGTACGTAGACATACAGATAAAGCTTAAAAAGGAGGGGAGCCAAGACCGATCCATGAAAATTTCGTTTTTCAGACGGCAAATCCTGAGTTGCTTTCTGTCACCGGTAATAAGGATAAAATTTCGGTTTTGGACAAGTTCCATGATTATTCTGACCATGAGTTTATCTGGCAGAAGTCGCAAGCATCTTGCATGTAAGGTCACGGTGCCAAACTTGATTACATGCCGCCGTCAGATCGACAAATCGACAAAAAAGTTCTCGATGTTTTCTGTTAATAGAACGACTTGATCCACGGTTGACTTTCCGCGTCGAAACCCAGCCTGCTCTTTAGGGAGCAATGAATCAATAATTGGTTCGACGCGTCCGTATATACGCATCGCGAGGATCTTGTGGAAGACACAGAGCAGTGATATTGGTCGAAAATTCTTTGGGTCGCCTACGGCTCGACTTTTCGATTGCGATTATAAGCCTTCGTCTTCACATCTTGAGAATTTTAAGTCGATGCAAGCAAAAACAAAAGAACTCACGAACTGGGACTTTGAAGCAGCTCCAGCATGGACATTTTTAATGCTAATTAGGTAATGATCTTAATGGTTTCATATTTCACTTAGATTCCTAATTAGTTAGGCTAATCAATTTTAAATTTATATTTAAATTACTTGTCTTTTGGTCATGTCTAAAAAGAGGAAATTTCATATGCGTACATGTAATTTGTGGCCCGCTGATTGTGCTTAAATTTATAATTTGGCCTATTTTGAGAAAAGGTTGGACATCCCTGGTCTAAGAAAACTAACAAAATTAGCCTAGTTTAGTTCTTTAAAAAGTCATCTGATATTGGTAGCACCTTATTTTCCGGGAAGAGACACTCCGAAAAAGTTTGTAAAAGTTTATTTAGCAAGTGAAACTTTATATGACAAACATAACAATACAGTAATATTAATTATAAAAAAGAATGCAATAAAACTAACCCGATAAACATAGATTTTGGGGAGGGGTGGAGCAAAGCACTTTTTCCGAAATCGTGGTTTCGCTTCATTCCATGGAGAAGCCAAAATATAACAAAAATTTAATGTAAACTTTTTGTCTTTGTTTGTTTTTTAACTATAAATCAAACAGAAGCGTATCTTCTTTATGCAATAGTAAATTGGTTTTGCCGAAAAAGGCTTTGAAGACCAAAAACATGTTCACGTAAAACATTAGTTGCGTATTTGGGGATTAATCTGGATCATTTTTTCAAAATGGTGTAGAATAACTCTGCCCAAATAATTGGCATGCAGTAAAGAAATAGTGTACAATGAATAGAAATTATTTTACTGTTAACCTATCCTACAAACTAGAGTGACAAACAATTATTTAAAATTGTGTTTAAAACTTTTTTCCAAAACAAGTTATCAAAAAATTGCACATAGGCTAGTTTGGTTCAACTTTTTGAAACTTTTGTGCGATTAACTAATGTGTGTATGCGTCCATTATTAGGTATACCATATTTTTGAAAGGGCAAGCAGGGACACTTGTTAACAGAAAGAAACTCGTCCTCAAAAATAGTGTTCTTGAAAAAAAGATCTTCACTTTAAATCATTCTCGCTTTTTTAATTTTCGTCCTAAAAAAGATGGTGTTCTCTAAAAAGGTCTCCACTTTAAATTTGGTATCAGATTTTATGATTTTCGTTCCAAAAAAGGGATCTGCAGTCTGCGCATGGAAGCTGTCTACAAATTCTTTCAAAATGGGTGGGAAAGAGCCCTTAAAATTGGGACGTATGGTAAGCCTATCTATTGTTCTCCATTTTCCACAGCCCGTTGACACGACAATAGCCAAGAAGTCTACTTTCTTAATGGTAGTTTTATGCAGTAATCCATTCGACAAATTGGCGGCCTTTTTTTTCTGCAACTATTTCCTACGTCGCAACAGTACAGTAAGTAAAATGATAAATTTTTTTTAGTACGAAACGGATTAATCTTTTTTTATTTAAAGCAAACGTTTAAATAAATTCATTGCAACTAATGTAACTTTTTTGAAGTTTACTAAAAAAATTAACGCGCAATAGAGCAATTAACTAAATGAAACTTGCTTTTTTCAGCCTTGTCAATCAGAATATTTTGTGGGTTTCGATTTTCTTTTGCTCAAGTTGGGCGGATTGTAGATGATGCAACCCCACAGTTCTTCTAACATGTTAACATACGCAGTTGCTAATTTAAAATATTACCTCAAATTTTTTAAAAAATTTAAATTGATTGCATTTGGAATATTTGAAAATGCACTTTGTACTTGGTAAAATTTTTTGGTCTCGGTCTAGGTTTTGAACCTAAGGTCTCAAAATTTACCAATCTCGGTCTTGCTCTCGAAAAAATTGTAGGGTTTCGTTCTCGATCGCGGCGTTTGCGATCTCGAATACATGGCTGCTCAATTGGTTATCAAACAAGTGATATAACATAGGCAAATTGAAAGAACTTGTGAGGACTGCGCAACGTCGCTGGTTTTTTGATAGATTCCAAGGATAAGTTTGTGAAAGCTCTCCAATAAAGGTGAAATTTCGGCTTGAAGCAGTGATTTGTGGTTTGGGTTTGCCATTTTGCAAAAACCTTCAACGAATCCCATTAAAACCTTCAATCAGTCAAAGTAATTTAAATGAGATTTTTTACTACGCAAAGGTAAGCGGATCACATCTGAAGGCCACAAATAACACCTGGTTGAATAGCACAAAAAAAAACTATTTAACCATTTATTTATTTCGAAATACATGGAAAAAATACAAAAGTCAAAGTTTGATGGACACACGATACAAACTCAAATAAATCATTTCAATAAAAAAAAAAAGTTCAAAAACATTTTCTAGCGAAAAAAATCAACATTTTACTTAGCTCACTCGATTGAAAATATTTACAAAAAGCAATTCAACACCAATTTTTCATCGGTTTAAATAATCTCGTGCTACTTCTAACACAGTATTATTCAAGCTTTTTTACTTAGGCACCGCAAAGCGACTTTTACAATAATTTCACCTTTGAATAATGACTAAAACACAAAATCAACTTTTGCAACAAAAATGAACTCGCAACTGTTTCTGGGCACCTTGAAAAATTAAAGATCTCGGTTCTAAATTGCTGATTACCTTATTTTTCAAAACCTTTAAAATTAATTTAAAAATAAACAACAAAAAGCGATTGAACTGAAACACGCATATTAAAGTGTATGCAATATCAGTAATACTTTTCAATTGATTAGAAAATCATTTACAGTAAATGCTTTTTTAAATATTGCATAAAAAAACTATGGCGTCAAATACGAAGCTTCTTGGTATAAACAACGTTCATCAAAAAAGTAACAAGGGACATGACATAATTACAAAAAAACATCGTGGAAAAAAGTAATCAAAATTAAAGCATAGAAAAATATCAAGTTGGTATCGTAACAAATCAAATGTTTTTTAAATTTGGCTGATTCTGCAAATAGACACAAATAGAAGAATTTTATTTCGCTTCGATTTGACCATTTCAAGGTATAAACCAGTGACTTTTAAAGTCTGCAATGCCGGAGATGCCGGCTATACAATGAAAAATCGGAACAGCTTGTGACGTAAAAGAACAGATAATTTTAAAATGAACATTAGATTTTAAGCCTAGGTTTTCTTCCCAGTTTTTGCATCTGCAGCGACACAACCATAAACTGGACTAGCATAAGAGTTAAGAACAAAAATTGAACTGCTTCGGCACAAAGCATTGAAATATACATAGTTGAATTATGGCAGGCTTTCCAAAAATAATCCACATTAGCTACTTTGTTATGCTTGTTCTTCAAGGTACAAAATTAAACTAACCGAACCAGGCCTTTAACAACTGTTTTCATACGCCAAAACTGTAACAGTCCGAACTTTGGCACCACTGCGACAGATACGAACAACCAGAGGTTTGGACTCAGGTGGTACCCGCAAAGAAGCATGCGGAGTAATGCACAGTGCACTTAACGGTTTTGTTAGCCTATTCATTTTTAGTATAGGATTATAACAATAGAAAGAGGTAGGCGTACATGACTAACAGTTAAAATCACCGTAAAAACGAACTCATCGATCTGTTTTTCTCATGTTAAAACCGTATTTGAAACTTGAGTAGGGTGATCGAATATGATTCGCAAGCTCATTAAATGTGTGTAATCAAATTCAATTGAAGAAATTTTTAAAAAAATATTTGTAATACTGAAACTTTGCATTCTTCAAGTAATATCATGCTCTAATCACCACCAAAACTCTAACGCTCTGGAAGACTCGATATCAAATCCAGACCTCCAGACGCGCAAACGTTAAGAATGAATTCAGCAACAGCATAAACAAATAACTTCTGGATAAGAATTCAGCAACAGCATAAACAAATAACTTCTGGATAATTTATATCTAAATACCTGTACGTAAAAAAACAATTAATTCCAATTAATAGACTTGAAATAGTGAAAATGTCAACGCAATTCTTGTTGACGTGTGTTAGGTAGGAAAAAGGAAACCAGACCACCGAACAGGAACACGACGGTTGTTGTAAGGAGAGGAACATTGCAATTAGTTTCCATAAAAGCTCCAAAAATGACATTTCCGAGAATTGATGCGATTCGAGAAAGCGCTAAATAGTAAATAAAAAATTTAAGATAATGAAGTCATTACAAAAAAGCAGTAATAATAATCTTCCCAAATCGTGAATTGTACGGATTTGTTTTTTAATTTTTACGCTTAAGTGTTGAAAGAAGTAAAAATATTAATAAACAAAGAATAATCCCGCCAACGATCGTGGTGAAGACGATTTGGTGATTTCACATGATTCTTGAATAGCTCTAAGGAAACAGAATAAGCAATCAAATTAGTTAAAGAGTGTTTCATCTAAACTTCTACATCAATTCAAAAACAAAGCCAACCCTTTGTTTTAATATAAACCTTGTTTTGATTGACGAAACAACTGGACGGATACCACAATCATGTCATATGACGACATAAAAATCCTTATGTAACAACACTAATAGAAGTATATTTCCTATTTGCAGTATAAATATTATCATTTCGTAACGTTTTAACGATTAGATTCTTTCATTTTCTTCTGGGTTACACCAACTAAATTTGCAATCATTACAAAATTTCTTGCAAAAAATGAAAATATGGATCTAAAATACAATTAATAGCAATTGACGCGTTAAAAAGGACCATTGAATGAGTATCAACAATAACAACGCTTTAATCCGTGCATGGGCAACCTTAGTTCACATGCGGGCCAAATTATATTTTCAAAGTTCACAGGCTGGAGCGCGAAATCTTTTCGAAAACCAAGTGAAGACCAAAAAAAGCCTTTACTTTACATTTAACAAAAAGTTATGCTGTACTAGAATTGATGATTATATATGCACAAAATGTTCGAAATCTAGACAGTTCTCAATGTTTATATTTAGCTGAATATTCGCAGGCCTGATGAAAAGCCTATGCCGGTTTGATTTGGGCCGTGGACCGTAAGTTGCCCGTGCACGCTGTAATCGATCATTAATTACGAGGCATTCTATAGCGTTTTGGTATAGTAATGAAAACCAGAAAAGGGCAAAAGAAATTTCGAAAACTCCGGTATAATGACTTTATAACTGTATGAAAACACGAGTAATCCAGTAGAAAATTTCTGCTACTTTTGTTTGTTGCTAATTATTGAGAATTGACTCGATTAATTTATTTAACAAATTCGAGAAGTACGACTTTACGCCTATCAGCGACAAACATTTTCGACTTGCTGGCATTTACATTATTTATCATAATTAATCATTTTAATCAAAAATTAAGACCAGCAGTAAGAGTAAAAATGTAATTCACTACAAAGGTTATGTTTTTCGTTCAAAAAAATTTAAATATTCAGACCTGTTGATCAGTTCTTATTATAATAAAGTATCTTAAGGTTCAAGCACTTTCACTATCTAAGGCTCTTCTTTTCATCTGCTCAATAGCTTCTTCTACTCCTTTAATCACGAGGTCGTTTTTCTTCCATTTATTCTTGATGCACTGCTCTCAGTAAGCTCTCGTCTCTCGGACCATGACCGATCTCATCTACTTTTCCGTTTCTCATTTACTCCTTGAAGAACTTCTTTATTAGTTAATATGTATGTCCACTTTATTTTTCTCTAGCACCATATTTCAAGAGCTTCCAATCTCGCTACATTGGCTTTCCAAAACCAGAGTTCTGAACCGTTCACCACCATGCTATACAAGTCTTGACCAACCTTTTCAACAAATGTCAATCCACCTGCCCAATACTATTTTCACTTTGCTAAATATACTCTTTGCTATACCATTACGCACTCGAATAACCTTCACTGAGCGTCCAGCTGCAGAGAGCAGACTTCGTAAATACTTAAATTCTTCCACCTATTGAAGCAATTTTTCCTACACATAATTCTGTACATTGCAAGAGAAACTTGTCTTCTTAACTTTATCACCTTCGTGTACTTAAGGTGCAAAGTAATTTGTTTATTACAGACTTAACTTAGCTATTCGCATTTTAGAGACATAAGTATTAATAAAAAAATTCGAAACACTTTCAAAGTGATGACCTTTTTTTGTACAGTAAAGATCGCTACTTTTTTTAAAATGAAAATCAAGAAAACCGAGACAGATTCAAAGTAATGACGCTATTTCCTCGAGTAATTACTTATGCAGCCTCCTTTGATACTGCCTAGTCTAACGTGGCCTCTTAATATCAAAAATTTTCCCCACCTCTGTAGTACTACAATGCAGTATATACTCGTATATATATATATGTACGTTTATGGTCCTTGAATCAGCCAAAATTAATTGCATTGGTAAGTAATTTTTCGGATATTAAAGGAAAAAAGTCAACGATGTCGAAACCAGGGCATGCTATGAAATGGAAGAAAAATTTTAGTATGGAATAAAAAATTGTTAAAGTATGGAATGGAAAGAATCTTCCATACTTCCATACATTCTTGCATAAATTTTTTATACTTGCTCTTTTTAATGTTGTTTTCATATCAAGTGCAGTCAATGACGCGACCTTTTATCAGACGCACAAAAAGATAAAAGAAAAAAGTAGCAGCTAACGGTCTATATTTTATATTTTTATATTTTATCTCTATATTTATCCTCCTGACTCGGAGGAAAGCGACGGAGGCGCTAATAAATAGGGTAGGCAATTACCCCGACGTGCTTCCGGAGATGCCAAGATATTATTGTCCGCTTGTAATTCAATAGAGATATGACTGTAATTTAGAACTGCTTGCCAGGACCACCAAGCAGGGGAATGTGCCCTAAAGTGTCTTTCCCAAGGACACAACAGAATCCGCGAGTGGGTTTTGAACCGAGACCGTATTGGTCACGAACCCGGCGCTTTAACCACTCGACCACGTCTATTGAATAAATAGGGCAGGAAAAAAGAATGGAAGTTACAACCAGATTAGTGATATTCCAACATTGGCGTTTAAACAGTTTGCAACTTCGATATAGGGCCAGTTTTAACGTTCAGGTCCCAGTGCCTAGTTTGCTTATGATATGTGCATCCCTTAGAAATGAAGAGATAGATAACTTGCCAGGTTGCCCCGTTGGAGTGTTTGCAGTTCAAATAATATTAATAAGATGTATTTATAAACCGCATGATACTTAAAAAGTTCGTATAGTTTCAGAACGGTTGAAAATGAATGAAAAACACCACAACAACTACAGATAACAAACAATAAAATTGTTAGAGATAATCAAATATTGATGCAGATTACGGTATCTACAAATTTAAATGCACATATCCAAAATAAGAACTGAAATTACACATCTATCACTCAGACTAGACTTACAAAAACACTTATTAAAATTTACATGGTATGAAATTAGGTTTTTTGATACAATACAAAGTATGGAAAAGGTATGGAATATGGAATGAAATAATTTTAGTATGGAATGGAAGATTTCCAAGGATATGGAATATGGAAAATTTTTATTTCATTCCATTATTTTTTGTCAAAATGTTAAATATGTCCAGTATGTCAAATATGTCATATGTCAAAAATATCATAATGGACATATATCAAATATGTCCAGAAATGTCCAGTATGCTTTGTCGGAAATAAGGAATTTGCATTTTTTCTTATTAGAAAAATTATTAAACCATAGTATGACTGCAGAGGAATTGCGCCATTGCAAGAGACCAAATTTTGATCAAATTTTTGAGTTTACGAGATCCAGAAGCTTCTTACTTACTTTACCCATATTAGATTTAGCGGGAGTAATAAGCCGACATTTTGGGTTATTGATGAAGTTAGGTTTATTACGATTTTTGAAAAGATCAAAGCAATTTTGATACAAAATTATTTAATCACTATTTAAAAAAACAACAGTCTGTTTCATCCAATAAAATCAGTCTGTTTCATTCAAATTTAATTAAAAAAAGATGAGCCAGGTCACCTTAATATAAATGCATATCAGAATTGGATCAATTACAATTGTAATAAATGTAATAAATTATACTTTTTTATGTAATTGTAATTTAAAAAAATTATAGGCCAAATTACAATTACTTTTTGGTTTTAACAAGTTTACAAAGTTCTACCACTCTTTATTCCCAGAACTCCTTTCCTTCAACGCTTTATAAGGCAGTGGTAAACATGTTTCGGTTTATTAAAAATTTTTTACGAGCAGTAGTAAATAGGTTGCCAATAAAAATCCTGCTTGTTTTATGAAAGCAGGATAATGTTTTTAAGATGGAAACTCCAAATAATCAATTGGTTTTAAAAAATGTGTTTACATTTGTGAAAATTTCTAATTAGCTCAAGTGGTGAAATAAGGGATATATTTTATTTTTATGTAAATAAAATATTTAAAAGTTAAATTTTTAGAGAGAAAAAAATGTTTACTAAGTTGATTGCATGTTTTCTTTAACTATATGTTTGGTTTAGATTACTATTACCACCCCAGAAATATATTTACCATAGCCCTATAAGAAATATATTTGCTAGCATTAAAAATTAAAAGTAAAGCTTATCCCTAATTATAAAAAAAAACAATTGATTGTTTAGCTTATAATGGCAATGAGTAAAGATAGAAAAATAACTTCAGTTTGTTGCTGCTAGTCACTTTTTTGTCATACTGCATAAATATTGCAGTTTAGTAGCTTTGGCTTTTTACATTAAGTTTTTCAATATGATTACAGGGTGTTGCATAAACAAAAAAACATTTTGCAAAAATAAAAAACAAATTTGCAGAAATAAAAAACAAGTTTGCAAAAATAAAAAACCAGTTTGCAGAAATGAGTAAAAAACAAGTTTGCAATATTTTTATATGTGAAACAATTTATAATTTTGCAGGGTTTTTCAAAAATAAAGAGGAGTTTTCCGAAATAAAGAGCAAATTTTCAAAAATAAAGAGCAAGTTTTCACAAAGAGCGAGTTTTACTTGTAACATATATCGCTTTACAGTAAATAATAAAAATAATGAGTAAAGACAACAAAGAAAGGAAAAAGTTGGTGTAAATCTCGAAATATTTGATCAAGTAAAGCGGCTATATGCAACAAAACCAAATTTTCTAAACCATTTTCTATAATACATTTAAGAGAAGCTAGAAAAATTCCAGTATTACAGTAAATATGAGGGTAAAAATCACACCCTTACAGTAATATAATATAGGTTTTCCTTTTTATTTAAGATTTTCAAAATTTCCCGATAATTTACAGTATTTTGCATTGCTTGGCAATCTGAGCAAGTAGCTCTATTCAACCATGCTCTACATAAAAATTAAAAAATTTGATCTGATGGCAATACCTCAGTATCTCGAAAAGCAAGTCTGAGTGTAACGCCTCCGATGTTGTCATGCCAGTCAGGAGAATTATATCTCCTTATGCCGATGTTGTTGTGGTTTCTAAATTAATATGAAATGTGAATCTAGTTATGTCAAAAGAACACAGTAAATTTACATGTAATTTACTTTTAACAGAGACTTATACGGCGATCAATAATGTATATTTCTACAGCACAACATCAAAAAATTGAGCTAATTTTTGTTTAAAATTTTTTAAAAATTATTGTAGTCAGTTGCCATGTACTGCTGCAGCTCCAAGTTAGCGTTCATATTTTTTAATTCACCGTTACAGTATATTATTTGAAGCAATATACATATATGTTACAAGAAAAATTCGCTCTTTATTTTTGAAAAACCCTGTAAAATGAAGTCGATACTAGTGTACGATAATTACGATTATGTCTGAAGCAGTTCTCAATTAACTTGTATCTTACCTGTAGAAACTAATGTGTGTAATAATATTTTATTTGTTTTGTGCATGAAATATAGTAATCTTTGTAATCTCAAGAAAAATGTCCGAAGAGAGAAGTAGAAAATTGAGAGTATGTGTAAACCCTGAAAATTTTGAACAAGTTAAAAGACTATACAAAATTAAAACAAAGAAAGAGCTAATGGAAATAACTAATTTGGGTATTTCAGCTCTTAACAGTCTAATAAAAAAGTTTGAGAGTAACGATGGGGATGAAGAGCCTACCTATAATGTTTTTTATGGCAAATCAGGTAGGAAGAAAAACAAAAACGAGCATTTTAATAAAATTTGCTTTATAATGGGGAACGACAATTCGCTCACTCTAAGAGGGTGCAAAGAAAAATTAACAACTCCTGTCTCTATTTCGCAACTGTCTAGGAATATGAAAGGAGCTGGATTGTCAAGAAAGAGAATAAAGAAAAAGGCCAATGTACTTCAGACACAGCGAAGTATTGACAATCGTTAAAAATTTTGCACAGAAATACTTGGCAAATTAACTAAAAGAATTGTTTTTCTAGATGAATCAGGTTTCAATTTGCACACATCAATTAATTATGGGTATTCTCCAAGATGCTGTTTTATATCAGCCAGCCTCTAAAGGAAGAAACCTTTCTCTTTGTGGTTTAATATCAATTTCAGGTATACAACACTATAAGTTGGTGGATGGGGCATTTAATCGAGATAGATTTGTTGAATTTTTAACTGAATGTAGTCAAAAAAATGTTTTCACACCGAATACAATATTGGTTTTGGATAGCGTAAGGTTTCATCATTGTTCTTAAATAAAAACATACTTAGATTCATTAAACGTTGAAGTCATGTCGTGCTCTCCAGATTTAAATCCTATTGAAAACGTTTTTTCATGCATTAAGCAAAGGTTAAACAACATTCGACCAAGAGCTACTACTAATTTACAACTAAAAAGCAACATTGAGAGTATTATCGAATCAATTGGATACTTTAACAACTATTATCACAGCTTTTGGCAAAGGGTGAATGGAATAACCAACAGACAAGAATAAAATATAAAAAAATAATTTATTCCGAGAAAAAACTTTGTTTACTTTATTCCTACAACATGTTTTTTATTTTTGCAAACTTGTTTTTTATTTCTGCAAAGTGGTTTTTTATTTTTAAGAAATGTTTTTTTATTTTTGCAAAGTGTTTTTTTTGTTTATGCAACACCCTGTAAATTCAAAATGTAAACTTGTGTTGACTGATATCTAAAATGTTCATTGCATTTATTTTCAAAACTATAATTGAGCTAAATTATTGGTAAAGCTAGAACTTTTATATTGTATTGGTATATTTCCTAAACTATTTCATGTCAAAGTTGTAAATCTAATTTATTGAAATTTACTTTATATTTTGCACAAATAAAAATAATTAATATTTAAAATGAAAATATTTCCGTACCATTTTAAGACTAAGTTCAATTTTGAAGTATTGTAAAAAAAAAAGCTGAAGTTTGAAGAAGTGAATTTCTAGCATAAAGATTGAAAAGCCAGTATTTCCAGTTTTAGAAATGATTTAAAATTTTGAAACGTCTAATACACTATGTTTCACAGAACTACGTATTATCTATCAAAGGATGATTACCTAACGTACTATGTTTTCATTACTAATGATTATATTCTTTATTTTTCCAGTAACCACCAGAAAATTCTATAGGATAAAACAGGTTGCTGTGTTTTTTTAAAAAAGTTCTTAAAAAATTTAGTATTATATATTCAAATACCCAAATAGAATTTTTCTTGTTGAATAAGGATCAAGAATCTGTTTCAATAAAGATGCAATAGATGTTTGTGGTTTTCTAATCAGTTATTAAATGAATTTTGTATTCAGATATACCTCTGATTCTTTCATTGAGCACTGAGCAAGAAAATCGATTCATTTTTTCAATATACTATGTATAACCTTTAATTTACAATGGCTAATGGTAAACAATTTAAGACAATTGGGGTAGAGGCACTGTACATCAATTGTCAAATTGATTAGGCAAAATACTTTTAAAAAATCCATTTTGTTAGTCTATTTTAAAAACAAAGAGAATTTCAAATAACAAGAATCAAAATTAGAATCAAAATTGGCATCAGAATCAAAAAATTTTGTTGGAATCGAAATCGAATCGAAAAATCGAAAAAAGGCATCGTCCCATCATTAGGGCGCAATAAAAATCAGAGTTGTAATAAGTCCACCGATTGAAGAACTCAAATGAATCGGAATTCAACAACATTCAAATTATATCCGCGAGTCTTTATATTGGAAGTAATTTTAAAAGCGAAAACTTTTTTCTTAGTCTTTACAGTAGCTTTTTTTCTAAATTCGTATTGGCGCCCAGGCAAATAACAAATTACACATTTATTGGTCAATAAAGTTTCAAAAGGTTGGCAACCACTGGTCTAGTACCCCTCATCATGATCTGCCTATATTCAATAAAGAACACTATAGACATCCAGCAGTCGCGTACACTTTTACCACTTCACTTTTCGTGCCGCACTCGAACTAAAGCTGTTTCGCTCTTAAAATGTTGTAATCATTTCTAAAAAATGTTGACACACACTTAAATGGTTATTATTTGTAAATTAAATCAACAAAATATGCTTACCATGATACAGTTACAAAATAGTTTGAACGCCTACCTACTTTTAATTTTAAGCCATGGAACATTAAATTTAAATAAATCTTAAAAGCAAATTTACCGCGAGCTACAATGTGAGACATGTTACGAAAAAAAATTTTCTAATAAATACCGTGTCTACTACAAGCAAAGTCTAGCTTAGTAAGTGAAAGAGAAATTGATTTTCATAACTTAGCTAACAGATTGTAAAATTAAAATAATTTATAGCTCCAATAATTTTATTAAATACACAATTTTTTATAGCCCCAACTCAAATTCAAATCACCGAAATAAACTAAGTGCTTCATTACTTAACTGTTAAAATAAATCATACATAAAGCAAAAGCTTGTTGGACATAGCAATTTCGTAGGATGGCTGAAAAGGGCTTATTTGCTCCGCATCTTCACCAATCTTTTACAGAAAGCTCGACAAACTCAAAAGCACGAAAAGATAAACGATGCCTTTTTAAAGCATCCATTTAGTTGTATTGAAGATTATCTTATTTCTTATTTTTACTTCAAAGTTATTTGTCGGTCACATTACTATGCGGCGCGAAACACAATCAGTAGTAAAAGGTATGACGACCGAAATTTTGCAAAAGTTGTTTCAAAATTACTACACTTTTCATTTCAACATTCAAATCATGACCATAAAGCTGAAAACCGTTGCTTTGGTTACGCAAACATAGCCCATTTTCAAATCCTTAAAAAGTCACTAAACATTTTTCATAACATGTTTTGGTGACTCACGAAATAAGCAATAAAAGTTTACAATAACTTGCCCTGCTGTTTTCAACTCGTCAGCAGATTTGAGTTGAATGTAGGCTACACGGAAACCAACAGTTTCATACTTTTTCCGACAATGCTTGTAGTCTTTTATTTTCAAACTGACATTTCTTGTTAAGTTTTGTTTCATACGAAACCGTTTTAAAAGCAAGATTTGCAAGTTAACATATTCGAAGCGGAGAAACATCCCAAAGAAACCGCCAAATTAGTGCTAAATCACATTAGGAATTGACCACACAAAATGATATTACAGTTAATTATAAGCGTACAACGACACTAAACTACGCTAATTTGCGAGAAAAGACTTTTTCATGAGAATTTGGAGCAAATTTTTATTGGTCGCGTGCCCTTCCTGAAACTAACCACAGTTGCCTGCTGTGGATATAGCCTTTGTCTAAAAAGACAATACTTGCAAGGCAACAGGTTGATCTATTTAATCCATAGTTGGAATCCTAACAGTTGCTCCCACTCCGGGTTAGAGTGGGTAGGAATCATGAGAATTAAACGGTAACTCCACTTTCCCTATAGCTTCAAAACTCCCGAACTGAAGCCTTCCCATCGAATGTAGTTTAAAGTCATACCCAGGGCTAACTATAAAAAAAGCTGATTAACTTTAATAGGAAGTTAAAGTTAAATTTAAAGTGTAAAAGCATTTTACTAAAAAATGAAAAAAACTAAAACTTCATAAACTGAAAACTTTATGACATTACATGACTACAGCCAGCAGACCTATTGGTTTTAAAACACAAACAAACTGTTGACGACAAATAACTTTTGTAAATTTGATATAAATTATAAACCAGGAAGTTCGATAAATTATTGTGCAGATCTTTCTCAATAGAATAGATTTAAGACATTTTATCGACTTAAAATCTAGGATAGACAAAAAGCAATTCAAATAAAAAAATAAACAACTATGAAAGTGAGACAATAATATAATTAATACAAAGAATATGTCACTCAAGCTTTATAAAAGCTGCCTAGTGCTGTAAAAAACCAAAATTTTGTTAAAGTTGTTAATTTATATCACGTTGTAGAAGACACAAAAATTTTTAATTCGGTACTTTAGAAAAAAAAAGTTTTATTATTTAAATCGACATACATTGATGAGAAGATTCAAAATGAACGAATTAAGGACACATAAACATTGAAGGCTGGTTTGAATTTAAGTGCCATATGCACAGTTGCCTTGCAAAATAGTTTCCTGTTCAGATGAAAGCAATTCATGGCGCCGACAAAAAGAATTTAAAAAAAACGTGAATCGAGTAAAAACGCATAAGATTAGCTCCAACCGAAAAAAACAATAAATTCGTTTAAAGTTGCTAGGTTAAAGCTTGTTTCTACCACGAGCGTTAACGAGAGTACTCTTTGTTTTTTTATTGATTTTACCAATCAATAAATCAATAAAGAATATTCCCGCCAACGCTAGTAGTGGAAACGGGCCCTTATAAATAGACAGGAGCCAGGGAGACCTTTTTATGAAATATTGAGGTTAACATCCACTACTTGCTTTGCCGCAATAAGAGTATTGGATATTAAATGATGGCACTGATGAGACTCGGTACGCTTTAAAAGTGCAACTACTTGTTGAACACATTTGACTAATTAACATATTAAATTAATACTCTTTATATGTACTACAAACACAAGCACACACATTACACTGGGTTAATTCAACATGGTATTTTCTAATTGCAACAGTACTTTACTAAAGATCTAAGAAATGCAAATTGCCAGGGCTTGTTCAAGAGGATAACAGCACCTTAAAATATATTAACAATTTTTTTGACACTTTCAGTAAATTAAACTGAAAAATCCTTTACTACGTCTGATAATACACGATTAAGCTCTGTCGCCAAGGGATATAAAAAAGAAAGAATAGTTACCAAACTACAACAATATAAACTGGCTATTTCACAAAAGTTTGTAAAAGCACTTAAATGCCAATACATGATAAACCCGAATCTCTTATCATTCGTTCAAATAAGTTGGCGAAATGGTACGCTCGTTCTTGCTGATAAACTATACAAAATAGAATTCAAACACATGGCACTTATTAATACATAACTCATTTGTATTTTCTCCAAGTAAGAACAGGGATTATAAACTATACAAAATAGAATTCAAACATATGGCATTTATTAATACATAACCCATTTGTATTTTCTTCAAGTACGAACAAGGTTGCAGTACAAGCAGCTTATTGTATAGGCTATACACTGCGCGCAAACCAATAAAAAAATTTAAAATTTTACCTGTTGTAAGCCCGGTTGCGGCGGCACGTACTGAGGTGTCGAACATCTCCGGCGTTATGACGTCAAGGCCATTCCAAACCATGGTCGAAAAGCAATTGAAAAATGCTGAGACAAGAATGACCTGAAATAGAAAAGAGCTTTGAAAATTTGTAATAAATTATTATAGACTGTTATATAATTTTTAAAAATGCTTGCGGGATGTAGTATCGCACTTACGTGAATCTTCGAAGAGACCAGATACATAAACAAAACGCTGATTCCGGACAAGATCAAAGAGATAGCTGAAAAAATAAAATAGAACTATTTTTTAACATAATACTTTTGTTGTTGGTTTTTATAAATTGGCCATTGAAATGCTCAAAATGAGGCGGCCTCATTACTTAAAAACGGCAAAACTGGATTCGATTCTAAGATTAAAAAAACTACGCTTTAAATGAGCATATAATGCTTTGATTATCACACGGCAATCAATAACAAAAACATAATTTTGCACTTATTTTTATAAAACACATGTGAGTATGATTATTGTCGCAACGCCAAAAGAAGACCTTTTTTTGTTTTAAGTAAATTTGAGACATGAATTCTAGTCCTTAGGGTGGTGAAATCGGTTGAATACCCTTGGTGTAAGCAGAAATTACTTTTTAGCACAACGAATATATTATTTTTAATATTTCTCATACCATCCCTGTGTAGTCCACCTAAAACCTTGCTGTGGTCCATTGGTTGAACAACACGTTTTAAAGTTTGCCCACCACATCTCTATATTTAAAGATATCGCTCACCTTATTTTGGAGTATGCAAACACCATATCGACATCTATTCACATAGTGGTACAAGTTCTTCACTACCGCAGGGCCACTTTTTAAAATTAAGAACTGGCGGCCCAAAGTTAGTTGAAATAACTCACGTGAGTTATTGGCCAAAACTTTTAATAAATTTTTAAATTTATACTTTTGAAATAAGTGAAGATCTTTTATTTGGTTCTTGTTTGGTCACACAAAGATATAAAGCGTTTGAGATAAGACTAAAAAGTCTTTACTTGTCCAAAAGATAAAAGACTTCACTCTCATTTTCGTCTTAGTTAAATCAGACAATTTTAAATCGACGACAGCCGCAAGCTCGCGATCCCTAAAATAGAAGGTTGCCGCTGCCTTTATCGACGATTTAAAATGTGTAAAATTTTTCAGCAGGCCACAGAAAATCATGTTTCGAATTACATGCAGCCTCCAGGTCATGGTTTGGACTACCCTGCCCCATCATATCAAACACTAAGATCAACAAACTGCAAATCCTTCAAAAAATACAACTTTCTGTGTTGCCACTGGCTTCATACGAGAAACAAACATCCAACAACCTACATGCCGAAACCAGTGTCCTTCCAATGGACATCAATTTCAAGCTTTATGCAACTAAACTTAAACCAGGTCTGCGGAGCTGGCAAAAAAATCTATGGCTCCAGCTCCACTCCAGCATCTTTAAAAATGAATGGCTCCAACTCCACCCCAGTATTTTTCAAATGACTGACTATTTATTTGCTTTGACACTATTAAAAAACTTGCTTCATATCCAGATCTATTGTAAATGATTGCTTTAAACTTATGTTTGAGTTAATGCAATCTATGTATACTGTATACACAAAATTAATAAAGACACTACTATAGGTATGAAGTAAGAAAATCTCAAGGCATTTTATCACAATCACGTGATTCATTAGATCACTTTATAGAATTCAGATTACTTTCACAATTGATAAGGTAGTGACTACGATAATCTGATTCCTAAAGACTGTAGTTATGTCTTTTAGTCTTTTTCATATTTATTAATATAATAATAAAACTACAAAAAAATACATTTAAAAAAAGCACAAAAAAGTACAAAGTACTTGTTAAACACTCTGCATACTAAAACTGAATATGGTACTCTTATTTAAAAAGACTAGCTCCAGCTACGCATTAGCATTTTTAAAATAACTAGTTCCTGCTCTGGCTCTGCTCCAGCATCTTTAAAATGATTGGTTCCAGCTTTAGCTCTGCTCCAGCGTTTTAAAAATCATTGGCTCCAGTTCTGGCTCTGCTCCAGCATTTTAAAAGTAACTGGCTCCAGCTCCAGCTCCACAGCCCTGACTTAAACAACAGACTCCAAAACAAACACATGCAGTACAACATCTTAATGAACAGTGAGATTCATCCAGAAACATGAAAGTCACAATCTTTCACAACAATGATCTCATTAACATCATCATTCTGAGACATAACACCTGAGAAACGTAAAAACCTCAACACATTCAAAACAATATCTTAGTTCCAGAAAAAAACAAAGTTACTGACACCACATCCTATGACATTTATTCATCAGAATAAGCAATATTACATCACGTGCATACAAAACTGGCACAGCTCAGAGCCAACAAATCACCACTCTTGCCAAGTTACCTATACACAGTAAACCCAGATACTTACAAGCCACAACATCCACTTTGTTTCACACAAAAACACACGACAATAATCAAATCTTTAACTGCAACAAAGTGCTAACACAGCACCATACCAATAGTCAGTAGAAAAATTCTTTACAATGGGTCACATCCAAGGGCGGGTTCTTTAAAGGGTTGAGGGATGGGTTCTCTAAGAAAGCCTTGGAGGACAGGCTGCAACAGCACCTGCACTCATAGATAAATATACATATACAAAGATAAGTGCTTTCGATGCACCTAACACAGTGATCAGCGATCAGAATCATAGAAAAATTTGTTTTGAATAAGATAATTGCCTGACGAGCTGTTTTTTTGGTGAAGCAGACAGTTGCAATTTTTAATTTTTGCATTTTTCTGTAGTATATTAATCTAATAAATAGATATATACTACACTTGGTGTATACATATATATTGGAAGATAACCAAAGAAATTTAGAAATCGTTTAGCACCGTAAAAATAATACAAACAAAACCTATCGGCATGAATGAAATATAAACGCAAACACCTATAAGCTGGACTTGAGTGCGCATCAATATACAGGGGTAAACCTTGACGGAGTTGCAATCATACAAAATGTCATGGTATTAGCTTTGCCAAAGGATAAAAACCAGTCATTGTCACGTTGTATTTAAACAGTTATATTATAATCAAGGTAACACCAATATCGTGTAAAAAGAGGTACCCTTAATAGCAACATCGAAAACAGTGACAAGGCCGATCGCCAAAGCTTCATCAAATTAAATTCTTGTTAAATTTTTATTTTGAATGCGCTGATCTACGAGTCAGCAGTATTTTGAATTTTTAATACTAAAACAAACACATATTTGTATGCGAATATTTTTTTGTTCCAAGTAGCAAGCTTTGAAGTTTGAAAACAACCGATTTTGAGACTAAAACTTAAAACAATTTATTTTACAAAAAAAACAACATCAAAAATTTGATTCCCTCCGGCAACTACATTACTGTTTTCATAATTTATAAGACAACAAGCAGTAACGCAAAATGTCGAGATGGGCAAAAACAAAAATTTCAAAAACAAAGATAGGCAAAAACAAAAACAAAAAAAACCAAAAAATTAAACTATTTATACGAACAAAGAACAGCACAAAACATTTAAGCCATTAAATTACAAACTTAAATTTACCAATGATAATTTTAGCACCGATTCGATCCATAATCGCAATGGCAACGATATTGGCGGGAAGTTGGGCCGCTGCACCAATAAAAACATCGACGTACACATCAGTGTCGGAATGATTGTGGGTTGTGTTTGTGGTATTCAAGGTTGAGGCGCATATAGATCCAGCGTTGCTCTCCATTTTTTTCATTAAAGTCGGAAGCCACATTGAAACACCATAGCCACTGAAAATGTATTTAACAGCTACTCAAAAAAGGCTTTATAGTAACAAAGGACATAAACATATGTGCCAGAAAGTAGTGATGGGACGATACCTAAATTTTTAACGATTCCGATTCTACCCAATTATCCCGATTTCCGATACGATTCTCGATACGATTCCTGGCTATTATTACATATAGGTATTACCATAGCCGTACCTGCCGGGGAACATGGGGGGCAATTGCCCCCCCCAAGTTTCTAAGATTTAGGAAAAATTAAAATTTTTCGGGCAGTGAGAAGAAAATATTTGGGCAAACCAGAATTTTTCGGGCAGCGATACGAAAAATTTGGGCAAAGTCAAATTTAGGGAGGTGACGATGATGAACTGCAAAAAATAATGACCAAATTTAGGTGAAGACCTTTTTTTTTTAGAGAACACCTTGAGATCACCATGATTTTAAGACCAAATTGATTTTTCGTCTGAGAATCACAGACAATTTTTTTTTTCATATCTGTAATGTACTATAAAATCATGATTTGGGCAAACGTCACAAAATTTGGGCAAAACTTTATTGCCCCTCCCAAATTTTTTTGGGATGGTACGGCTATGGATATTATTATTAATGTGCCCAGGTATTCAGTGGTGGATATTGGGTGAGGCAACTGAGGCCGTTGCCTCAGGCCTTCCCGCGAAAATAGCACATACAATTTTGAATCCGCTGCAGATGTTTGTTCAGAGAACGATTCCGAGTAAAGACCTTTTTTTTTTTAGAGAACACCCTAACTTTGGGACAAAAATAGGGAAAACTGAGAGCAAATGGAAGTGAAGACCATTTTTTTTTAGAGAAGACCCTGATTTTGGGAGAAAAATAGGGAAATAAAAGATGAAATCAAAGTGAAAACTTTTTTTTTTTAGAGGACACCATGAGTTTCGGAGAAAAATATGTAAGCCAAGATCAGACCTCTTTTTTTTCTCAGACAACATCAATTTTTGAAAATTCTTGCCTCGGGCCCTTAAATTGGAATATCCACCACTGCAAGTATTAACATATCTAATTCAGATATAAGTTGAAAATTGATTAGGAAAGTTTATCATCTTGCTATCCTTTACAATATGCTAAGTAACAATATGTTGGGAAGGTTTTACAGAAACACATCTAACAATAATTCCATTTTAACAACTCAAAGTTGTAATATTGAGTTCACAGTATCAATGTAAATAAAAGAATAGAAATAATTCCATTTTAATGAAATTCACTTTATTTAGTTGATAGTAAAAATAGCCTATGCATTTAATCATAGTCGAATTGAAGCACTCGCAAATTATAGTGCAAAAACACAAGCATTTCTCCAGTACTTGGTTCTAAACTGAAAAAAAATACAAAAAGGAAAGATTAAGGGATGAAAATCGGCAAAAGAACTTAAAAACAACAAGAAAAATATGCAATGATTAAATAGTTAAACGGGTTACAAATCTTTTTGATTGAATTTCAATGGATAAGTTTTTTTTCCGTTGCTTACACTGATGTTACCAAATAACGAAGAGATTTATTAGACAAACAGAGAACCATAAAAATCTATTAAAATAATTAAAGATTTTTTTACGCATTCTATTAATCCAATAAATTTATTTCTATTTGGTAATAACTAAATTTATCAACAAAATGTTACCAAATAACAAATAAATTTATTGGATTAATAGAACGCATAAGAAAAATCTCTAATTATTTAATAACATTTTTAAGGTGCTCTGCTTGTCTAATAAATTTATTTGTTATTTGGTAACATCAGCGTAAGCAACAGAAAAAAACTTATCAATTGATATTTAATCTAAAAAGATTTGTAACCGGTTTAACTATTTGATCTTTGCGGTATTTTTCTTGTTGTTTTTCAGTTCTTTTGCCAACTTTTTATTGCTTTGTTGATCTTTCCTCTTGGTATTTGTTTTTCAGATTTTTGATTGACTTCTGAAGAGCCTAATAGACGAAACAAACTGTTAAAATAATATTCATGGTTTCTAGTTTAAAAGTTCATCATAATAACCACTCTGACTTAATCTTCATTGAGTAGTTTTCTCATGCGCCATGCGTGCCGACCAAAATAAATTTGTAGAAAAATGTTTATATACTGTATAATACTTATTATGACGTTATAAGTTTCGTACGTTTGCAAAACTTGAAACGTGTCGTTTATCTAGTACGTTGTTGTACTTTTTTATAGAAAATCAAAAAAACATGCTATGTTAAACGACCTTGGTTCACAAATTTATTTATTACAGAAACACATTTTTTTTTAACTTCAACAATCGAAATTAACCCATTGTAAATTCCTATTGAGTAATATTCGGCCAGGAACATACCTAAATGTAATGCATTCAACAATTTTTTAATGCGGATTTTTACTCTTATCAGCTGAACAACAATAGTAAAAGCAAGTTTTGGTATCACAGTTTACTTTTAAAAATGCGACAATGGCGATTATAAGTTTTGTATATTAAAAATAAATTATAATATAATATTGCCTTAGTGACATAACAAAACTTTTTTATGTTGCTTTAACGCTAGTGAACTTAATTCGAAATTATTTAATTTTCTGCCAAATTAGCTCGCCGACGAATTTGTTCCATCGAATGGTTACGTGCCTTACAGTTGGAATTAGCTTGATTGATTGAAAAATGGTAAAGAAAGGGTAAAGAAATTTTAGGAACATTTCATGAACATCCCAGCACAGTTCTGTGTTACTACTTTTTATCTTATGCTTTGTATATTTAAAGAATCGTTTTGGTATCGGAATCGGGTCTGAATTATACAGCTCCGATACCGATTCCCGATAATTTGGAAAACCCCCGATATTCCGATTATTCCGATACGATTCCGATTAATCGTCCCATCACTACCAGAAAGTGCTAAGCAAGTCGGAAAACACTTTTAGAATATTTATCTTGTTTTGCTTACAAGGCGCCTTTAAATCTTTTGCACTTTGTTATGTAACAAAACATGTCACGGCTACATGTCACGTGTGTTTGGTTTCTGTGTGAAATTTGCTGGCTGAAAAAAATGAACGACTGAAAAATTCTGATCACCATTAAATTCATTCATTTATCTTTAACCACCAAGCAACAAATCTGATAAAAACATGCGAACAAAAAGTTTTTTTTTAAATATGAAGTCAGTTTAGTAAAAATGTCAACAGACATAAAAAAAAAACTCGAGACGAAATGCTGAATGAAGTCGAATTGTTTGGGCAAGCGAATGGATATTCATCTTACCGAGACGTTTAAAATGCCCGCACTGTACACCGGGGAAGGTTCAGTTTTACATACCAGTATATACTCTGATCTACGTTTATAAGATGAACGCTAATGTTCATTTTGTCCGGGGCATGAATGTAATAGAGCAAGACAGAACAACTCTTTTGGTATTGCCGACCGCATTACAGAATTAGCTGTAAGGCCGCCAGCAATCCCATTTCAAAAAGCTTTAACCTAAGCGTTTTCTGTTGTATTCTTGGATAAAGCACTTTGCATTCAAGGTGTGACGCTGCTGACCTAAAATGGTGACTCTGCTTAAAACATAGCAGCACAAAGGGTAATATGGCCTTACGATGATGATGATGACACCTCGAAGACGGAAGCCAATATTGCAAGATCTCTATTCTATGTTTCAAATGCAAGTTGGTTTGATGGAAACATCACTCTTAACTATTGGGGAGCAGTGAAAGTGACCATACAAATTTAAAAGGCAACTAGACCTATCCTTAGCAGAATTCCAATGAGGTAGAATCATTCGAGACTCGATGGCTATTCTGATTTCCGCGAAAAACAAACGGCTCACCCACTACTAAAGAGGTGATCTTTCATTGTGAGACCTTTATAGAAATGCAGTCAGATCCAAATTAACAGATAAAATAATTAATGCAGCAACATGAAGTTTCTAGATTTCATACAACTAATAAAATAGTTTATACTCGTAAAATTTGCTTTCTATGCAATCAAGAATTTTCCCAAAAAAGTTTTCAAAAAAGTAACCACTTTATAAAGATAAAAATTTAAAAAATAAAAGATTCGTACCCGAAAGCTATTGAAAATGATACAATCATCAACACTGACGAATTTATAGAGGCTTTAGGACCAGAACCAAATACAACCTTAACTTGATACTTCACGGTTCGTGCAATACTTGCAAAAAAACTGCAAAGGTTACCGCACATCCACGAAATATTTTTATATCCTTTTCTGCAAAGCAAAAGCAAGCCATGTTTAATCAAAAAATTCTTAAGCAATTTTTTAATTAATAACAATAAAAATCAACTTTGGCTAAAACAAATTAAGTGTTTTTTGATTTTCGATAAAGCAACTTTTAAACACGGAGTTTTAACGACTCTTATAATAACGACACAATACAAAAAGCAAATTTTAACCAAAGTTTGCTTTAGCTGACAACAAAAAGTAAGCCAAACGAATCTAGGCCCATTTGGGTAAACGCCAAAAAGCTTTTCAAGAAAAACAACTTTAGCATAAAGCTTTTTGAAACGTTCAGCTTCTTGAGTAATATAAAAATGCTACATTGATAAGTGTACCCCTTCTAAAACGGGTCAAGATTGAAATAATTTAAAGGGACGGCGACAGCTGCGCAATGCAGAAAGCATGATTTTAACTCTATATGTAGTGAATAATAAGTGTGATACTGTTGTTCTGATAGTTGCAAAATACAAACTCACCCCTTCCTTCTGAAAAAACTATCGGAATTCGTTCGCTCTGTTGCACGATGGTTAACAGCGATTCCATTAAACTGAAAATAAGGAAAAAAACCTTAACAGCTTTACAACAAAAATTAAGTGTATACAATGACTAGAAAATTTTGTCAAATTTTAATTTTAAGAAATTTTCAATATAACTTGAAATGTTTTTTGCTACAACTTGTTCAAAAACTAACAAACTCTACAAAAGAATCGATAACAAAAATTATAAATGTGCATAGTTATTTAAGTGTATTGCAACCGACGCATTCATCTCATGTGCTAGCTTAGCTTAGACAGGAAATGACGCGGATCATCAAGTTAAAATATCCGCTAAGTCTGTACTGATATTCATTCAAGAGTTGACTTATTCAAAACTTAATAAAAATAAAAGTTTATGACTTTTTTCATCAACAGTATTCGCTCGATTTCATTACAAAATAGCTGTAGAAACACTTTTATACAGACGAATTAGTAATAAAAACATTAAATAAAATTGCTCTAAAAATCAAACGTTATATTTAAAAAGCTATATAAAAGTTATAAAAAATAAAATATCGTACAAAATCTTTTATATTCATTTCTGTTCAATGGATGTATGCTTAAATACACATTCAACATGAAAATAAGAATAGTCAAAAAACGATAAAGCAACTCACAGGAAAAACTTCGTTGGGATAATTGAATTGAAAAATTTTCTTAAAAACTTTTAAAGCTGCTTCTGGTTTTCCATTTTGCATTAAAAACTTTGGACTTTCGGGCATTAAATAAAAAAAAAAGGAAGAGGATAAACTAGGAATTGCACAAAGAATAATAAAAAGGCGCCATTGTTGATGATAAGGAGAAACATTAACCAAGTTTTGGGATGGAATGACTAACCATGCAAGACCTAAATGTACATGAATGGTTGAATTCATCTTAAAAATACAGTATTTTGTACAAGAAATTTTATAAACGAGTCATGTAAAAAGAATTGACTAGATTTTTCGATGATTCAATCATCAAACATACTATCAAGATAAAACTACTTCTACAATGTAGAAATAGATCCTTCACATTCAAATTCAAGATTTAATTTATAGTTGATAATGATAGTTTTTAGATTGAAGGTAATAAGAATAATCAAGAAATGAATAAAAACTTGTTGATATAATAAAAGTGAAAATCAAGGTTATAGAACACTAATTGATAGAAGCAAAATCCCAAAATAAATTAGAAGAAATTGTATTCAATAAGATATCCAAAATGAAAAAAACATAAAAGTAAATTAGACATTAAATAGATTAGTTATTGCCCTCAGTGACTCAAAGCAATATACGAGGGCTGTTTGAAAAGTAACGGGACTGTGTAAATAATTATTTTATTTGAAATGCCACGTAAAAATTACAACTTGTCCCCTTCAAAGTAATCTCCTTGAGCTCGAATGCACTTTTCTAATCTCTGCTGCCATGCTTCTATGCACTTCTGGAAAGATTCCATTGGGATCGCTCGTAGTTCCTTCGTTACGGCTGTTGTTATGGCTTTTGAGTCTTGAAAACGGGTTCCTTTAATGACTCCCTTGAGCTTAGGAAACAAGAAAAAATCACAGGGAGCCAGATCTGACGAGTAGGATGGTTGCTCCAGCACGGCAATGTTATTTTCTGCAAGAAATTGTCGTATGCTTAAGGCATTGTGAGCAGGAGCATTGTCATGATGAAGCAGCCATGACTTTGTCTCCCACAATTCTCTTCTTTTCTCCCTTACCGAACGCATCAAACGTCGCAAGATGTCTTTGTAAACATTCTGGTTAATGGTTTGGCCCTGTGGCAAGAATTCTAGATGAACAATTCCATGAACATCAAAGAAAACAATCAGCATCACCTTAATTTTGGACTTGAACAGCCTTGCTTTCTTGGGTCTTGGTGAGGATGCACTCTTCCATTCAAGGCTCTGCCATTTGGTGAGTGAATCGTACTCGAAGATCCACGACTCATCACCGTTAACAACTCTACTCAGCAGATCTGGTGTAATTTCAAGTTGTTTCAGGATATCTTGACACACTTGCACACGATTTTCCTTTTGCCCATCATTCAGCAACCTTGGTACCATTTTCGCACAAACCTTCCTCATCCCCAGACCTTCTGTAATGATCCTCCACACCCTCTCACTATTCATGCTCAACTCATCTGCTATCATTCTAACAGTAAGGCGGCGGTCACTGCGCACTTTTTCTCTCACACACTCAACATTTTCGTTTGTTCTGCTTGTTGTTGGCCTTCCACTCTTAGGATCATCTTCCACATCCTCTCTTCCCTCTCTGAACCTCTTGTGCCACTCAAAAATCCGAGTTCTTGACATCGTAGCATCTCCGTAAACTTCTTGGAGCAAATTGAATGTTTCAGTTGGAGTTTTTCCAAGTCGAACGAGAAACTTCAAGTTGATTCTTTGTTCAATGCTCATTATTTGTTAACAAAAGAAGAAAAAAAAGAAAAAAATATTTACTAAATAAATTATCCCAAAACGAACTACAGTAAAGCACCTTTCAAGAAAAGCCTGTAAAAAAGCATATGGTTGTCACAGAATGCTGAAACTACATTTTTACAACCACAAGACATTGCGCCATCTTAAAAAACAAAGCTTTTATCACTGTTGCAAGTGTTGTTTGTGCAAAGCATACAGTCCCGATACTTTTCCAACACACCTCGTATACTCTTAATATATTAAACTAATAATATAGAAAAAAGCATATTTATTTTTTTAGATATATGTTTATGTGAAAAAAATTAGTACCTGCTGCAAAAATATTTCCTGCCATCCATGAAGTTGCAAGAGCACTAATCATAGCACCTCTTCTTTTGTTCGGCTGAAACTCACTAAAATATGAAAAACAGACCGGCAGAGAACCACCAGCTCTACAAAAAACAAAAGTCACTAATAAAATAAAAAACAAACATTCTAAAGACTTAAATCTTTGAATTACTTAGTTGATTAATTCAACTAAATTAAACAATGAAAATTTGATTTTTAAACGGGTTTGAGAAAAGATTCATTATTTGGGAAAAAATCGATTTTTCATGTGAATTATTTATTGTAGCTGTAAAGCTGGTTACAATTTCACACATAATTAATTTTCATAACAAAAGTGTAAGACAAGTAAAAATGCTCAAGCAAATTAAATAAGCAAATGTTCATCATTATCATCATCATGATGATAATGATTATATAATTAATTTTCATTTAGATTCCTTAAGCAAAAAAGTGATTTAAAGCCAAGTCAAATTTTTATTGGTTTCTAGCATTTAAACTAAAAGCTAATTATCTTTTTGCTAGTTTTATAGAAAATAAATAATTTTAAGCCTTTTCTGCTGGAATTCCTCTTCGACTGTTTACAAGTATAGTTTTTGCTGATAAACAAAACATCATTTGTGGTTATTTTTTGTTTTATTTACTCACTTGGGACAAGTTTTATAACAACTAACATCAGACTCCAAAATATTTAGAAGTTGGAAATGCATTAAGTGAACAAATAAACAACTGAAGCCACTTAAATACAAGTAGTGGCTTTGTACATTTAGATTATTAAATGACTATAATCTGAAACATTACTTTTAATGATTATTTTGTTGACAAACAAATTGGGAGCTTGATACATAATTATTTAAAACAAAAATATTACAAAATATCATTGAATTTATTAAAAATTCTCAAAGAAACAATATCATATTCATTTAAAACTATAGAAACATATTTTGTCATTAGTCATCTGGTTAACAAAAAAAGCTCTCATAGAAATTTAAAAAATTGCAAAAATAGAAGTCTCATTTATGATTTTTATTTATAATTGCTAATGACTTACACAATTTGGTTAGTTTCCAGCTTTATGACTTCCATAATTTGAACAAGGGTAAAATTAATTTTTATCATACATTTTGTGTTATGACAAATGTCTTACTGCACAGCCAAGCCTACCAAACACTTTTTAAAAAGCAAATGCTTTTTCCGGTTTTTAGATTATGTTAAAACTTTTTTGAAATTTGATAAATTTAAAAATGCAACTGAAAAAGATAAATGGAGACATTTTTCATTAATGTAAAACTAATTCAATCTCAACATATTTAAACTTTAAAATAAAAACTTATATTTCGTTTGAAATATTGTTCTGAATTCAAGGCATCATGTGGAAAGATAAATTAAAAAAATTATTTGTTTTGACAACAAAATAAAAACAAAACCATAAAACATAAAATATACAGTACATATATACTTTTAATTTTATTTGTTTAACATGTAACAAAGTTAAGATTAAGTAAAAGTTCAAAGTAATCATTTGCATACCCAAAACCACTTAGAAATCGAAGAAGTAAAAGTAACCAATAGCTTTGTGCAAATGCTGATGCTAAACCAAATAACCCATTTACAGCAAGTGAATATATAATTACTTTTCTTCGGCCTGAAATATCTGCCATTGAACCCCAGACATATCCACCAAACATCATGCCTGGAAAAAAAACAAGCAATTAAATCTTATATACAAAAGCCATTCTTTAATTAAATTTTTTGAGGTAACATTAAATTCTTAGCACTAGTATCTGGTTGATGAATCACGTTTTAGTAGACTTCAACTTGTGAGCAATTTCAAAATTATTAAGGAAGTTATGTTCAAATTAATTAAAGACGTTTATTTCAAAATGTTCTATTTTTTTATCACAGACACATAAAAGCAGTACAGATAGATTTTAATAAATACAGATAAATAAAATAAAAATACTATAAACACAAATAATTTTTCTTATATTAGCTTGACCCTTTTGTTTAATTAAAGAAGCCCCATTTATAAAAAAATTAAAAAACCATTTAAATTCAGCTATTAAAATTAATAGTGCTTTTTTAAACTTAAAGCAGTCCACCATGCACATCAAACCCGAGCTCACTGTCCAACTATGGTTTCAAGTCTTAAACTCTCATCAATTTCAATGTTTAGTGTTATCTTTCCTACAACTCAATATATTTCCAGCATCTGGTCATTGGCATGTATGATGCACAATCAGTGCAATGCAATTTTGCACCTGGTAGAAGGCATAAATCTTGTATTTTTTTCTAATATGAATAGCTCTGTGACTAAACCTACGTAAGCAGACTGTCTCTGGCAAGAGTTTAAAACTTAAAACTATGGTAGGGCAGTGAGCTTGGGTTGGTGTGCATGATGAACAATGCCACAGATGATACTCTTTAGTGCCATCTGTCCTATAACTCAATATATTTCTAGCATCTGGTCATCAGCAAATGTGATGCACAATGCCGCTTTTACCAGTGTAATCTTGCACCTGGTAGAAACCACAAATCTTAAAAAATTTTGTAATGAATTTTCACATATATTCTCTACTTTGACTTGGTTAAAAAACTTTTCAATACCCAAGTTTTCAAGTGTAATCTTGCAGTTTAATTATAAGAATAATTTTACCATTAATGATTAAAATTATTTCAAAACTGCTTACCTAAAAATAAGACAACTGTAAGCCATGTTGCTTCATTTGGTTGAATACTTAAAGTATTAGTAACTTGTTCAAGTGTAAAAGATATGCACATAATTTCAATAGCATCACTTGCATTAGCCCAGCCACACTAAAATTAAAAATGAAATGATCAGTAAAAAAACATAATTGCTTTGCTTTTGGTGTAACTATATAAAGTATATACCTGAGCTAAAAGTAAAAAATGCCATTTTCCAAAACCAGTGGCTTTAAAAATTTCCTGGTATGTACCTGAAATAACAGAAAATTTTATAATCAATTTAAAATTATACAAAAATACTAAACTTTCTGAATAAAATTAAAAACCTGTAATCAAAAAAAAAAAATTAAAAACTATTTACTTTAAACTGTACCATTATATTACAGGTGTAGAATAAAAAGTTTCAATAACTATTCATAAACCTAAAATATTTGAAATGGTACAAATAAAAAACCTTTTGAAGGAGAGACCAAAGCATTTTCTGCATCCACCAAATATTCATTTGAAGCCACTGAAGTTTGGCTGCTAGAACGTGATGAGCTAGATATTTGTCTATTTAATGGCATTGCTATTTAATTTTTATTTATTCTACTTAAATAAACCTAAATAACAAAATAATCAATACACAAAATGAACCAAAAATCTAGAATAACAATTTTTAAATATAAAGTATAAAGCTGAAACTAAAAAAAGAGCTGCTTTAACTTGGTTGTTTTATTCTGTACCAGCCTACTTTTTGATTTCTATGATCCACAGAAACCAAGCACATAAAGTGATATTTGAGTTATATTGATGGCAAGGTTACATTATTTCAAATTTTTTAAACAAAAGTGCATTCACAAAACAAGATTTAAAAAAATTACTTATTTAATTCTATTTCAAATACTTTTTAGCAGCAAAACTTAAATTGTAATGCATACAAAAAAAAGTTTAAATCAAAAATGTAAACTGAAGCAAGCTTTTTATAGCACATTACAACAGGGTATTACAAAAACTCAAAACAATTTAAAACACTACAATTAAACTAAATTTTCTTGATTGTTTTACATCCCAAACATCACAATTTTAATACCAACATTTAAGAAAACAATAACACTAAAAGAGCTTAAATCAATAAACACGTTTATAAAATGAATTTTTAAACCCATAATGAGATACCTTAAATTAGTACATATTGGTAGTTAGTAAAATAATTGCAAAAACTAAATAGGCTTTTGTTATACCCTAGAAGGTTTTTCCAAAATTTTGAAAAATTTATCAATAACAAACAAATTTTTATACATTTAAGAGAATTTTAGATTTGGTTTTCATGAAAACTTTATGGTAAAACTGTTACAAACATACATTAAAACCACATTACTTATATGATTTGATTGAAAAAGTTGTGTATTTAATAAAGGCAAGAAATAAAGAGATTTTCAGCTAAAACTTGAAATTTTGTAAAACAGAATCCATAACTAACTTTTATATATTGATATTATTGAAATGATTTTTCAACTACATACCAAAAATGTGTACATCACCAGTTTGCAATTTTGTAAACATAAGCCTATAAGCATTATTTTAAGGCAATATTACCACAGTGCATAAAGGTATAAAAATTTCATATTTAAAGTCTATTCAATAATAGCGCCAAAAGAAGACAGAGTGATGACATTTAACTAAGAAAGTTAGGAACAGGCAATGCACTATTTACATAGATCATATTACTGGTCAAATACCCAACAACAAACATGCCTTGAAATACATTTGGCATTTAATTAAAAAGTGCTTGAATTTAAAAAATTAATATTAATAAATTGATAAAAATAATATACCATAACTGTGAAACAATAAAATATTGAGATCAAGAGTCTTTGCAGTTGAAAAAATTCTTAAATTGTCTTAAACGATAGATATTAATGCAAACTTTGACAAATAACATTGGAAAACAATTTAAGTGATAATATAGTGACAATTGAGCTTTCAAATATGCACAAAAAGCAGCCTCATAAAACAAACAATTACTGACAAATAGAACTAAACCTTTACTTATTAGTAACACATCAACAAAAATAATTGCAAGCAAAAACCTGAAAGTTAACTTTACACCAAATAAAAGAAATATTGTACTCAAATAGAAGATGCTTCTACTGTAAGAATATTTAAAATTTTATACAGTTTAATTCGTTTCATATTTTGTGAATTACTTGAATATTTGTAATGACTAACAACAAAAAAAAAACTTAATGGCTAGCAATAACAAATCAAGCTTTTTATTCTGATAGAAATGATTAGTATTTGTTCAAACAAAATTAGTCAATCAAAATAATGTAAAATAGTTATTGCAGAATACAAAAAAAAAATGTAGACCTAAGACCACTGTTCAAACTACCATTATTTGACAGCTTTTTTAATAAACAGCCAAGTCAAAAGACAGATCAAGTAAAAAGACTATGGACAATATGGCAATTTCTAATGCATTTCCATGCATGTAAATTAATATCAAACCAATAATTGTGTTAACTTCTGCACACATTACAAGGCTGATCAAATCTTTGTTTAAGCATCTTATGCCACGTGAGTTGTTTTGCTTTTTCCAAAAAAAATCTATAGGTTTTGCATAAACATTTGTCAAAAAAGACAAAAGTTTGTACTTTTGCAGTTGGATACTTATGTTATTACTAAGCAAGACATTGTTTTAAGTATATTTTTGCCACTTAACCCACAAATTCACATTAAGATGATATTTATTGAATGTAAGAAATGCCAAAGAAAAAGTTATATAAAAATAAAATATAATTTGAAACGAGAAAACAATAATAAAACCTTTAAAGTTTTACTTATTCTGAATTGTAAAATTACTTTTCTATTGACAACAATATAAAAATCTAGGGTATGAGTTACACACCCAAAGTTCAGTGCACACTGAATTCAGCACCTTTTCTTTAATAGTGTATTTATTTAGGCCAGGGATATATTTTTGTAAAAAAAAGGGGGCATGCCTCTTGTTCTTCTCTAAAAATACCTTAAACAAATAATATAAAACCAGAAAATTTCTTGACAAGTTTATGATAAATTGTCAAGTTAAAACACTTCCTTGGTTGATTATGTCCAAACACTAACCTGTTTGATTTTCAAAGTTCAGTTAAAAGCACAAAAACTGTTTGCTTTTATTATTGGTATTGTTAATAAACTTTCAAAAATTGGAAGTTCTAGTACAGTGTGATGGAGCTTAACCATAAATTTAAGAAAAAGCAAGCTAGCAATAAGCAATTGGTTTGGTTAAAACCTACTAACCCTATGTGAACTATTGCTTTGAGAAAGGCATCCCAATTTTTTTCTAAAATTTAAGGAGGCAGGGTCCTCTCTTTTTTTTGTAAAAATATATCACTGGCTTGATTAACTAACCCAAAAAGTGTGCCAAATTCTTGCACACTGAATTTTACATGACATCAAATTCAATATGGTAAATTCACAATCACCAAACTCTTGGAACCAAATTATTATGACCACTAAACAACCAGAACTAATATTACAATTTTTTACTCATACTGGTTTCAGAGTAATTGTCTTGGTGGTTTTATAGAAAATCTGTCTGATGAGACAGAAAAAACATATACTGCATAATACTTGACAAAGCAAAATAGTTTAATTTGTTAAGCTTATGGTATCAACAATCAAATGTGTACAGTCCTTGAATAAATAGTCTGTTTTTCAAATTGGGATATGGTAATGCATGAAATCATTTCTCTAACAAAAAACTTTTATAATGATGTCAGTATTTCATTAAGGTATCATAAATTATAACATGAATTAAACAACAGTAGCCTGTAACATTATAATTAGAATATAAAAAAACTTTTATTGTCTTTTAATGCAAGTTTGATTTATCTTAAAAACATTATTGCCTAAAATAAATAATTGAAAAACCAAAATTGATTTAAAGAAATTGGTCATGCAATCTGATTCTAACTTTGTTGAAAACTTTTTGGATATTTAAATAATTTAACATAATATTTCATTTAAAGCAAGTAACACAAAATACCCTGCTAACTAAAGCTGTGCTTTAATTTTGTTGAAAATGATTTCAAGACCAAAAAAAAGAGATAATTTAATCATAAGAAAATCAAGACTGCAAATTGGATGCTATATGATGAATTGGTTGCTTGATTAACTATTATTTCAATAAACTGTCATAATACAAGAAAAGAAAAGATTGAAAAAAATTTTTTTGAGATATTTTTTAGATCATTATTGAAAAAAGTGAATTAAATAAAAAAGTTTAATTAAGACAAAAGAATGAATGCATTTAACAATATTGCAGTTAATAAAAAAATTAAGGGGCTTAAGGAAAATACTTAATAGCTTTTCAGGAATTTTAAGAATAAGGATTTTAGAAAAGGTTGAAAGCTTCATTAGTCTACTTTTTCTACTAAATAAAAACAAATATTATAAAATTTTTAAGGAAATAAAGTGACACAAACATTATTGTGATTGCATAAACATAAAACACACTTAAAAGCATTTCTAAAAAATAAAAGATAGTCTTCATTAAACATGATGTCATGCTGCCATATTGAGGACAACTACCGTATATACCTGTGTATTAGCCACCCCCATGTATAAGCCACACCTTCTTTGAATGTTTAAAACCTCCCCTCTCAATAGTGACCCATATATAAGACACATTTTAATTTGACAATTTTAATGATTACAATAAATATTCAACATCAAAAAAAGCTATTTTGATTTGCAACAAACTAGTCTTATACCACAAATTGAATAAAATTTAAAGAATTTAGACATACCAGTATTAGCACACTTTTTTTACAAAATTGAGAAATTAAATTACTGGTACATAAGTAAGTCCATATAAATTCAAGACAGTCAATAACCATTCTTACATCATAGTTGATTAGTTTACACACAAGCATGATTATCTTCTGAAACCTACAATTGTTATGAAGCTGTTTACGTGTACATGTGTAATTTGTAGAAAGGCAAATTTCTCTTGAAAATTTTGGTAATTCTGAATACCTGTGTTTTGGCTGCATTCCAATTTTTGGACTATTTAAGATCAAAAAAGTGTGACTAATACATGGGTATATACAGTACGCATTACAAGCTGAAAATTTAAGAACTATAATGGTAAAAAAACGTTTTAGCAAAACTACTGTAATGCTAAATAGATTACATGATAATGACCAATAAATAGTCTCAACAAAACCATAAATGACCTGAAAAAAGCATCAATCTTGATACAAAATTAGAAAGCTTTATTTTAAAAGATATCTATGGTGAAAACAAAAACAAAACTTCAAAATTTACTTCTGGGATGATGGGGCTATTCGAACTGAAGGAGCGGAAAAAGAAGACTCTTTCCTGTTTCCATTTCGATTTGCAATTTTTAACAAGTCTTGTACAGTATTTACAATGCGAGTTAATCCTTTTCCATGCATAATATCATTAGCAGTACACAGTTTTGATTGGAGTACACCAACTTTGATGCAAGCATCTAAAAAGTTATCAACGTTTCGACGTGATTTTGCTAATGACAATTTGGGCACTGCAGGAGAAGGAACATAAATAGTTGGAATGGACCTTGATTTAACATGATTTGCTAAATGACATAAAACAACACCATCAGTTAAAGATGGTAATAAATCTTGAGGAAGAGGCATTTTAAGAGCTGACTCAATACTATGTCGAAGCTCTTCCATAAGTTCAAGCTCTTCATAAATTTTTTCAGTTTTTCTTCTCATAGTAAAAGAAATATCACTTTCTGCATCAGAACGAGCCTTTCTGTTTAAGTATGCTTTTCTTGGTTTAATGATTTCAAGATAATGAGATTGGTCGGTTTGATCACCATGAAGATGACTAACCAATTTTTTTGGTTTTTCTTTTATAGGAGGAGCATAACCAGGAAATCCCATTACTTTGGTAGTGATAACAGGCTTTTTAATTAAGCTCTTTTGTTTTTTGGGTGATTTCTTTTTACTTGGTGAACTACTTTTTAAATTGCTATCTACAGCATTCACATTAATATCAACATTTTCATAATGCAAAGGTTTTGGAACAGCTTCTTCTGATTTCTTTTCAATAATTTTATTAGCATTTTCTGATACATTTGCATCATTATCCAAGGTATCTTGAAGATCATCTTGAGCAGATGATCCATGTAAAGGCTCATTTTTTTCAATAGAACAGTTTTCTTTGTTTTCTTCATTTAAACTTGAAGATGGCAATGAATAATTAGATTGGTTAACTTGAGCAATTCCATTAAAAGAATTTACTGATGAATCTCTTCTAGTAATACTTTGATGATTGGATACAACTTCTTCATCCAAGGGTAAAACTGGAACATTGTTAATGATTGTTGAACCTTTATCTCTTTTACGAATAAATAAAGGCTCCAATATTTCTTGTTCTTTTTTACTCTTAGCAGAATGTGACTGCATTAGCTTGAACATGTGTACTTTTCCTTTTTTTATTGCTGACAATGGAGGAATGGTAATAGGATTATTGTCAAAATTCACATTTTGCAATTCAAATATATATTGAAAAGCAGGTGGAATACAAGATAATTTGTTCTCACTTGCATTTAAATAAACTAAATCCAATTGAGCAATTTCATCAGGCAATGTATAAATACTGTTTCTTGAAACATCTAAATGCTTTAATGATGACATATTTCCAATGTCAACAGGTACATTGGTTAAATTGTTTCCACTAACATCCAGCTTTTGACATTGTTTCAACTTACCAATGGAGGTTGGTAATGATACTATGCGATTATTTTGTAAAAGAAGAACAACTAAAGTTTTCAAATTGCAAATGCTAGGAGGAAGATGCGTAATAAAATTGCCACTTAAATCTATTAGTTCAATAAAACAAAAATGGTCTAAATATGAAATTAGCTTGATGTTGTTATGTGATAAATTTAATGAATGAAGACAATGCCAATTACATACTTCTGATGGTATTTCATTCAAACAATTGTATGATAAGTCAGAAATTGTCAAATCTATAAAATTTTTATTAAAGCAACATGATATATCTCGTAATTTTCGATTTTTTAAGTTCAATTCTCCAGAATGTTCTGCTTCTTCAACAAGCTTGTTTAACGCTTTCACATTTTGATGCCGAGACACCATTTTTTAGTTTTAAATAGATTGCAACATAATTATAAACAATTACAATAACAGCAAAACTGAAAAAAAATAAGAAAAAATAAAATTAGTGAGATCAGCCAAGTTGGACTTTTCAATAAGAGACCCTACAAAACATTATTTGCATTAGCTAATAGCAATATCACAATGAAACATTAAACAAATCTAGCTTTTTGAATTTAAACTACAATTTTATCTGACAATAACTATGAAGCCAAAATAAATAATTATTTTAAAACCATTCAAAAACTTTCTTTTATTCTGTCTTCATTTGTAACTAGGCTTAAATCAAGAGCTTTAAACTGGGAAATACTCTTTGCAAAAAAGGTCATAGAAGAGTGACCAATGAAAAAAAGCAGTTCAGCCATTGAAAATAACAAATAGGGAGATCTGCAATGATATTTCAGTGGTTTATAAATAAAAACAGTTTGTAAAGTTTTTAATCCTAAATAAAGATGAAATTAGTTTTAAAAAAATTATATAAACAGTATGTATATATATATATATATATATATATCTGTCGGCCTTGTCGTGACTTAAATGCTTTATCATACTTGATTTACAATAGACATGGCTTTTGCATCTCGTTTATTCTGACAGCTATGGCAGTAACTGGGCTTTGTCCAATCACTTTTGCTAATATATAGCTTGCCTTCAGTGCCTCACACAGCTAGAGCACTTTTTATTTCGATTGCTGATGAGCTAATGCAAAACAGCTGAAGTCTGGCCTGCCACACTGTTTGGTTAATACGTATGCATGACGATTCAATTTGCTTTTTCCTAGATTTCCAGTTTATAGTGTATAAATATTACTGCTGTACTGAACATTTTGATGAGTTTTCTGAGGAATTCAGTGCTGCATTTATGTTCGTATCTGTAGACACCAATAATTGCAACGTGTTCAGTTCTATATCTTGAGCCATTGCTGCATGATTGTATCTGGTTCTCTATCAAGTTTTACTAATGTATTATTGTGTATGTAACTTACCTTTTTGCGTCCCATGTATGTAAATACTGCACTTGTACTTTATTGTCGTGTCAGTTACCTGATGAGCTTCATAAAAGTGAAACAGGGCCTTGTCGTGACTTAAACACTTTATTGTACTTGATTTACAATAGACATGGCTTTCACATCTCGTTTGTTCTGACAGCTATGGCAGGAACCGGGCTTTGTCCAATCACTTTTGCTAATATATATACAGGGTGGGGCATATATACTGTTACAAAATAAAATCCAGATTAAACTAAAAAAAAACTTTATTAACTGTACAGTGTTACAAAATATGATTTGTAAATGGTATAGGAACAATTTGGTATAACGTTTATTCAAAATGATTCCCTCGTGCTTTCACAACGTTGCGAAGTCTTTTTGGGAAGTCACCTATAGCGCCACGCACAACATCTAAGGGTATTTTATCCCAACACTTAGTCAATTTAATCTTCAGAGCTTCAATATTTTGGCAAGGGACAGAGCAGGCTTCATTCTCCAGAATTGACCACAAAGAATAATCAAGAGGGTTGAGATCAGGTGATGAGGGAGGCCATTCTTCTTTGTTAATCCAGGACGGACAATTGTTTCTGCACCACTGCTGTGTTACTCGAGCTGTGTGGCTCGTCGCTCCATCTTGTTGGAAAGTCCAAACTTCATCACCGTACACAGAATTGCACCACGGTAGTAATGCGCCCTCCAAGATGTCTTCGATGTACCGTTCTTTGTTTATTTTGACTCCTTGTGGGACGAAAACGAGGGGAGTTTTGCCTCTTTCAGAAACTGCTGCCCAGACCATCACTGACGCGGGTTTTTGGGTTCTGAAAACCTTTCCTGCATTGCCTGGTATTGCCTCAAGACTTCTTGCTAGAACTCTGTCATTTTGATGGTTGTGGGACTGTTGAACAGAGAACAACTTTTCATCACTGAAAATGATGTTTTGAAGCATGCCATCTTTATTGCGTTTCAACAAGAGTTTACTTCTAATGAGCCTCTTTTCAATTGTGGGTGCAGAAAGAAGCTGTCTCTTCTGTAGTTTATAGGGGGACATCTGTAGGTCAATTTTACATATCCTCCGCATAGTCCTTGGTGAGGTTTGTGCTTCTTTGGCCATTTTTCTCATGGACCTTCTTGGATTTCGCCTGATTTTTTCCCTCACATTTTTTATGAGTTTAGGTGTCCTTGAGGTGCGAGGGCGGCCTGATCGTTGTCTGTCTTTGATAGAGGAGGTTTCCTGGTAACGATCTATTGTTCTTATCAACATTCGGTTAATGTTGAATGTTTTACCCAATTTGAATATTTCAGGTGGACCCATTCCCTTCTCATGATGTTCTATGATGAATTTTCTTTTCAATTCAACAGACATTGAAACAAAATTTTAATATTTAAGTTCTGAAATATAAAAATACACACTTTTAAGTATCATTTACCTCAAAGAAATTATTGGCAATCTTTTAATATCATTATTTAAAAAAGTTTTGAATTTTTGTAACAGGACTTATGCCCCACCCTGTACATATATATATATAAAATCTATAAATAATCTATAAATATATATCTATAATATATATAAAATGTATATATATGAGGGTGAGTAAAAATGTAATTTTTTTTATATTAAAAATACAGAACGCCACAAAACAAATCATACACCAAAATTAAGCTGCATGTCAGAGGTTCACACTGCTGTTTCTCAACATAGTCAACATCGTGTTTAATAGCTGTGTTCCACCTTTGCATGAGGCTATGTATTCTAGTTCTGTAAAACTCAGGTGGTTGCTTACAAAGTCAATTCTTGACATCAATGCCATAATGTTTGCTTCTCAGTGCATCTTTTATTGCACCAAAGAGATGGTAATCTGAAGGTGCTAACTCAGCACAGCAAGTCAGGGGAGTATGGAGGATGTGGTATTGTTGTCCACCCAAAAAAATGATTGCTTCCCTTGTTCTGATGCTTGTGTGTGTTTGTGCACTGTCATGTTGAAGCAAAACTTTATTCATCTTCAAATTGGGTCTTACTTGTCCAGTGGCACAACCAGAAATTATCAAAAGGGAATGGCAATTAAAGTAAAACAAACTTTTTTTAGACATTCAATTTTTGCAAAGCTAAAAATTCCATTCTTGGCTATGCTTGCTCTCACCATTCTTCTGTTCTCCGTCGTAGTGATCTCTAAAATAAAAAGAAAAAGGTCTTCACTTTGATTTCATCTCCGAATTCGCTATTTTGTCTTGAAATCGTGGTGATCTCTAAAAAAAAAAAAGGTCTTCACTTCGATTTTGTTTCCGAATTCGCTATTTTGTCCTGAAATTGTGGTTCGATAGAGATTGTAAAGGGGGATGGGATGTTGTCCTAGTCGTAAGACGGTCCATTGTTTTTAGTTTGTTTTTCGTTTAATAGCTATTGCAAAGGGGGATGGCATGCCATCCAAACATCCCCCTAGTTGCACCCCTGTACTTGTCAGACTCTTGCTCTTAAGTTTTTGTAGGGTGCCAATGTATGCTTTTTAAAGTTAATTGTTTTTCCTCTGGTAAGAAATTAAGAAGAATAACAACTTTTTTTATAATGATGTATCTAATTTGTGAGTTTCAAAGAATTGTCAAAGAATATGTGAAAGAAGTGAAAATTGCTGTCAAGAATTGGCTTCGTAAGCAATCACTTGAATTTTACAAAACTAGAATACATGCCCTCATTTGAAGATGGAACACAGCTATTGAACACCATGGTGACTATGTTGAGAAATAGCAGTGTGAACCTCTGACATGCAGCTTAACTTTAATATATTGTTTGTTTCGTGGCATTCTATATTTTTAATATAAAACAAAAAAAATTGCAATACTTTTTTACTCACCCTCATATATGTTAGGCAATGTGTATATATATATACTCATGTGCAATTTAAGACCACCTAGCATTTTTTATCATAATAATTAACCAATTTTGTTCTATCTATATTATAATTTGTTTATTCAAAGTACGGCAATAAAATAGCCATACATTGAAAATAACACTGAATGTCAATTAGTCTGTTTTCGTGCAAGAATCTAATATTTGGTATGTCCACTTTTGCTCTTGATAACAGCTTGCAGACAACAAGGAATGCTATGAATCAGGTGTTTGCAGTATTCAGTTGTAATCTTTTGCATCCATATGCATTTTATTGTCATTTTCATGTCTTTAGCACTTGTGGGATGTTTATCTGCCACTTTTTCTTTCAGTATTGCTGACAAATTCTCAATTGGATTGAAATCTGGGCTGTTGCCAGGCCAATCCAGCGTTTTGATATTCTTCTTAAGAAAATCACTCACTAACTTTGAATTGTGAAAGGGAGCACTGTCTTGCATGAACATATTGCATTCACGAATAGCCATATGAATTTCAAGTTTTGTCCTGCAACATTTTGCATTACTTGATGCTGTTTATTATTATTTCAATAGGTAAAAAAAAGACCAGCTGTGCCATTACTGGACATAGTCCCCAGATTATGACACTGGGTGGGATGTTTTATGGTATCTATTTGTTTTCTCTGTGCAAACTGCTGGATTGTGGATTTATCCAGAAAAAGGATTCTACTCCACCTTATTTCATCCCAATCTTTATATTGCTTGGCAAAGACCAACCTCTTTGCTTTTGTGACTGGGGTTAAACAAGGTTTTTTGCAAGCTTAAACATTTTCAGATTGAAGTCATGAACAAGATGCTTACTAACAGTTGTATGATGAATATCTGTGTCTTTAAGAAGTACATCACAAATTTTTTGCAGGAACTGGATGGAGACTGAACAGCTATTTGCTGAATCAAGTTGTCATTACAAGGGCTTGTTTTTCTTGGCCTTACACTCCTTTTCTTGTCATGGTAACGTCCAAAATTTTCAAATCTAGCAGTTCCTTAATAAACAGTTGTTTTGCTAAAGGACATTTTTCTGCAATTTTTTTTTTGAGAAAACCTTTCTTTGGGCAAAATTACAACTTGGGCTTTATTAGTTTCAGGCAAACTGGCTTTTTTGCCCATTTTTGATTCTCAAAAGCTAAAAAACTCTAAAATAAAAAGAAACAGCCCAAATATTCTTTAACAAAGCATGCACTGAGTATTGTATTGCTAAGGACATCTAGCTAAACTGATGCAATAAGATGATATAATCTTGAACAAGCCAGATTACATCACAGTGCTGGAAATAAAAAAAGAAAATTTTTGGTAGGTGGTCTTCACACAAATGTACTGTATATACAAAAGTAAATGCTTTGAATTTAGCTAATACAATATTTTTAAATTTTTGTGTGTAGTGCTTTACCTTAATAAATATACAGGGTGTCTATAAAGTCTTTAAACAATTTAAAACATCTATTACTAGGGCAGTTGATCAGATATCTCTTATATAGATTTGTTTTATATTAATCAGTGTTTTTTTAAGTTTTTAGTAAAACTAAAATTTTATGTTTCAGATTAAATAGTTATGTGTTTAATAAATGTGTTAATAAACCCATGCAAAATGGCTACTCTTCAAGAGAAGACACAATGTCTATCCTGGTTTATTGAGACAAAATTGGATGTTCAAACTCAGCGAAAATACAGAACTAAGTATGGAAGAGATCCACTACCACATCCTTCAATTTATCGATGGTATAAAAAATTTATAGAGATAGGGTCAGTGTTGGATACAGTTAGAAGTGTGTGACCAAGAACATCTGGGAAAATTGTGCCGTATATCAGCAAATATGTTTCACCAAAACTCACTAATAACATTTTAAATAAAATATTGAAACAAAAAATTTTGTTTTTATTTTAATTCTTTAGTTTTACATCATACTTGTAGAAAATTATTTATTTTGAAAACTTTTTCATGGATATGGATTGGCATTCTGAATAGATATCAAAATTTAAAATACTTTTAATTTTACAGAATACTAATTTTTTTATCGTTCATAATATTTTATCTTGCTAAAGCATAAAACAACCATATGTTACAATTTAGGAACCACTTGAACAGAGGCATAGCTACCCATAGCATATTGTTAATAAATCTAAGGTTGGTAGAATCATTAAAGGCAGTGGTTCCCAAAGTGGGGCCCATAAAGCACTTTCAGGGGGTCCGTAAAAAAAATTTTGTGTATACAATTTCCCCATTAACTCCAAAATGAAACTATTTAAATTTTATACTTCAGTACGTTGCAAAACATCAAGGTTTTGTGCTATTGTTCACCATAGGAAATTGCATCAAAGGCTCGTTAATTACTAGAATGATTGCAAAATAGACAATAGATGGAAGAGACAATAGGCCGCAAATCATTAAAAAATACAAGGGGTTCATCTGGAAAAATTTTAAAAAAAGTTTGAAAACCACTGATTTAAGGCAGCATGTCATAGCCTACTAAGTCAGTAGTTTTTCTAAAATGCTATTTATCTATGGGATGTTGTAGATAAAATGTTGGCAGGCTTGTTTATAAAGTATGGCAAATTTTTGTGTAGGCTACAACATAGAAGATTTAAGCTAATTGGCCTATTGGTTCCCAATTTTGCTATGTTGATCATAATCATGCTGCTCTTATCCACTGGACCAAGCTGCCAACTAAGCTTATAAAGAAGCCTGTGAAAGGAAGTAGCATGTAGCACTAAGATCCAAGGGCGGCAAATAGTCCTCTATGCCACTGGCCCTGGCTGCATCTATTTTCCAATGCAAGTTGTATGCTGTGATACATAAGTAGTCTCTTGTAACACAGCACACATACGGTGCTACTATTATATTGAACATATGTAATTGGAATTTGCTAAAAATAAATTACTACGTTAGCAAAAAATGACAAGCATGATTGCCAAAATAAAGTTTTCAACACTGTCATAACGAGGTTCTAATTCCCAGCTCAATTGTGGCCACCCTTTGCTTTTACAATAGCAGCTTTTTAACTACTACTAAGCCCAACAATTTTTATTATGCTGACAAGGATATATTTGATTACCCCACTTGCATCCACCTCAGAATTCTGTTTGCTTAAATAAAACTTCATGAAATAGGCTTTCCTCCTCCTATTAAAAAAATTATGATTACATCTCTGTTTATCTGCCCTTTTTTTAATGCTGTAATTATGTTAAAAATATTACTTTATTTGTCACAAAATGTAATTGTACTTTACAAATTATTACAGATTAGCAACTTTTTTTCTTCTGAAATGCTGCCTTGGTATTTGGGATCTATGCTTTAATTCGCAATAAACTACCCAAGTGGCTGATTCAAACTAATTTCTTGATTCTTTACATCTTAACTCTAAAATGTATATAAAAGCAAACTTGAAATATCACAAATAATAACAATTTAATATAAGTTAAACAGGTACCAACAAGTTTACATAAAACAACTCAATAGAAAATCATTTTACCTAAACTCACCAAAAAACAGCATGCTTGACTTAAACACAATTTAAAATGTAGTTGAAGCAAAAAACAAGATTGTAGAGAATTTGCACAAACAAAAAAAATTACATTTTAATATTAGTTAAAAAGGTATTGGCAAGTGCCAGCAAAACAACTTTTTATTGATTTTTTTACCAAAACTCACCTATTTTAAAAAATCTATAATAGTTTAAAAAAATTTGGGTCTCCTTAAGACGTCACTGTAAGCCATTTTTTTCGGTAAAACTAACCCGGAATATCTCTTTCAGCATCACGATGAAGAAACCAAGATAAAAAGGATCTCTCAAGAAGCGGCAGTAACCGCAGGGGTATACAGGTTAATTCACGAACATAAATCGCTGATGATGACTTCTTGAAGAGACCATAATGGTTTTTTTTTTTTTTTTTGGTGAAACTAACCCGGAATCCCCCTACAGCACTAGGATGGAATAAAAAAAGAAACCAAGAGAAAACGATCTTTTCAAAAACCAAAAGTAACCACAGGGGGAATCCAGGTTAGTTTTACAAAAAAAATCGCTTGCAACCGGTTCTTGAAGAGACCCAAAATAATTGGAGCAAGTTAAGAATTCGCCCTCGCTGCTTAAAACTCTTTTTTCTAATTTTTAAATTCTCTCGTTTTCCATTCGCTTCTCTCTCTCTCGTACACTCTCTCTCTCGTTCCTTCTCACTCTTTCTCCTCTGCTCTCTGTTGCTCCTTATAAGAAAGGAAATTGTAGAGCTCCGCAAATGCTTTACGAGATTAAAATAACCACGGTTGGGTGAATAATTTACAAGGAATCCAATTCGTTTTTTTCGAACGACATAATCTTATCCATAAGCGATTACTTTGCAAGAAACAACAATATATTAATATGATGCTAAAAAAGTTGTTGTTTTCGTTTTTGAAAAAAACAAAGTTAATCGCTTAGCCTGCTTTACAAGAAACAATTAAAAACTATAGTTGGGCTAAGTAAAATAATACCATTTTTTTATTTTTTTAATTTAATTTATCAGTAATAAAGTTATAAACTCGTTTTTAAGCCTTCATTCTCGATGGTGTTAAAAATTGGCGAATTCTTTGCAAGAAGTAAGAGCTGGGCGAATGCTTTACAAGATGAAAATAACCGCGGTTGGGCGAATAATTTACAAGGAATACATTTCGTTTTTTCAAATGACATAATCTTAACAATCAGCAAATTCTTTGCAAGAAACAACCAATAAATTAATATGATTCTAAAAAAGTTGTTATATTTTGATTTTGAAAAAAACAAAGTTAATCGCTTAGCCTACTTTACAAGAAACAATTAAAAACTATAATTGGGCTAAGTAAAATATTACCATTTTTTGTTTAAAAATTAAAATTTGATCAATAATAAAGTTATAAACTCGTTTTTAAGCCTTCATTCTCGATGGTGTTAAAAATTGGCGAGTTCTTAACAAAAAGTAAGAGCTGGGCGAATGCTTTACAAGATGAAAATAATCGCGGTTAATTGGGCGAATAATTTACAAGGAATACATTTCATTTTTTCTAACGACATAATCTTATCCATAAGCGATTACTTTGCAAGAAACAATAAATAAATTAATATGATGCTAAAAAAGTTATTATATTTTGATTTTGAAAAAAACAAAATTAATCGCTTAGCCTACTTTACAAGAAAAAATTAAAAACTATAATTGGGCTAAGTAAAATAATACTTTTTTTTAAATTTTTTAATTTAATTTATCAATAATAAAGTTATAAACTCGTTTTTAAGCCTTCATTCTCGATGGTGTTAAAAATTGGCGAATTCTTTACAAGAAGTAAGAGCTGGGCGAATGCTTTACAAGATGAAAATAATCGCGGTTGGGCGAATAATTTACAAGGAATCCATTTCGTTTTTTTCAAACGACATAATCTTATCCATAAGCGATTACTTTGCAAGAAACAATAAATAAATTAATATGATGCTAAAAAAGTTGTTATATTTTGTTTTTGAAAAAAACAAAGTTAATCGCTTAGCCTGCTTTAAAAGAAACAATTAAAAACTATAATTGGGCTAAGTAAAATAATATTTTTTTTTATTTTTTTAATTTAATTTATCAATAATAAAGTTATAAACTCGTTTTTAAGCCTACATTCTCGATGGTGTAAAAAATTGGCGAATTTTTTACAAGAAGTAAGAGCTGGGCGAATGCTTTACAAGATGAAAATAATCGCGGTTGGGCGAATAATTTACAAGGAATACAATTCGTTTTTTCTAACGACATAATCTTATCCATAAGCGATTACTTTGCAAAAACAATAAATAAATTAATATGATGCTAAAAAAGTTGTTATATTTTGGTTTTGAAAAAAACAAAGTTAATCGCTTAGCCTGCTTTACAAGAAACAATTAAAAACTATAGTTGGACAAAATAAAATATTACCATTTTTTGTTTAAAAATTAAAATTTGATCAATAATAAAGTTATAAACTCGTTTTTAAGCCTTCAATCTCAATGGTGTAAAAAATTGGCGAATTCTTTACAAGAAGTAAGAGCTGGGCGAATGCTTTACAAGATGAAAATAATCGCGGTTGGGCAAATAATTTACAAGGAATACATTTCGTTTTTTCAAATGACATAATCTTAACAATCAGCAAATTCTTTGCAAGAAACAATAAATAAATTAATATGATGCTAAAAAAGTTGTTATATTTTGATTTTGAAAAAAACAAAGTTAATCGCTTAGCCTACTTTACAAGAAACAAGTAGAAACTATAGTTGGGCTAAGTAAAATTTTACCATTTTTTGTTTAAAACTTAAAATTTGATCAATAATAAAGTTATAAACTCGTTTTTAAGCCTTCAATCTCAATGGTGTAAAAAATTGGCGAATTCTTTACAAGAAGTAAGAGCTGGGCGAATGCTTTACAAGATGAAAATAATCGCGGTTCGGCGAATAATTTACAAGGAATACATTTCGTTTCTTTCAAACGACATAATCTTATCCATAAGCGATTACTTTGCAAGAAACAACAAATATATTAATATGATGCTAAAAAAGTTGTTATATTTTGTTTTTGAAAAAAACAAAGTTTATCGCTTAGCCTACTTTACAAGAAACAATTAAAAACTATAGTTGGGCTAAGTAAAATAATCCTTTTTTTTTAATTTTTTAATTTAATTTATCAATAATAAAGTTATAAACTCGTTTTTAAGCCTACATTCTCGATGGTGTAAAAAATTGGCGAATTCTTTACAAGAAGTAAGAGCTGGGCGAATGCTTTACAAGATGAAAATAATCGCGGTTGGGCGAATAATTTACAAGGAATACATTTCGTTTTTTTAAATGACATAATCTTAACAATCAGCAAATTTTTTGCAAGAAACAACAAATAAATTAATATGATTCTAAAAAAGTTGTTATATTTTGGTTTTGAAAAAAACAAAGTTAATCGCTTAGCCTGCTTTACAAGAAACAATTAAAAACTATAGTTGGCCGAAGTAAAATATTACCATTTTTTGTTTAAAACTTAAAATTTGATCAATAATAAAGTTATAAACTCGTTTTTAAGCCTTCAATCTCAATGGTGTAAAAAATTGGCGAATTCTTTACAAGAAGTAAGAGCTGGGCGAATGCTTTACAAGATGAAAATAATCGCGGTTGGGCAAATAATTTACAAGGAATACATTTCGTTTTTTCAAATGACATAATCTTAACAATCAGCAAATTCTTTGCAAGAAACAATAAATAAATTAATATGATGCTAAAAAAGTTGTTATATTTTGATTTTGAAAAAAACAAAGTTAATCGCTTAGCCTACTTTACAAGAAACAATTAAAAACTATAGTTGGGCTAAGTAAAATTTTACCATTTTTTGTTTAAAACTTAAAATTTGATCAATAATAAAGTTATAAACTCGTTTTTAAGCCTTCAATCTCAATGGTGTAAAAATTGGCGAATTCTTTACAAGAAGTAAGAGCTGGGCGAATGCTTTACAAGATGAAAATAATCGCGGTTGGGCGAATAATTTACAAGGAATACATTTCGTTTCTTTCAAACGACATAATCTTATCCATAAGCGATTACTTTGCAAGAAACAACAAATATATTAATATGATGCTAAAAAAGTTGTTATATTTTGTTTTTGAAAAAAACAAAGTTTATCGCTTAGCCTACTTTACAAGAAACAATTAAAAACTATAGTTGGGCTAAGTAAAATAATCCTTTTTTTTTAATTTTTTAATTTAATTTATCAATAATAAAGTTATAAACTCGTTTTTAAGCCTACATTCTCGATGGTGTTAAAAATTGGCGAATTCTTTGCAAGAAGTAAGAGCTGGGCGAATGCTTTACAAGATGAAAATAATCGCGGTTGGGCGAATAATTTACAAGGAATACATTTCGTTTTTTTAAATGACATAATCTTAACAATCAGCAAATTCTTTGCAAGAAACAACAAATAAATTAATATGATTCTAAAAAAGTTGTTATATTTTGTTTTTGAAAAAAACAAAGTTAATCGCTTAGCCTGCTTTACAAGAAACAATTAAAAACTACAGTTGGCCGAAGTAAAATATTACCATTTTTTGTTTGAAAATTAAAATTTGATCAATAATAAAGTTATAAACTCGTTTTTAAGCCTTCAATCTCAATGGTGTAAAAAAATTGGCGAATTCTTAACAAAAAGTAAGAGCTGGGCGAATGCTTTACAAGATGAAAGTAATCGCGGTTAATTGGGCGAATAATTTACAAGGAATACATTTCGTTTTTTTCGAACGACGTAAATCGAACGACGTAAATCGAAATGACATAATCTTATCCATAAGCGATTACTTTGCAAGAAACAACAAACAAATTAATATGATGCTAAAAAAGTTATTATTTTTTGATTTTGAAAAAAACAAAGTTAATCGCTTAGCTCACGTTACAAGTAACAAATAAAAACTATTATTCTTGATAAGCATGTGGTTGCAAAGATCATGGAGCGTGTTCGAATGGAAAATTATACAATTGCGACTGCTTACAACAAACAATGTCGACTTCGACGTGTAAAGTAGTGCGCTCATCAAGGATCGATCTTGTTTCTCTTTTTTTACCATTTATACGTACAACCTGCCTTACGACTTTCACAAAAATTGCTAATGTAGACGCTCTTGCATTGTTGCACTCTTCTGAAAACTGGAACAAGTTTGAGGGACTTTAAGTTAAGACATGATTGCAATTTTAAGGTATCTCCAGACTTTGAGGTTGATGCTCAGTCACGTTAAGACGATGACCCGCTTTTCATGTAAATAACCAAGAGGCCACACGTGAGCTGGGAGTCTACAATACCAATATACCTTTGTTATTTGCTAACCTTATTTTATCTTGAGGTGAAACTTGATAGATCGCTCACGTTCCATCACTATTTTAGAGGCGTTGCGCATGGAACTATTTTCGTGTGTCACGCTGTTGAAGCAACTTGTAGATTTAGATTTAGATTTAGATTTCAGATTATTTATTGTCGCTTAGGAAACAAAAAGGACAAAACGCCTCCAAGTGACACAGCAAGAAAAGTAAATGAAAATAATAGTAAAGAAGTAAGAAATTACAAATAAATAAAGCGACAGGATGGTTGCGAAGGAAACGTGAGGTCTTCATGTCTGCAACCAACCTTGTACAAATAAAGGAAAACAAAACAACAAACCAAAAAACAAAAAAAAAATCGTATGAAATTATTTAAAAAAAAATCAACTACAGATCGCTATTATGTAATTTATAAAAATTCAATATTAAATATACGGGATACTTGACAGTCATCAATCCAGCCTCCAAGTTGACCGCATGTCTGATTAAATAGATTATTTTATGGTAAATAGACGTTTTTTATATTCTTTTTTAAATTTAGGCAAGTTTAGATGACGAATTTCTATTGGGATTTTGTTCCAGATTGACGGTCCTGTATATTTAATGGATCGTTGCGTTTTGTTGGTTTTAAAGAGTGGGATCATTAATTGGTATGAATGAGTTAATCTGGTTCTACGGTTATGTGAATCTTTTACCAATTTAAAAAAAGTTGTTAAGTTGAATTTGAAATTGGGAGGCCAACGATTTTGAAAATTAAAGTGAATAAATTTGGCTATTTCAAAGTTGATTTGCAGTCTTAAAGGGAGGATATTATTTTTCAAATAAATCGGTGAGACGGAATCTAACCAATGACTTTTGTTAACAATTCGAATGGCTTTATTTTGTAGTTTTATTAATTTTGTAAGGTATGAAGGATATGTGCTGCCCCAAACAAGAAGACCATAATTTATATTTGAACTAATTAAAGAATGATATAGTTTTTTTAAAGACGGTTTGTTGAGATAATGTTTTAGTTTATTTAAAATGCCTACCGATCTAGCTATCTTCATTTCTATTAATTTGATATAATCTCGAAAATTTAGTTTGTTGTCTAAGTTAATTCCTAGGTATTTGGCTTTGTTTACTGACTTTATTATAGCTAATGGACAATTAACGTTTATTTCAGGTGGAGGTATGTTTTGTTTAGGAGAGATAAAAAGAGCGTTTGACTTATTTGTATTAAGTGAATTTATAGGCTCAGGATCGGGCAATGGTGCCCAAAACACTGCCCACAGCTGCCCTATCTCTTGTCTATTCAACAGCTGACAAGTAGCACAGCACTGCAATAGATGCTGACTATGGTTTATTTATTGGGTATCAAATGCCAGCCTAAAAGACTAAAATCTAAATGCTTGTTTTGTGTGCTGTGCAAAAATTGCTTAACAATCTTGCCAAATTAGCATCCGTGCGACTCAGTAGATAAATCATAGATCGGATACGGAGTAATATGAGAGTATATTACAAATTCGTGCTTTTATTACCAGCACATAACCGATACCCCGCTCGTTCGAAACAGCGTTTCCAAAACGGGTAGGGACTATTTGATAAAACGGTTTTGGCGCGGCCGTTTTAGCGCGGCCTTTTTCGCGCCAGTGTATTTGAAACTAGCAGGAAGGTTTGAATAAAACAGTATAATCAATCACCCTAACCCTAACCTAACCGCTAAACCCTGAACCCTAAAATTTTCAAGATTTTACGAATAAGAAAACGACACACTGCCACAATGGCTGGCGCCTAAACGGCCGAGCCAAAAAGGCTTCGCCAAATAGTCCCGTCCCATTCCAAAACAGCTTGGGTTATGCTTAAATCCATGCGGACGGGCCTAGGACAACTTGCCGCAACCCAAATAACGAGTCCACTGCGGCTAGATGGACTTGCTTGCAAATTTTGTTTTCGGACTTCCAAGCCAAGTTACTTCATGCCAATTTTCGGCGCAAATAAAATAATCGCCACTACCTGCATTTCCCTGATGCGCTGATGTGGTAACAACTACTTTTCCATCCATTTATTGGTTTTAGTCGAAAGTATACAAAGCCTACTTTATACTAAACGCTAAAATGCTATACGTAAATGAATAAAAGTTTATGAAAAATCTTTGTTTTATATGCTAGACTTTTTTTGATATTTCTGCATAATAACATCAATTTTAACAACGAACAACAATATTTTATTTATCAAAAAAATTTATTCCAAACAAAAATTGTAACACAAAAAAGGTAGATTTACAGTGAATATTGTCCTGTAATTGCTTGCAATATATTGGGCAATACTCTCTCTTTGGTTCTATTTCTCCTCCACAAAAATTTGTCAATGTATGAAGCAAGAAAAGTTCGTCGACATCCTTGCATTCTTCTAAGTTTTCCCTTAAATTGTCCCTACATACAGTATTATCAATAATATTTGTGTGGATACCTTGAGGATCCACAAAATGCCGACGGTGATTAACAGTTTTGTGCGTGTATCTAATGCAGTGCTTTTCAAACTTTTTTCACTACGGCACACTAATAAATTCTGAGTTTGCCTGCGGCACCTTACTTCATAAAGGCGAAAGCCTACTTAATACACTCTTCAAGTTTACATACAGAAATTATATTCAATATATGATAGCAGCAATACCTAATGAAAGGGTGTGCCCACAAAATTGTTTTGATACTGGCAGTGGTGGATATAGGTTGAGGCGAATGAGGCATTTGCCTCGGGCCCCCCTTGAAAATACTGCATTTGCTGTATATGTTTTTTAGAGAACACTATGATTTTGAAAGATAGATAGCGAAATTAGAGATTAAATCAAAGTAAAGATCTTTTTTTTAGAGATCATTATGATTTTGGGAAAATAAGGGAAACACGAGATCCAAACCTTTTTCTTTTAGAGAACACCAATTTTTGGGAATCCTTTCCTCGAGTCCCAACTTTGAATATCCCAAAAAACAAACAACTTTATGCAAATGACCTCTTTCCTTTTACATTTTTACTGAAGCAGCCCATATTTAAGATTTTTAACAATACTAAAATTATATAAAAAACATAAATCATCTGTAGACCAAGACTCTATTGCTTTCTGTTTATACACGAAAATTTTGCGGCACACTTTAATCTTTTCCGCGGCACACAGTTTGAGAAACACTGTCATAATGCTAAAAATAAAACAAATTATCGTTTTACTGTTCATGTTTATATAAACTTATAAGAGCATTAAGATGCTTCATCTACTGAGTCGCACGGATGCTAATTTGGCAAGATTGTTAAGCAATTTTTGCACAGCACACAAAACAAGCATTTAGATTTTAGTCTTTTAGGCTGGCATTTGATACCCAATGAATAAACCACAGTCAGCATCTATTGCAGTGCTGTGCTACTTGTTAGCTGTTGAATAGACAAGAGATAGGGCAGCTGTGGGCAGTGTTTTGGGCACCATTTCCCGATCCTGAACCTACAAGTTGCTTCAACAGCGTGACACACGAAAATAGTTCCATGCGCAACGCCTCTAAAATAGTGATGGAACGTGAGCGATCTATCAAGTTTCACCTCAAGATAAAATAAGGTTAGCAAATAACAAAGGTATATTGGTATTGTAGACTCCCAGCTCACGTGTGGCCTCTTGGTTATTTACATGAAAAGCGGGTCATCGTCTTAACGTGACTGAGCATCAACCTCAAAGTCTGGAGATACCTTAAAATTGCAATCATGTCTTAACTTAAAGTCCCTCAAACTTGTTCCAGTTTTCAGAAGAGTGCAACAATGCAAGAGCGTCTACATTAGCAATTTTTGTGAAAGTCGTAAGGCAGGTTGTACGTATAAATGGTAAAAAAAGAGAAACAAGATCGATCCTTGATGAGCGCACTACTTTACACGTCGAAGTCGACATTGTTTGTTGTAAGCAGTGGTAGGGACATTCCATATCAACTCACACCCCTCTTTTGCCGACCATCTCCGATTTTTTTGAAATTTGGAATGTTTGTAGGTTTGGATGAGAAAATGTCTCACACCAAATTTCAAGTTTCTAAATTAAATAGTTTTTGATATATGAAGGTTGAAAATTAGACACAAAATCGCAGCTTGAACGCCCATGATCGAGCAAAAGTGGCTCTCCTGGCTTTATTTTTTGTTCAATTTCAAAGATGTTAATATCATTGGAAAGCTCTTTTCAGAAGCTTTGTAAAGATATTCATATCACAAATGTATGTATATAAATAAAAAAGTTATTTTTTGTCGTGATCTTGTGACCTTGACCTCGTATGACCCCAAAACCCCCACTCTAGACAATAAAATTTTTTCAATATTTTTGTTCCTCACATAAAGGACTATAAGCACGCCAAAACTCAAAGTGGGATCTCTATGGACTTTCAAAATATTTTTTAATTAGAAAAAAATTAACAAAAAAACTTACGAAAATGATTTATTTAAAAATATCAACAAATTTGCAAAAATATTTACTGCGTAAATATCAACAAATTTTCACATTAGGCACAACTGTTCAATAAAATGCAAATATCTTAAAAACCCATTGAGATCCCACTTTGATTTTTGGCATGCTTATAGTTCTCTATATTACGAACAAAAATACTGAAAAATTTTTTTTGTCTAGAGTGGAGGTTTTGGGGTCATGCGAGGTCAAGGTCACAAGATTACGACAAAAAATAACTTTTTTATTTATATACATACATTTGGATATAAATATCATTGTAAAGCTGCTGAAAAGAACTTTCCAATGATATTAACATCTTTGAAATTGAACAAAAAATAAAGCCAGGAGAGCCACTTTTGCTTGATCATGGGCGTTCAAGCTGCGATTTTGTGTCTAATTTTCAACCTTTGTATATCAAAAACTATTTGATTTAGAAACTTGAAATTTGGTGTGAAACATTTTCTCATCCAAACCTACAAACATTACAAATTTCTTCAAAATCGGAGATGGTCGGCAAAAAAATGTCATAAAGCATGTGAGTTGACATGGAATGTCCCAGTAATTGTGTAACTTTCCTTTCGAACGAGCTCCATGATCTTTGCAACCACATGCTTATCAAGCATAATAATTTTATTTGTTACTTGTAACTTAGGCTAAGCGATTAACTTTGTTTTTTCAAAATCAAAATATAACAACTTTTTTAGCATCACATTAATTTGTTTGTTGTTTTCAGCAAAGTATTTCCTGATTGATAAGATTATGTTGTTTGAAAAAACGAAATGTATTCCTTGTAAATTATTCGCCCAACCGCGATTATTTTCATCTTGTAAAGCATTCGCCCAGCTCTTACTTTTTGTTAAGAACTCGCCAATTTTTAACATCATCGAGAATGAAGGCTTAAAAACGAGTTTATAACTTTATTATTGATCAAATTTTAATTTATAAAGAAAAAAAAGTATTATTTTATTTAGTCCAAATATAGATTTTAATTGTTTCTTGTAAAGCAGGCTAAGCGATTAACTTTGTTTTTTTCAAAACCAAAATATAATAACTTTTTTAGAATCATATTAATTTATTTATTGTTTTTTGCAAAGTAATCGGTTATGGATAAGATTATGTCGTTCGAAAGAAACGAAATGTATTCCTTGTAAATTATTCGCCCAACCGCGATTATTTTCATCTTGTAAAGCATTCGCCCAGCTTTTACTTCTTGTAAAAAATTCGCCAATTTTTAACACCATCGAGAATGAAGGCTTAAAAACGAGTTTATAACTTTATTATTGATAAATTAAATTAAAAAAATAAAAAAAAGTATTATTTTACTTAGCCCAACTATAGTTTCTACTTGTTTCTTTTAGAGTAGGCTAAGCGATTAACTTTGTTTTTTTCAAAAACAAAATATAATAACATTTTTAGAATCATATTAATATATTGTTGTTTCTTGCAAAGTAATCGCTTATGGATAAGATTATGTCGTTAGAAAAAACGAAATGTATTCCTTGTAAATTATTCGCCCAATCGCGGTTATTTTCATCTTGTAAAGCATTCGCCCAGCTCTTACTTCTTGTAAAGAATTCGCCAATTTTTAACACCATCGAGAATGAAGGCTTAAAAACGAGTTTATAACTTTATTATTGATAAATTAAATTAAAAAAATAAAAAAAAGTATTATTTTACTTAGCCCAACTATAGTATTTAATTTTTTCTTGTAAAGTAGGCTAAGCGATTAATTTTGTTTTTTTCAAAACCAAAATATAATAACATTTTTAGCATCATATTAATTTATTTATTGTTTCTTGCAAAGTAATCGCTTATGGATAAGATTATGTCGTTAGAAAAAACGAAATGTATTCCTTGTAAATTATTCGCCCAATTAACCGCGATTATTTTCATCTTGTAAAGCATTCGCCCAGCTCTTACTTTTTGTTAAGAACTCGCCAATTTTTAACACCATCGAGAATGAAGGCTTAAAAACGAGTTTATAACTTTATTATTGATAAATTAAATTAAAAAAATAAAAAAAAGTATTATTTTACTTAGCCCAACTATAGTATTTAATTGTTTCTTGTAAAGTAGGCTAAGCGATTAACTTTGTTTTTTTCAAAAACAAAATATAATAACATTTTTAGCATCATATTAATTTATTTATTGTTTTTTGCAAAGTAATCGCTTATGGATAAGATTATGTCGTTAGAAAAAACGAATTGTATTCCTTGTAAATTATTCGCCCAACCGCGATTATTTTCATCTTGTAAAGCATTGGCCCAGCTCTTACTTTTTGTTAAGAACTCGCCAATTTTTAACACCATCGAGAATGAAGGCTTAAAAACGAGTTTATAATTTTATTATTGATAAATTAAATTAAAAAAATAAAAAAAATAATATTTTACTTAGCTCAATTATAGTTTTTAATTGTTTTTTGTAAAGTAGGCTAAGCGATTAACTTTGTTTTTTTCAAAAACAAAAAATAACAACTTTTTTAGCATCATATTAATATAATTGTTGTTTCTTGCAAAGTATTTTCTGATTGATAAGTTTATGTCGTTCGAAAAAAGCGAATTGTATTCCTTGTAAATTATTCGCCCAACCGCGATTACTTTCATCTTGTAAAGCATTCGCCCAGCTCTTATTTCTTGTAAAGAATTCGCCAATTTTTAACACCATCGAGAATGAAGGCTTAAAAACGAGTTTATAACTTTATTATTGATAAATTAAATTAAAAAAATAAAAAAAAGTATTATTTTACTTAGCCCAACTATAGTTTTTAATTGTTTCTTGTAAAATAGGCTAAGCGATAAACTTTGTTTTTTTCAAAAACAAAAACAACAACTTTTTTAGCATCATATTAATATATTTATTGTTTCTTGCAAAGTAATCGCTTATGGATAACATTATGTCGTTCGAAATTCGCCCAACCGCGATTATTTTCATCTGGTAAAGGCCCGTTTCCACTACGAGCGTGGAAAAGAGCATTCTTTGTTTGTTTTATTGATTTGTTTTTGCGCTCGCTTCAATTTTAACCGCTCGCTTCAATCAAAGATGGATAAAAGAAACAAAGAATGTTTTTTTCCACGCTTGTAGTGGAAACGGGCCTTAAAGCTTTCGCCGAGCTCTACAATTTCATTTCTTGTAAAGAGCAACAGAGAGCAGAAGGAGAAAGAGTGGGAAATAACGAGACAGAGAGTGTACGAGAGAGAGAGAAGCGAGTGGAAAATGAGAGAATTTAAAAATTAGAAAAAAGAGTTTTAAGCAGCGAGGGCGAATTCTTAACTTGCTCCAAATAATTTATAAGAATTATTCTGACATGACTATATTTCTGAAAAACAAATAGTGACATAACAATGATTGACTTGATGGTTGATCACCCAATTTGATTATTAATTAAATTGAACAGAAAAACTATGTTTCCAGTAAATAAATTAAAAAATGTTTAAAGAATTCGTATTACATATAAAAAACCAAACCACAGATTATAGTAGAACCGTCAAACGTCAATCACCATTATTTAAGTAATTGCTATCAAAAGGGTCATACAAAAAAACGAAAACAACGTTGAAACATGCAAAAACTGAAAAAATTGAACATAAATTATAGCATAAGAGTAGCCTACGATGCTTAATTCTACAATGAGTAAACCTACAGCAAGCTACAATTTTTTTTCAAACTTAAAATTATTATTCATGGTGCTAAGTACCTCGTTTTTTTCAGAAACAAAAGTTGCCTTAATTAACAGTAAAACCACAAGCAAAAGGTTTGGTAAGCCTACAATGTATACCATGTATATAGAAAACAACATCCACATTAATTGTGAAATAAACTCCAAAACAGAAATGTGATGACCTATTTTTATTAATTTTGTCAATGAATCAAATCCATTTGAAAAAATCTTAGGACTTAGCCTCGACTCGACTCCTTACCAGCAATGAATTTAGCGCGGAGAAAACCGAACAGCAGCATCGGGTCCCCCAAAGAAACGTCGGAAAGTGCCCCCTAAGCAAAATATTGCTCTATTTTTTACAGAAGCACTTTGACGGTGGCCCCATGCCTATGGCATACCATATTTTTGAAGAGGCAAAGAGGGACGCTTGTTAACAAAAAAATTCGTCCCTAAAAAGTATAGTTTTCTCTAAAAAAAGGTCTTTCCTTTTAATCAATGCTGATTTTATAATTTTTGTTCCAAAGAAGTGTTTCCTTTGAACCAGTCTTGGATTTCATGATTTTTCTCCCTAGAAAGAAGTTTCTCCAAAAAAAAAAATATTCACTTCGAATCAGTATCTGTTTTTTAATTTATTTCCCTAAAAAGAAATGTCCTCTAAATATATATACAGATAAAAAAAGAAAGGTATTTGCTTTGAATCTGTCTCGGATTTCATAATTTTTGTCTCTAAAAGCTAGTGATCCTTAAAAAAAACAAAAAAAGGACGCCTGTACTTGGAGCCTGTCTTTGATTTCTGGCGTGATTTTGACCAAATTGGGCGGGAAAAAGCCCTAAAAATTGGGATTGTTTCGCAAAAATTGAGACGTATGGTAAGCTTACCTGTGCCTTAACTATAGCACGAAAGTAGGAACCATGTACTCGATTGAAAGCGATGACTTTTTTTTAGAGATCACTTTATTTTGGGACGAAAAAAACTTGACATACTAAAAAGTAGCCCCTCTATTTTCTTGCACCGCTCCCCCTTTTGTAAGGCCATTACTGCTCCTTACTAGAAATTTCGTAAGCAGTTGCCCAGATAGCAATTTATGGTTGGAAAGACGTTGGGCCGACGGCGTGGATTGGCTGGACCAACGACATACATTACCATAATAAATGTCGTTGATTGAACTGACGTCGTTTCTCCGAGGCTTTATACTTTTCGGTCTGACATTGGGTGAACCCCGGCCAATTTGACCGAATTGACGAAACATTGTCTTTTGATTGTACAATTTACGAAACTTATAGAATCTGCTTTTATTAGCTGACTAAACTTCTAAATTTTCTTTTTTAGACTTTCAAAATAAGATTTTTTTCGTCAAATTTTTTATTCTATCACTTCTTGATTATTGTAATTGTGTGCATGACTTGGACAACAGTTAATTAACGACATGCAGAACTTGAATTTGTTTTTACTAATTGTGATACAGTAGCCTACTTTAATTGTTTACACAACATAACCAATCATAATTATTTAGTTTTCAAACCTCGTGAATTATGTAATTTAAGTCGAATAAATAAATAAGCTGAAGGCTATTTAGTTTTATGTATATAAATGTTTTATTAATTCATCGTACTATAAACACTACAACGCATTAGTTTATTTGTAATAGATACTTGGTAACCTTTTTTTTAAGTGTTATTTTTTTGTATGTGTCTATTATTCCATGTAGTTTTTGCTCTTTTGTCTTGTGTTTTTGTTTTTTTCTGTTATGGACCGTGAGTCTGATTTAAATAAATAAATAAATAAAAAGAAAAACAAAAAAATTTATAGCAGAGTTTTTCAAACTTTTTGTTTATCGGTACACTTTGTACACTTTATAGGTTCGTTTATACCCCCAACATTTCATCACATTTTTAACGCTAAGCTCAACTTGCTCTGGTGCATAACTTACTTTTTATATTAATAGTTAAGCAATCCACTGCAATTTTTCAAAAAGATCTTTATAAATCAATAGTTTATGGTAATTAGGAGCCTCATCTTCAAGTTTTATTGTGGTAGTTCAAATTCAGAAGGTTAACCACTAACTTGATTCTATGTACATTTATTTTCTTATTCAAAAAAAAAATAAAAACAAAACAATTACAATATCTTGGACTACTAAGTTTTTATAATTAAAACAGAAGCTTGAAGTTACCTGACTGATGTTTGCGGGAGAGTAAAGGCCCGTTTCCACTACGAGCGTGGAAAAGAGCATTTTTGTTTCTTTTATTGATCTTCGATTGAAGCGAGCGGTTAAAATTGAAGCGAGCGCAAAAAAAAATCAATAAAACAAACAAAGAATGCTCTTTTCCACGCTCGTAGTGGAAACGGGCCTTAACTTTATATATGATGAAAGGTAGAGTACTGTCACGTGATCATGAAATCATACGGAACGACAAGATGTGAAATTCGAAGATGTATGGAAATGGAGAAAAAGAAAGTTAAATTCTGCGTTTGAAACCTGATTTTATAACTAATACAATAACTATAGTTGGATTTCATACGAAAAAATAAAATTATATTTTTGGCTACCAAATTAACCACTATAGTTTTAGTTAATATATTTTTCAAAAGTGTCGTTATCATTAATTGAATTAAATTTTACTGAACAAAATAATAAAAAGCACAAAATTCATGTAAAGCTATGTAATACGAGTTTAAACAAACAATAGACTACAGTCAAACTAACAATGTAATGTAAATAAGCCAGCAATACCAGTTATACAAATGAACCTGCTTTTCAGCAACAAGCTCATGGATAAGAGGTTAAACACCAGCAAAAGCACTACAAAGATCATGTTCTGGTAGACTTACCATATTTTTGCAATTAAAAACCGGAAACAAAGGCTTCAGAACAAAGGCCTTTATCAGATATATAAAAAAAGAATTTTTGCAAAGAAATTTTTTGCCTAAAAATTTAACATATCTAAAGAAAAAAATTTTTTTCGTCACCTCAAGGGGATTAGAAAAAATGGGACGATTTAGGCGAGTAATAAACTCTGCAAACTAAAATACACAAAAAAGATAAAACCAGGGACGAAAGTTACTAACTGAGCAAATTGACGAATTAGACAAGTTCTGCTGTATAAATTTACATATTCGCCCAAACATATTTATCTGTAGACAAAACTTTTTTCAAAATTTTTTTTGGATTTGACTTTCAATGAAAACAATGCACTACCAGCGTCACTGCGATACACCGCTAAGCCGCAAGGGCATACTGGGGGTGGTTTCGATATGCTGACCACAATTGTTGCGACGGATGATGCGCCAAGCTGTGAGGTCCCGTCAAGACGGCGAACAATAAAACCTCCAGCTTGGCAAAAGGACTATTATATGTTTTAAATTTGTTTTGTTTCCGTTAAAACTTCACTTTACCGTTTTTTGTTGGATTTGAACTCGCGTCGCTAATTCTTTTACTCAGTTAGCCTAATCATTATTGTAATTTGTTTTCTTTCTGTTCGTTCTCTCGCGGCGCGAATTTTGTTCTTAAAAAGCTTTGTTTCCTTCTGTTTATAGCGCCAGAGTTCTTTCATCCATTTTTTACTTGGTCAATTTTAGCTTAGCTAGTTTAGGGTTAGGTTAGTGTTTGTTTATACGCTGATTTAGCTAGAGTAGGATTAGGTATGTTTTGTAATACTGTTTGCGTTTGTTTTTCCATTAATCCTTTGTATTTATTTTATTCTATTTGAATAAGGGTCTAGATCATTTGTTAATGCTAGATAAATTGTTACTGACTTCAAATAGTTTCGTGGTTAAAATTTTGTGTAGCCGAAATTGTTTGTATCTCAAATTTTCAAACATCATTAAACCTTTTGATCCAAAACAATTAGAATTTCGAATACCTGACTGCGCAGGATTAGACGAGTCTTTCCCCTCGTCCGTAGAAACAATACAAAACAATTTGGTTTTGTTAATTGAGTTTTGTTAATTGACAATACAAAACAATTTGGTTTTGTTAATTGAGTTTTGTTAATTGACAACACAAAACAATTTAAAGTTTGCTGCTGAAATTGAGTTTATTGATAAGTTTGTTGTTATGGATTCTGCTAATAAAGAAGGAATTGGAACTTCCAATAAAAGCGAGTTTTTACTGATGTTTCAAATGATGCAAGAGCAACAGCGACAATATCAGGAACAACAGCAACAGCATCATGAAGCTGCCGAACGACGATTTAAATTAGAATTGGAGGAAATTCGTCAGAGGGCTAAAGAAGAACGATTTGATATGGTTCGTTTCATGGCTGATCTTCAATTGCAAGGTGGGAAAACGTCTTCTAATTGTAGTTCTCCAGAAGCTGTTCAGCGTAAATTTCGCCGACTAGATGACGAAGCACTCGATTTGATTCAAGGTCTGCGTAGTCGACGGGAAAACTATCGCCCCTTTCATGAGATTGAAGTGATGGTTAAGGCCGTAGAGGGAGCTATGAATGATTTGCGTAGCTTTGTTTGTGAGAAAGTTGATCAACTGGAAGAAGAAATGCGAGAACCCATTTTAAGTAATTTGAAACATACTAAGGAGCTTTGTTTAAGTGAGCTGCTTGTGGCAAACTCTTATATTTCAGAATTAAAGACGCTCCACGAAGAGGAAAAGCATGCTTCTTGTCTTCCGAGTGGAATCATTCCGCCCACTTATAATGGTGACCCATTGTTGTTTCCGACGTTCTGGGATGCATTTTCGCCACTGATTCACGAAAATCGCCGGGTAAGCAAATTTTATAAAATGTCTTACTTGAAAAGCGCTTTAAAGGGAGCCGCTGCAGGTGCTTTGGTAAGTTATCCCACTACAGCTGAAAACTATGACGCTGCCGTTGCAGCACTCAAGAAGCGCTTCGGCCGTAAACAAGCAATTATTCGTAGTCATGTTCAAGAGTTGTTAAACGGAAAGAAAATTAATCACGAACCTAAACAGTTACGCGCACTTCTCGATAAAGTCGTCGCTAAGAAGGCAATATTAGAGAGGCATCACGTGAGTTGGGACCAGGTTCTCTCACAAATTGTAGAGGGTCAACTTTCCAAGTCGCTGGAGGAGAGATGGATTCGGCATATCTCTCCTTTAATTGAAAAGGATGAGGCTCTATCTTCGGTGAAGTTAATCGAGTTTCTCACTGCTGAGCTTGCCGCTTTGGAGGCTCTGGTAAGTAGGGGTGACCCCAAAATAAATTCCAAAGGGGCCAAACCTTTAAAAGAGCTGAAAAAGTTGTGGCCTTCTTCTGCGCAAGCTTTGGTAACCCAAGCCAGCTTTGAAGTTTGCGTTTTATGTTCGGAAAAACATGGATTGATTGCTTGTCCGAAATTCAAAGGACTTACACCTTCCGGAAGATTAGAAGAATTGATGAAGATGCCAGGTATGGTTTGCTTTAAATGCCTTAAGTGTAAAGGAACGCCTGGTCATCCGCTGATCTTCCGTAAATGTTCCGCTAAATGTGGTGTACCGAACTGTGGGAAACCGCACCATTCTCTTTTGCACATTGATCCTAAGTCAAAAGAAGAACCGATGAAGTCAAACGCCCTGATTGCTACAGTTCGGGTTTTAGCCGGTGCACCTTCCAAATTTTCGGATAATGAATTGGAAACGTTGTTACCTACTGCTCTTGCCAAAATTAAATATGGAACGAAAGAAAAACTGGTAAGAGTTGGTTTTGATTCTTTTTCTCAAAAAAGTTTCGTGACAAAAAAGGTGGTTGATGACTTGGGAATTGATTCTACCAGAACCGATTTTTTGAACATTGAAGGTTTCGGAGGTAGCTCCAGTATTCACCACATGAATCTTGTGCGTTTCCTGCTTTGTCCCATTGAAGCTGACAGTCAAGAAAAATTCCATGTTGAAGCTCATGTCCAGAGTGGTTCGATCTGCTCCCCTTTACACCCAGTTGACTTTGATAGTGATTATTGTTCTCATTTAAAGGGATTAAAATTGGCTGATCCATTTCCGAGAAGAACAGCAAAAATTGACGTACTGCTTGGAGGCAGATACTACTTTCAGTTAATGCAGGGAAGCATTGTCGGTCCAGATGTTGCGGAAACGGCACCTTATGCCATAGACACCATGTTTGGATGGGTTTTAGCGGGACCCTTTCACATTCAACGTTTGGAAAAGAAAGAAAGTCGTAAATGCATGGCTTTGACTGCAACTGATGCCTCTCCATGGTCTAAGCTCGAGAAACTATTGGAAGGATTTTGGAATATGGAATCTATTGGTCTCGTTGAGAAAAATGATGTTTATACAAAGGAAGAGAGAGAAGCTGTACGTTCTTTCGAAAGATCTGTTAGCTTTAGTAACAATAGGTATGTTGTTGCCTTACCCTTCAAGGAAAACTCTCCAGAGTTACTCTCCAATTACTCCCAAGCAAGAACACGTTTAATTTCTTGCGAGAAAAGCTTAAAACGAGATGAGCTGAAGCGTGCTGCCTACAAAACGGCGATTGAGGATTATGTTAAGTGTGGGTTTGCTAGAGAATTAACAAAAGAAGAATTAAAGGCTATTGAAGACAAACCAAGGTATTATGTTCCTCATCATCCTGTTTTTAAAGAGTCAAGCTCTTCGACAAAGGTCCGAATTGTTTTTGATGCCAGTGCTAAAGATCCCAATGGTAACTCTTTGAATGATTGTTTGCTGAAAGGTCCTAATCTACTTCCCGATATTGCTGCCGTTCTTTTGAGATTCCGAATGCACAAATTTGCTCTTAACGGAGATCTTCGCAAAATGTTCTGTCAAACCGCTGTCATTCCCGATCATCAGCGATATCAGTTATATCTCTGGCGAGATTGTAATTCAAATATTCAACCAAAGATTTATGCTATGCAAAGGTTGATGTTTGGTGTAACTTCCAGTCCGTTTCTTGCCATTCAATCTGTTTTATGTCATTCCCTTTCTGATAATATTGTTTCTCGATACGGCACCCATATTCATGATTGGTTGGTGCAAAATATGTACATGGACGATATTCATTTCGGTGGTGATACGGTTGAGGAGGTGGTAAAAATGCAAAGTGATTTGGTTGATTTTTTCCGATCTGGAGGTTGGGAAATTTTGAAGTTTGCTTCTAACTCCGCGGAAGTTTTATCTTGCATTCCAGAAGAACAAAGGTTGCCTAATCTAGTTTTGGACTTCGATAATAAAGATTTTGGTGAAGCCGCTTCTCTTGGATTAAAATGGGACACTTTGAAAGATTACTTTTATTGCAAGGTTAGTGAAAAACTATTAAAATTTGATGCAATTGTTACGAAGAAATCGGTTTTAAGTAAAGTTGGTCAGATATTTGATTTATTTGGATTCTTGGCAGCATTCACTATTCGGGCAAAGATCTTAATCCAGAAGCTATGGCAGAAAAAACTTTCTTGGGATGAGCCATTGCCAGAAGATAACGCCAAGGAATATCAAGAATGGGTAGAGGAATTGTCGGAAATTGAAAGTATTAAAGTCCCCAGATGTCCTTTCTTAACTGTTAAACCTCCATATAACATTCAGATTCATGGATTTTGTGATGCATCAGAAAATGCGTATGCAGCCGTCACTTATTTAAGAATAGAATCTTCTACCGCTATTAAAGTATCATATTTAATGGCCAAAACTAGGGTGGCACCTGTAAAACCGGTATCGATCCCACGACTTGAATTGATGGCTGCTCATAGTCTTGCTAAATTAGTTCGTTATGTTTTAGATGCGTTGAAGACACAAAGGACTATCGACGAAGTATATTTGTGGTCGGATTCAAAAATCGTGCTGGCTTGGATTTCTAAGCCTAGTTCTTCTTGGAAGACTTTCGTCAAGAATAGAGTACAGGATATTCATGACTCTTTTTCTTCCTCAGTTTGGGGTCATTGCGTTGGAATTGAAAATCCCGCCGATCTGCACAGCCGAGGAATCAAGTTATCCAATTTGAAAGAAAACCAACTTTACTGGCAAGGTCCGCCTTGGCTTAGTAAGTATAAGTCTGAGTGGCCCTCGGAGCACGGTGGTTATTGCTCTTTGGAAGCTTCCACTAGTGATGCTTGTATCAAAGAAGCTGCTAAAGTGAAAACATTTGCATTGTCTGCTACTTTGCCTTACGAAGAATTTTTTCGAGGATATTCGAGCTACTCTAAAGTAGTTCGTCTGGTGGCCAGAATTTTGCGATGGAGGCATCCTGTCAACAAACAACTTGACCATACCTGTAGACCGGATCTTATAGGCCCTAAAGAGTACAAAAACGCTGAGTATTTCTTATTTTCTCTGGTTCAAAAATGTAATTTTACGGATGATTTTTTTGAATTGCAGAGTTCGGGAAAGCCTTCTTCGTCCTGTCGGTTTAAAAATATGGACCCACAATTTGATTTTGAAAAAAATTTGATTATTGCAGGAGATCGACTTAAACTTTCCGATTTGCCAGAATACACCAAGTATCCTATCATCCTTCCGAATAAAGACTTGTTGGTGGAACTATTGATCCTTCACGTCCATCAAAAGAATCACCATTCTCCTCAAGACACAACCATCGCTATTTTAAGGGAAAGGTACCATATCTTGCATATTCGTGAAGAGGTGAGAAGAGTATGTAAACGGTGTGTGGTGTGTAGACATGCTAAAACAAAGCCCTTGCAACAAAAGATGGGAATTCTTCCCAAAGAGCGGGTTTGTCCGGCTTTTGCGTTTTCCGATGTTGGCGTTGATTTTACCGGACCAATTTACCTAAAAGGATATGATTGTAAAACCATGAGAAAAGCTTACATATGTATCTTTACCTGTACCCATAGTCGTATGATTCATCTCGAATTAACAAATAATATGTCTACCGAAGAATTTTTATCTGCTTTGAAACGTATGATTAATCGCCGTGGAAAGTGTCGCAAAATTATTAGTGATAATCAATTGACCTTTAAAAAAGCGAATCAGATTTTAAAATTTTCCACTCGTGAAAGTGTTATTGCGGATAATTTGATACAATCATATCTTACCGAAAATGACATTATTTGGGAATTTATTACCGAGCGTAGTCCACACCGTGGTGCATTTTATGAAAGACTAAATCGATCGTTGAAAGAGCCTTTAAAAAAGGTTCTTGGTAAAAGCAAAATTGAACTATACCGAATTGTATACCATTTTGACTGACATCGAATCAGCTTTAAATCAAAGACCACTTACATATTTGGGAAGTGATCCAAACAATCTTCAAGCGATTACTCCAAGTCATTTAGCAATTGGTCGGGCTTTAAAATCTGTTCCATCCATTTCGTCAAAAGTTAAAATTGAGTCGAAGATATTTTCATTTACAACTTTTGTTGCAACACTTCTGGAAGCGGTGGTCAAAAGAGTATTTGCCTTCCTTAGCGGTTCGTCACAAATGGCATTCGACAGAGGCTGCTCCCAAAGTGGGGGACATCTGTTTAATTACCGAAGAAAACACTTCTCGTCCCACCTGGCCGATGGGAAAAATTGTTCAGGCGATTCCAGGAAAAGATGGTCTGACGCGAACATTTAAATTAAAAACCAAAACTGGACTTTTGACTAGGCCGATTCAACGTTTACATTTGCTCGAGTCCGGTGAAGAAACAATTTCAACAAGAGACTTTCCAGATTTGACTGCACCAACCGAGTGCAGTCAAGGCGGCGAGGATGTTGCGACGGATGATGCGCCAAGCTGTGAGGTCCCGTCAAGACGGCGAACAATAAAACCTCCAGCTTGGCAAAAGGACTATTATATGTTTTAAATTTGTTTTGTTTCCGTTAAAACTTCACTTTACCGTTTTTTGTTGGATTTGAACTCGCGTCGCTAATTCTTTTACTCAGTTAATCATTATTGTAATTTGTTTTCTTTCTGTTCGTTCTCTCGCGGCGCGAATTTTGTTCTTAAAAAGCTTTGTTTCATTCTGTTTATAGCGCCAGAGTTCTTTCATCCATTTTTTACTTGGTCAATTTTAGCTTAGCTAGTTTAGGGTTAGGTTAGTGTTTGTTTATACGTTGATTTAGCTAGAGTAGGATTAGGTATGTTTTGTAATACTGTTTGCGTTTGTTTTTCCATTAATCCTTTGTATTTATTTTATTCTATTTGAATAAGGGTCTAGATCATTTGTTAATGCTAGATAAATTGTTACTGACTTCAAATAGTTTCGTGGTTAAAATTTTGTGTAGCCGAAATTGTTTGTATCTCAAATTTTCAAACATCATTAAACCTTTTGATCCAAAACAATTAGAATTTCGAATACCTGACTGCGCAGGATTAGACGAGTCTTTCCCCTCGTCCATAGAAACAACAATATTGAGTCAGCTAACACGGATCGGGTAAAGTCGAGCTAAACCCTGCAGTTCCATAGCAAGCATTAAGTAAGAAATGCAGGATTTAACTCGACTTTACCCGATCCGTGTTAGCTAACTCAATAATGTGGTCAGCATGTCGGAACCACCGCCAGTATGCCCTTGCGGCTTAGCGGTATATCGCAGTTACGCTGGTAGTGAATTGTTTTCATTGAACTACTCATGCAGCGTTTAGGTCCTTAACTGGCTGTTTGAGGTTTAAAAACCACAAACAAAAGTTGTGCCAGCTGTTTAAGTTTTCAACTTTTCAGGCTGGGGTCAACAACAAACTATATTGTCCGGACAAGTTCTAACAAGAACGAAACAGGTCTTTCAGCAATTGCTTGTTGATTGACTTGACCACATCACAAATGGAAAACGGAGTAGCCTACTATGAAAATGTTTCCAGGCTCCGTGCTTTTGTGCCCGAGACCGGTGCCAGGCCTGTTGGGATGGGCTTACCCCGAGTAGCTTGATTGAACAACACTTTGTCGAAACGACATTTGATCGAAACGGTACTTGATCGAAATGACAGTTGATAAAAAAAAAGATTTATTTTTGTATGTTTCTTCGATTAAACAATCTCTTTGTTACTGTAAATTAGATTCATAAAAAGCAGAGGCCAACAGTAAAAAGACAATTTGTTTTTGTTTTTTATAATTTTTTGCCAATATCAAGGTCAAGGTTTTTTAACAAGGTCTCCGGGCAAAGAGCGGCAACAAGTTTTAGGGGGGTAACAAGTAGATCTTTTGTCATGATTGTGTTTCATTAGATGCTTATTGCTATCATTTTTTGCATTTTTTACATAGTCAGTTATTTATCAATAGAAGGGAGAGGATTGTGCAATGACTCCACCCTTGCAGAACTCTTGCAGAAATCAGAGACAGATTTACAGAAAAGATTTAATTTTTAGAGATTTACAATTTTGGGACCAAAAAATTAACAAAACCGGGACAGATTTAAAGCACTATGTTTTTGGGACAAAAAATTGACAAAATTGCGATAAATTCAAAGTTGTAAATTTTTTTTTTCATTATTTGATCAAATGTCGTTTCGATTAAGTGTCACTTCGATCAGAAGTCGTTCGATAAACTGTCGAGTCATGTGTAAATCTTTCATAATAGCTTTCTGTGTCTGCCACTGATTTGAGTTATTTTAAGTTTCGTATCAGAATGAATTTTTTCCCAATATTTCGTAGCCTATCTTTCTAGATGGCATTGGTAAAATAGTAATCAAATTCTTGTGACGTCATTTTTTGGGGCCCCTAATTTGGATTTTTCCTCAGGCCCCTAATTTTGAATATCCATCACTGGTTGCACATCATAAATCAAAAATTTGCATAACTATTTCTCAGAACACACATTGCGTGCGAAACCATCATGTTGAAGTTTAACCAATTCCTCTTGAGTACCTGTCTCAGTCTGCAGCATTTGAGCATGGCAGTAAAAGGATTTCTAATATATGTAAATCCCAACTTTATCCAGACTTGGAAAATATCCATCAATTTTCTTCCCAAACTTTACAAGATATTCAGTGACTAGTTCTGTGAAGTTTTTGGTCACAAAATGTGCATTTTGACTCAGAAATTTTTCCATAGAAAAACCTCTTAATGGACAACTTAGAAGCATTGTAGCTATTAGTCTATTTCAATTTTGGTAAATCATTGGAAATTAGCGAGAATACATGGAAAATATATCCAAATTTAATCGATTATCCTGATAACAAATAAGTTAAATAAGGATATTCTCTTACATAATGTTCCCCTTGAAAAGTCAAAATATACTCCTGTGAGTACATGCACCCTCTTTGGGAACCTCTCTTGGGAACTCCTCTTTTATAGACATAAATTAAAATGGAATAGCTGGAATTTGTTATTTTTATGAAATTGTTAAAAGAATTAGATAGAAATAATAACATTCAGTTCAGTTCAGTTTTCTTTTGTTTCTGCTCCGCCACATGAACAAAATAACAAAATGTTGAAAAGTTTGTATGTTGTTAAAGACGGGGTTAGAAAAAGGAAGAAGCAACAAAACGAGTTGACGTTGTGTCTTGCTAATTAGCGATGAAAGGTGTGACTTGTTGTTTAATATAGAAGCAAGGTTGCTTCACCTCATTATAAAATTGTTTAAAAAAATTGAAAGAGAAAAAGAAAAAAAAAAAAAGTATAGGACCGAGGTTATTTGCTTAATAAAACACTGCTATGGGGGCGGTGCAATGGTGGGACCATAGCAGAGTTCGGCTGGATGAATATGATCAGTCCTTAAAAATATGTAAAAGCATGAACATATTCTACCAGCACAACAGGCAAACAAACCCACCGAAAAAAATCCTGTTGCGGATCAAAAGATCATTTCTCGAACAAAACCTCAGTAAGAAAAATACAAAAACAAAAACATTACACCATTAGTAAAAAAAAAACAAACAAAAAGAACACAAAAACAACATAAGAAAACATATTAGAAAAAAAAAAAAAATCTACAAAAACCGATGCAAAGTAGAATAAATAGTAAAATAAAATTTTTGCAATAGCTACGTAAAAAAAAAATTGTTCAGGTAGAAACAAGAGTGATCTTGAAGAACTTTTCTTGAGTCTTTTCTTGACCGTTGTAGAGTTGAAGATTTTCAAATTGTTCAGTTGTTTTCCTGAAACACAAGAAAAGGAAGACCAGCAAAAGATATTAAATAATGACCTACGTAACAGTTTATAAGTTTGATTGTTGTTCAAGGATGTCTTTACAAAATGTCTTTGCAAATGCCGGTTTGCAAATAAAGATATTTTTATTGGCGAATCGAGTAGGCTATTTGCAAAAAAAAAGTCTTTATTTTAGGGGGCCACTGTTCAGTGTCCCAAAATAGTATGATCTCTAAAAAAATTATCGTTTCATTTGGAGGGGCACTTTATAGCGTATCAAAAAAAAGTTTTCTCTAAAAAAAAGAAAAAAAGTCTTCATTTTAGGGGGGAGGCACTGTTAAGTGTTCCAAAACAATGTCGTCTTTAAAAAAAGTTATTGTTTTAAAAGGGGCTACTTTCTATTGTCTCAAAACAAAGTTAATTAAAAAAAAACAAAAAAGTCTTTATTTTAGACATGCCACCGACGTCCTGGTGCTACTATGAAGAAATAGAGCAATTTCTTGTGTTGGGCCCACTTTTTGATGTATTTTAGGGGGATTGGTACGGCCGCTCCGTTCGCACCCTATTAAAGCCATCACTGGCCAGCATCTTTCCGATGCCGGCAGTACAACAGCCTGGGGTAGTGAAAAGATAAACCCTTGGGCTCATTCCTGTTTGTGACTGACTCGAAGTGGATGCTCCTTCAAATGACAATGACCTTCAGAAGAAATATTAGCACGTCATATGCGTTAAATTCTTGTGATTACATGCCATAATTCCCTTGAAGACGGACCTTAACCTAAATTAGGCTAACACTCCAAGCTCTGTTTTTCACACGACTGGATAGTAATAGATTAATTTTCATTTATTTTTTAATTTTTTTACTCAGACTTAGCTCAAAATTACTTTATAGTGCTATGGGAATTGAAGTAGAGATTGGAAATAAGGAGGCAACGTCTAGACGATACGTAGCAGAAAAATAAAAAAAGGAACTTTCTTTTTAAAATTAATACTGCGGATCCGCTAGTTGTTTTCTTAGAAATTTTAATAAAAAAGTTTGTTTCATATCATTATAAAATTAATTGTTACCTTGATTTTTTAATCATATCTGTTAAATCACAGTATTTATACAATTTTCAGTTATTTTATTTTCTTTTTTAAACTTTAAACTAAGAATTTTTGAATCACAATTTTTTATAAAAAGTTTTTTATCCGAAATAAAATAAGTTTTTAAAGTTGCGGTAATAAGTTTGTTGCAATTAAAACAATATTTGACATGTTTTGATTTAAGATTTCTAATTCTATGTATTAAGTTTAAAGCCATAATTAAGAATATATAATTTTTTAATAAACAGGATTAAAAATTTAACGCTTTAGGACTGAAGCACACCCCTAATAACTGGTAAACAGGATGTAAAGACAAAAAAGTTATGAGTTTATTCAGATTTTGTGAGCAGTTCAAATTTATATTGGATGCTTTAACCCATAGAGGCAATAATTAGTTTATAAAAATTATTTTTATACTTAATAACTTAATAAAATACCGGTAAATTACTTAAAACCGTTTGCTTAGTAATTTCTTTTTGTTTCATAAACATTTACATTTTTATTTGTATTATGATCTTTCGTAAATGGTGAATTATACAAATAGTATGGATCTGTTAACCAATAAATCTGCTTTGACTACAACTACTGGGTCTCCTCAAGAAGTCAACAGAAGCAATTTTTTTAAGTGAAACTAACTAGGAATCTCCTCTACAACAACAGGATGAAATAAAAAAGAAATCAAGAGTAAAAGGGTCTCTTGAAGAAGTGTTAGTAACTATGGGGGTCTCTGTTAGTTTCACAAACAAAAATTGCCTATGGTGACTTTTTGAAGAGTCCCCAACTACTTCCAATATATTAGTAAACATATTCATTGCATTGTTATTAAAATTGCAAAATTTAATGATAAAACTTTATTTAATTATTTTTTTAATTTTTTTATATTAAAATAGTGATAATTAAATAATGAATTTTATTATTTATTAGATTCCAATAATGTCAAATCTTATTAATTTATATGTTGCTAAACCTTATCTTTAGTTCATCATTTCACTTATGAAAAATAATTAAATAATTCATATCATAATTGATTGGTGGTTTATATTTTGCTTAATGTTGTTGCTGTTGTTGTTGTTTTGATTTGTATTTGTTTTATATTTCTGTGTTGTTTTTGCTGCTGTGCTGCAGCACTAGATCAGCTGTTATATTACTATTATATTTCATGCTACTTTAATGACCAAAATGCAATTTAACTTACATTATTGCTGTTATCTATTGTTGTTTCTATCACTTGTGCCATAGTATAATTTTTGTCTTGTAATTGTCTTATTATTGAAATTTTTTTGTGATACAATAGTTCATGTGTGCATAACTATTTTTTTATGCTTATTATTATATCTTATTTAAATCAAAATTTAATTTTATATGATTTTGTCTGTATATTTATAATAAAGTCAGCAAGGTTGCTAAAATTTGCTTGTTTGGCTATTAGTATATCAATAATAGTTCAGTTGAAACTGAATGTAAAAAATAAGTACAGTATCTTAAAATATATGAATTGGTAACATTGGCAAGATTTGTGTTTTAATCGACTAAATAAAATATTTATTTGTGATTGAAATGGGTTTCATTTACAATTGTAAAACTTATACAGCTTGTAGCCACGTCAACCTTATTGGCCTGTAGATTTTTAAAGACATTTTTTGTATTTTTGACTCTATATGTAGCTCGCAGCCAGTTTCAACCAAAATTAAATATTTGTTCAGTCAAACAAGCAAATTTTGCTGACCTTGTTAACCTTATCAGTCTTTAAATTTTAAGGAAAATTTTTTTTTATTAATAAGTGATTTTCATAATTAGATTCTTAAATTTAAACTGATCCATATTGTTTTTAATTGGGATTTAGGTTAATCTTACCTTAGACCTTACTCCAAACTAACTAAACCTAATTATCCCAAATGTAATTTTTGTATATTTTTTAGATGGACTTAAATAAATATGCTAAATCAAATAGAAACAAATATTAAAATGAATATCAAACCCTGGGTTTTTCATGATTGATAGCATTGTCAAAACAAGGCAAAATTGATGAGACAAACATTTAAACCAGTGCTGTGAAAATAACCTGTAAAAAGTTTAAACGTCACATAAAAATACTCATTGCCATACTATAATTCAAAACAATAATGTTTATTAAAAGCTGATAAACAATTATACTTGTTGGTTGCCTGGCTGAGTGGATGGGAGCACTGTTTTGATAGCAAATGCAATCAACATGGTTGCAGTTAAAACATACTCTTTGCTTTTATTATGTTCTTGAAAAAGATATATGGGCTTTTTCTCTGCTTGGTGATCTTAGCAAGGAGCTTAAGATTTAAGTCTAACTTCAAATAGGAACTACAAAGCCAAATAAAAAACTTTCAATTTGACAACAATATTTTGGTACCTGCAAAAGCTGGTCTTGGTAATTAATTGACAGTTGCCCTAAGTATAATATCTCCAATGTTTTCCTGCCAGTCAGAAAAATAAACATAATATAATAATGATTTTTCAAGATGTTTTTTTGTTAAATTTTTTTATAATTTTTTAAAGGTGGATTTTTCAAGTGAAACGCTTATATTTTAACATTCCATTAAAAATTTGCTGAATTTTTTTCCTATATTGTGTACTTAATTAAAATTTCTTATTTGCTTAACATTTAGAATCAATTTTATATCCAAACACTTGTTTAATTTAACACTGGTGTGATTATTGTTTCTACAATGAGTAAGCGTCGTAAGAATAGAGTTCTTTCTGATTCTGATGATAGCAATGTTGAGGATGACGATCAAACAGTAAGTTTTTTATATTTTAATTGACATCGTCATTTGTAAAAAAATCTATTATATAGTTTTCCACTGCTTCAAAACGTCTGAAAAATGACTTTGAAGGCAATGCAAGTACTTCAACTGCTATTTTGAATAATCACTCATCTGACTCTGACACTTCAGATGATGACATTGAGGTAAAACTTGTGTTTTTATTCAATTGACTGCATTTAAAACAATTTTATTTAAACTATAAACTGTTAAGTTTGCAGTAAAAGTTATTTTACTGTAAAAAAATTATTTTATATATATCATACTTAATTTACTGGTTTTGGGTTTGGAATCTGCATCATGATTTTCTATTGTAAACCTTTTCAAATATCCATGCTTGTGACTATCACCACAAGTACACTGATTTGTGCATAAGACAATTGGTAGTCAAATAAATTTACAAAGAAAAAAAAAATTGATAATTTAGGATCAACTATTTAGTGCAGGGTTTCCCAAACATTTTGGGCCATGGACCCCTATTTGTGATTATTTTTTTTCACTGCCCCCAATCTTATGTCACATCAATTTTCTGCCCAATCAATGAGCAATTTTTGTCCTAAAAACATGGTGTTCTCTAAAAATAAATAAAAAGGTCATCACTTGAAATCAGTCCCAAATTTTACACTTTTTGTTCTAAAAAAGGTCATTGCTTGAAATCTGTTTTTGACTTTACACTTTTTGTCCTATAATTGAGATGTTCTCCAAAAAAAAAAAAAGTCTACAGTTTTAATTGGACCAACATTTTTCATTTTCTCTACAACTCGTTCTGTTTTCTAAAAAAAGAAGGTCTTCACTTCAAATCGGCCTCACGTTTCACTAATTTTGTTCCAAAACAGTGCTGTTTTTTATTTGGTTGAAAAATATAGGTCATTGCACACAAATTCGTTGATCAAACAAAGCATGACTTACATGCCCTGACTGCACCCCACTGTGTTTGACAAATTTTGTCATATTTTTGTGGACCCCTTGTGCAGTCATCATGGACCCTTAGGGGTCTGCAGACCCCAGTTTGTGAAACCCTGGTTTACTGCAATAAAGAATGCAACTGTGAAATTAAAAGATGCATCCAATCATTGTGGCATGGCTGGAGAAGAAAAATATGTGTAGCTTGTGACAGGAATATATCTGCTAGAATGAAAGAAAAAAATGTACTAGATATTTATCAAACCAACTATGATGTTTGGATTGGAAACAGTTGACTTACTGAAAGGCAAGAAGCAGAGTGGAATTAGCTGAAATCCTGAGATTTTCTCTAAGAGTAAGAAAATTGGATAAAATTAAGAACAAGGTACTTTGTGCCACAGTGCATATGATTAAAGAAAACGAGTAAATAAATAAAGATTGAGTGCTGAACTCTTGGCATTGAAATCTGGCAACTCAGTGGAATACATTAGTAAAAAAATGATACAGATGCAGTTACAAGACAATAGATGTAGAGGCAGATCTAAGCAAAGACCAATGGATGGAGTAAATGAGAAATGATAGTAGGAGTTTGCAAGAATTTGGCAATGTACAGAATTCAATCTCTTTTCTTTTTGTACTTGATCCAGGGATGAATTTTCACAAAGAAACAGGAGGAGCCTGCCTCTTCAAATTTTAGAAAAAACCAGGGCTGCTTTTATAAAAGTAACATTTCATATTAGCTTTATAAGTTTGAAGCAAATAAATTTCTCTATACTGACTTGCTTTTTCCTTTTCTTGGTTCACCCTTAAGTTCCTTTATGCTAAACTGAATTCTTGTTATCTTAACTCAACAGGAATCAGTTTCTGAATTCTCACAGACTGTTCAAGATGCAAGTGACAGAGCAATTTATAGAAAAGCAATCTGTTGTGGAAACCTCTAATAAGAAAAAGCCAAAAAAAGAAAAAGTTTAGACATCAAAATCTGACTGGTTATTGTTCTAATGCAGTGGTTTCCAACCTTTTGTATATAGCGACACATTATTCAGATAATTTAAAATTTGCAGCACAGACCCATTATATTGGTTAATAATAAAAAGGTCTTGACTGAAAATTTGTCAATGATTTCCAATTTTTGTTCCAAAATCATAGTGATCTCTAAAAAAAAAGGTCTTAACATAAAATCTGTCAATGATCTCTCAATTTTCGTCTGAAAATTATGGTGATCTCTAAAAAAAAAAAGTCTTCACTTACAATCTGTCAATGATCTCTCAATTTTTGTCCCAAAATCATGGTAATCTCTAAAGAATAAAAGGTTTCTGCATGAACTATTAGAAATTGAATTTTCTTCTTGAAGATATTACTTTGAATAATGTAATGTAATGCATCAAGATAATATATGCATCAAGAATATTAATTATTCTGTTTACCAATCAGAATAAGAAAATCTTGTAGAGGTTATTAGCGTTGTGTCCAAGTTTAATTGCAGCAATTCAAAATCAGAAGGTTAACCACTAACTTATTCAAATAGAATTAAAAACAAAAAAAAAATTAAAACAAATAATTACAGTAATAGAGACACTTTAGTATAGCATTATCATGACAGAAGTTAACTTATTTAACCGATATCTGCCGGAGAGCAACTCATTATATTACAATTTATGACTGAGCCATATCGCTGTATACAAGTGGGCGTATTACTACGTGATCATACGATATGGAACGGCAGGATGTGAAATTCGAAATTGCATAAAAATAGCATGTGAAAATTAAATCCAACGTTTTGAACTAAATTCTATAACTCCGATAATAATAATTAAAGTTGTATTTCATGTGAAAATATTTAGGCTGTCCAATTAATCGCTACAATCTTTTATTCTTGTTATCTGACCCCAGATCAAAAAACCAACACAATTAACTTATCCTTGATAAATCTTGGATATCTGTCCAAACAGAATATCTATAGATCGTATAGATGTACGAACTTTTTATTATCCTTCACTTCATACTTATCTGATCTAAAGTTTTCACATAAATTAAAAAAAAAGCAGAAAAGGGAGATGAACTTATTTGGCATAATAAATGATGACGTTATCAACCTGATAAAAATAGTAAAAAAAAGTGTCAGGCTCAAAATTTCTATTTAGAGTTATAATTGATGAGAATTTTCTGCGTAGAATTCATTATTAATTAATTTCCAAATTTTGTCTTGTATTTGTTTCAACGTATTTCGTATATTTGTACTATTAAGTGTACCGTCAAAAAACGTTCAGTACAAAACTGTTTTCGCCTAATAAAATGTTGTAGACAACAAAATTGGTGTGAAGGTTCAAACAATTTCCCAAATTTTGTTGCAGTGGACGATTGGTGCCAAATCCAAGAAAAAACCAGCAAAAAAAGTGCCACGAAACAAAAAATTTCAATCACGTGATCGGGTGTCTGATGCGTCTTCTTCTGAAGATGAAATTGCCAAACGAGATTCTTTAAGTGATGATCGTAATTCACTTGAAGATGGTATGTATGGGTTTTTGTTATAAAAAATAAACTGATTTTTAATATTACATGTCAAAACCGAGGAATTCGTGTTATATATAAACTTCAATTTTATGAATGTTTTCATTAGCGTTTTCCAATTTTTTTAGCCGTTAATTACCTGTTAGCGTTTTTCCAATTCATCAAATGCAGAAAATAAAAAATCAATAAAAATAAAAAAATAAATTGCAGGAGAACTTTCCTCAAGTGCGCCCTCCGCCGGCGATTCTGATGCCCTCTCCGGATCAGAAAGCGAGTTTGATGAGGAAGCATTGCGAAAGGAATTCGATGATGGATACGACACAGAACTGGTTGGTGATGAAGAAGATAGAATCCGTTTGGAAAATATGACGGAAAAAGAAAGAGAACAGGAATTGTACAACAGATTGGAAAAGCGTGAAGCTTTGCAGAAAAGGTTGGCGGTCATAAACGTTTTGATACAAATAATTATTTTCGTCGACATACATCTTCCCCAGTTGCAAAAGGAACAAAATTTATGAGTTGGCCGAAAAACAAAATTCAAGAAAAGCTGCTGTATAAGCCATTGCTAAAAACTAATTAAACTATAACTTTATTCTTTTGTAAAAATTGAAGTCGCTTACAGCGATTGTTGACTTTTAGATTTGAAATCGAAAAAAAGCTAAGACTCGCTAAATATCACGGTCGAGAGGAAAAGCTGAAAAAAAAGAAGAAATTGACCAAGTAAGTACACAAATATTTGTTTCCGTACATTAGCTTATGTTTGCTTTTCGAGTGTTTTTTTTATAGTTATTTTTTTCAAACTTGTTTTTGTTATTTCAACATTGCTCCTTATAGAGAGCAACCAAACCACGAATGCAAGCTCTAAATCGTACGGGTCAGTCTTTGTAATAGTTCCCTTATTTCCAATGAAATAATTCAATCGTTTATTACTTTTGATCCGCCAAAGCGTATCAAAGAGATCCAGTTCTGATCTCTGCAACATAGCTCTTGGGAAGCCTAGCTGCTCTCACGTTGCAGTTGCAGCTTTAGCAAGCCTTTGCTGCCCTGTTTTAGCTGAGGCTGGCCCGAGAAACAAACCCATACCTTCCATGACCAACTCGCGAGCGATAACTATATTGGTTATGTTTAGAAAGTTTGACGGTTTCAAAGCTTTTCTGTTTTTACCGAACTTTTCGCAAGACTCGTCGCTTTAATTCAGGTCGACGCCTCAACGAAGTTCAACAACAGTGATTACCGGCGGTAGAGCCGACAGAAGGAGGAACATGGAAGCGAAGAAGGAAAATAAGACCTTGGAAAATTTGAAAGCGGAACGAGAACGCAAACGAAACAAAGCGGGTACAAATATCAATTGCGCTTTATCGTAACGTAACAGCAGTATATTTTTGACAGTCTTCATTAAGTCTGGCCAGACAAGCAGCAAAGACGTAAAAAATATTTAGCCCTGTTTTTACTTTAAATTTTTATTTTTTAATTAATTTTTTTATCTAATTAAAATTTTTTAATTAAATAATTAGATTTAATTAGATTTGATTAAATTTAAATTTTAAAATTTAGCACTGTTTTTTCATTCAATGATAGTTTTTTAACGAATGCTGATCGTACTTGTTTTGAATTCGTATTAAGAACTGTTTTTCAAGTTAATAAGACTTATTAATTTGTGACCATTTGACCGTGCTATTCGTTCATGTTGTTGCTTAAAGTTCTTAAAAGTTGCTTCCATTTATTGTTCTTAAAAACGAAATCAGTGAGGTGAGCCAATTAACTAGATATTTACTGCAGGTTTTTTAGCTTTTAAGTTAATTGATCAATTGCTGTTTTTTCATAGCCGAGATCGAAAAAAAGCAGATTCTTCAATATAGTGAAGTGTACAGCGATGACGACGATGACGACGGTAAGTTTGTGGGATTTCTATTCTTCTGTTTCGCACAATTGTCACAGGTTTCGTTCAGTTTTACATTGTTGAAAATTGTAGTTTCGTTTGATGCTTAAGGGTTCAGAAAGACAACGCTTTTGCTGCCATCACGCTCGCGTAATTTGTACGTCCAGTCATAACTAAGTTGCAATAAGGAAACATTTAAAAAAATTTTTTACTGAAATAGTTTAAAAGGAAATCAAGACCTTGCGTTTGCCGAAGATAATTGTCATTGATTTTGACCTCATTGTTGCTATCGTTTGAAATATTTTGAACTTTTCGGCGTTCGCGAGCGAATTGCTTTCTATCGGACCTTTCGCATTTTAATCGATCTCGATATCTCGTGACCCAAATCTTTGCACTTCAGCTCAGTTATTTCTTTCATGAATGTAAAAAAAAATTAGATCAAGCTGCTTTTGATGCGATGTCTCTCAATTAAATTTCTCTCCAGATGTGCCGATGTCGAAAAGCCGTTCGGCTGGGGTCGTCTCTTCATCCGAATCATCTGACTCCGACTCGGACGCGAGTGGTCGAGGCGGATCAGCAAGCAACGACGAAAGCGGGTTCGAATCCCTTCGTTAACTTATCAACTGTTGAAAAACTTCTTATTCGCCGTTTTTTGATCGAGTTTGGGCCTTTTTAAATAAAGTGTTGTGCTTTGATTTCTATTCTTACTCGATTAAAACCTTTGTGTGTTTGTAACACGTTTCCATCGTCACAATAAAGCAATTACAACTAAGTTTTTACAATGTTTATCTTTTTCTTTCCAAGAACAAAAAACAAGCTTGCCAGAAAAGAATTTCTTCGCTAAATTCTTTTCATTTAACTTGTTTTTTTTCAGGGTTTCCAGTGCAAAGAGGTTTGAACCGATTGAAAATAAAGAAAAGTTAAGCCTCATTCGCTTATCGAGATTCAAGCTTGAAAACTGGATTCATTTGCCCTTGTTCAAAGAGACTGTCATGGGTTGTTTTGTCCGAATCGGTATTGGAAACAACGAAGGAAGACCTGTATATCGGGTGGGCTAATTCGATAGCATATTGTCAGTCGCTTTTCTTTTTTGAATTCCAGTAATATATTGCTACGATTTTGTTCCGTGCAACTTATTTTCGGTGGTGGAACCTTTTTCGTCGCCTATCTTGTTATCGAAAAAATTCGGTTATTGAACTTTTAGCAATCGTTGACGTTGATAATAATAATTTGGATGTAACTTTCGAAGTTATATATTTTTTGTACTTCCAGATCGCCGAGATAATAGACGTTGTCGAAACTGCCAAGATCTACCCTCTTGGCAAGACTCGAACTAACAAAGGTCTTCGATTGAAGCACGGACACCAAGAGCGGGTGTTTCGTCTCGAGTTCGTATCGAACTCCGACTTCACCGACACCGAGTTTTCCAAGTGGAAGGAAACGGTAATTGTTGATTTGACATTGTTGCGACTTAGGGCTCGTTTCCACTACGAATGTGTAATGAAGTATTTTTTGTTTGTTTTGCTGCTTTTTTTTACTTCGCTTAGCGCTCGCTTAGATTTTAAGCGCGAAAAGATCAATAAAAGAAACAAAGAATGCTCCATTCCACGTTCGTAGTGGAAACGAACCATTACTTTTCCACATTAAGTAGTTGGACGTCACGTTTCAGATGCAAAAAGCGGGACTGCACTTACCAACCGTGGATGAAATTCAGAAAAAACAAGCGTCTATCAGCAAGGCTATTCATTATAAAATTAAAGACCAAGATATCGATCACGTGAGTATACATTCTTTATTTTCCGTTGAAAGATTTCAATGACGTCGTCGAAGCCCTGTAACTTTCAGTACGTCATCGTATTCCTCCATTTCACCTCTTTTTGAAGAGACTTAACACATTGGTTCTCGATAACTTAACTCATTGATAACGTAGTTTGCCGTTTTCTGTTATTAGAGTACGCCCTACCGCAAGCAGATGAAATTTTTTGAATTATCAGTTAAAAGTTTTTATTTTTCTTTATTTTAAAGTAAATAAAAACTGAAAAATTGGTTTGCGGTGCCGCAAATTTTTGATCTTCTTGGAAGGGCGACTAAAGTGAAAAAGATTCCAAACTACTGCCCTAGCAAATGATAGTCAGTGTGGGATGGAAAGATTTGTGGGTACACAAAAAAAGAAGTTTTTTCTTTCGTCTTCTACATTTCGAAATAATTTCAATCGATGTGTTTAGATTGTTAAAGAAAAAGGTCGGTTCCGCAAGAATCCGTTCAACTACGCGATGACGAAGACGAACCTGCTCAAGCAGAAAGAAATGGCGGACGCGCGCGGTGACGTCGACGAGTCTGCCAAAGTCAGCAGGCAGCTGGACGAACTCGAGCAGCGCGCCTCGCACCTCGACAAGCAGCGACAGGAGAATATCGCCGGAATCACGTGGGTGTTTTCGGATTGGTTCTGAATCACGTGGTTAAGTTCGCATCCGTTCGTAATCGTTTCATATTCGATCGAATTCTTTTGCTAAGACTCGATTGTCCCAAAACGGATTTTACGGAGTGTGAACCGTAATCGTACCTTTAAACACGGCAGGAAATTCCATGATGTTGTGTATTTTCGAAAACAACTCAAAAATTCCATTTGCAAACTAACTGTTGTGAAATAAGTACAAAAAAAAAACAAATTTGTACGATTATGCAAACTTTTGCGTAACACAAGTAAATAAAACGTGAAAGCGATAACAAAAGAAATTAGATATTGACTGCATTAAGTTCGGGTTTTTTCGGACACATGTGATATGATTCGGATGCGTTAGCAATTAAGCAAAAACATTTTCTGCCGAGTTCGAAATTATAGAAATTTTTTGATGTCGTTTAATTGTTAACAGAAAAAAATTTTTTTGATTTAGTTACATAAACGAGCGGATTAAATCGGACAATTTGCAAAAGGAAAAAGCTTGCAAGGAGGAATGGAAAATTCTTCGGAATAAAGTCGCTGATCCTTTTACCCGAAGACGCTGTCAGCCTGTCCTAGTCAGCAATGTGAGTATTTAAAACTTAACCTAAAGTAATCTCTTGTATTGTCTCATACTCGTCCTTTTATTTTTGCGAGACAAGGATTGAGGTGTTAAACTTGAAGTAAAATGGAATGAACAATGTTTTAACGGTGACTGTATGTATGTGATGTGTTTATGACTTTTGGGAAAGTCATTTTACATCAGTTTCCTCTGCTTGGCGGTCTTCACAACCAGTTCTACATGACAGTGTATAAAGCCAAAAAAGAAATTTTATCTGACCAGCCATCTTTAAAACCATTCATTGTTTTATGGTTACTCATAGGATAACGTCTGTGTAAGTAAGAAATGTGAATTGTTATATGGTAATGGTGCTGATACGAACCACCAAGCAGTTACCATAATCTGCAGTGTAGATGTGAAGTGTGTGAACTTTCTGACTCAATGTTTATAAATGTTCCGGTTCTTTTACGGACTGTCACACTTTTTTTGGAGGGACTTTTCTTGGGTCTCAACTAATCGCTAGTCCCATTTAGCTCTCTGTCAGCCAAATACTTTAAAAACTAAGTTGATGTATTTATACTTTGCATTAAAGTGAAAAAAACAATGGTTTTCTTTAGCTTGAATGGGCTGAACAATGTCACTGTTTCGATCTTTAGAGTTTAGGTAGTGCAGTGATGTCTGGTTCTTGCTGGGGGATTTTTAAATAGCCATTTTATAAGCGAAAACGTTTGCTCGTACTTTAAAGATCAAAACAAGCTGACGAAGCCCTAAAATTGAAAACAGTAATACTGTTTGCTGTTTTATTTTTTTGATATATCACTTTTAATTTTTACTAAAGTAAATTTTTTGGTAGATTTTATTTTTGCAAGAATATAGGATACTGCAAAATCTTTGAACATACTTTTAATCATGGTGCATTGACGTTGATTAGCAACTGATTTTTACGTCACAATGAATTGGCATTAAAAAGCAGAATACTACTTTAAATTGTGTTTATCTTACAGACCGAAGATGGTGAACAAACTCAACGTCTCCTGCAGGAAATGGAGAAGCGCTATGGAACTAAAGTATGTTTGACGTTTGCTTGTATCGTTGTAAATTTTGTTGCGTCCGTAACTACGCGTACAATCTTGTATACGTTACACTGTTCTGTTTAAATTCCTCTGTATTAGTCTGTATCGGATAGACTCCATATGCATTGGCCTCCATCACCTCAATGGTTTTACCACCATAAGAAGCCGCTTTGGCGGGTTTTTTTTACCAGGCAGATGATAGTCGCTGTAGTCGCGAGAACACAAAACTTGTCATAGAAAAATGCTCGAGGCCGCTTTGAAGTGCTTGTCATGCCTGGGTGGTCGGCAACCAGGATTCCATAGTATTTGTTGAAATCAAATGATTGGTTGATTCCAATCAATTTCATTTTTATTTGATCTTCAGGCTTCAACCGTTCCGACCAAAATCGATCTAAAGAAAGCAACCGCTGCGGACGGTGCGAACGATAGCACGAACGATCTGTTTGACGCACACGATTTCGATATTAAGCTCGATCTTCAGTTACCTCCTGCAGGTGTTTATAGCTTTTATCGATTTTCAATAGAATGTTTTTGCTTCCGGTTTTTACTCGGGTATATCTATTGACCAATACTGTATGTGATGTTTCCGTCATAGTCACAATGAATGACGTCATTACACGTGTTACATTTATCGATAAAGATAGAGCAAAACAGAAATTATAAAAATCTTGTCACAATTTTCGAAAGTTAAATTATACGAGATTTTTATTGCAACAAGCGAACTCGTTTTTTTTCTATGTTCAAGAGAGATCCTTGATTGCCCCGAAAGTCAGTTCAATGTCGGCGTCATCTGAAGTTCCCCGGCGGTCTTTGAATTTGGCTGACTACAAGAAGCGAAGAGGATTGATTTGAATCACTCAAGTTCAAACGAACGCGTCTCGCGCTTTTTATCTCGAAGGTCGCCCGCCGAAGACTTCAATGTCCTTCAATATTCTTATGGGATCGATTTTTACATCTTACTGTTTGTTCTGCAGCGACTGTTTCTTTGAAACGCCAGGCTTTACCTGGTTAAAATTGCTCAAAAAGTTATTGTAGTTTTAAGAAAAATCAAAAGCTGATTTCTGTTTTTACACTGTCATTGAGGTAAGACGAGATGTCAAGATTATACTATGTTGCGATAAACGAACTGATTCGCCATGGTCTTCCTATCAAAACCAATTTTTCCGTACATTTGCTTGATTAATAGCTTTAAATAAAAAAAATATTCTATCACGTCCGCGTTATAATTATTGTCTAGCATACTACTCTTCAAGTTAAGCCATTTTTGGCTGATAAAAACCTCGTCTTGTTTGTTGGTCTTGATCACCGCTCAAGAAAATATAGAATTAACATATTGCCTGTCCTATTGTATGCTTTGTGTCTGTTTTTCAATCGTGGCCTTTAAATTTAATTTGAAGCGGTTTAAGTTTGTTTTGTTAAAAATTTTTTCGGCCCATTCATTGTATTTCTTGTGCTTTTTAATTATTAAAATAGTTTCTAAAAAAGTGTGTTGCCGTTTTACAATTATAAATTTTATTTTCGCTATGAAGTGAACTGAGCTCGAATTAGAACTTGATTCTTGTCTAGAACGTTGTTGCTAAATGAAAAACTGATATTTTTAATTTACAGTTCGTTCTTGCCTGCAAGCACTGAACTAGACTTGCAGTCGAAGTTATCAACTAGTTTTTAAAAGTTGAATGAACTTGCGCGAAGGTTGAGGCAGAAATCAGAACACTTAAATTTTTTTGGTTTGAAGATAATAAATACATTTCTGACGCGTGCGACTAGAGCAAGCGAAACATTGTTAGAAAACATTCGGAATGTTGCTCTTCAGTGACGATTAGCAATCATTTTGATGTTCATCTTATTCTGCGTAATATTGCGGAACAACAGTAAAGCTGTAAAGAAACACAAAACAACAGTAAAAGGTGAAAAAAAACATTGTGCTTACAACACAACAGTCTCGAGCTAGGGTAAGGTCAAAAAGCAAAGCAATTCGGCATAAAGCGTGACACTATGAATGACCTTATTATGATGCCTGTCATCACGTCAGTATTTAGGGAAAGGTTATGTAGTTTTTGACAAAGATAGTCAAGGAAACTGCAATTGGGATTGCGTTTAACGCCCTACTGTTAGTTACAATGAAGAAATACTCTTAAAATACCCTAATCGTATATGTTTTTGATTGACGAGCATTAATAGCCATTTTCATCTGTATTTATAATATCACAGAAAATTTTAAATTTTATTACAAACGCTTGACATTTTAATTTATTTTTGATAATACAATAATAAAAATAATTGAGATAAATTTGAAAAATATTGAGAATATTATTAGTCGCAAAATGTTTGGAAGTAGTTTATAATTCTTTGAAAGTTTAAAGACATTGCATTGAACATTTCTAAATGATCCTTTCAAACGAACGACAAAATATCTCTTTAAAATAAATAATCGATAGCAGCTTATTATAACGCTAAAACATAATGTGCACCACATGATGCGAATCGAGTTTGACCTTTCCGACATTACATCGGGTGACGCGAAAAACAAAAAATAAAACACTTAAAAACTATCAAAGCTTTTACTTAAAAAATACGGTACCAAACATTGAGCAATTTTTTGACATTCAGCTTGCCAGAAAGACAATGAAACGCATTTGACAAAGATCCAATGCTAAAAGTGATTTATTACATTCTATTGACGTGTGTTTTATTAAATAGCTACTCGGTATAACCTCTAACTTCATTGCAACCAGCACAAAAACGCTTTAAATCAATTGGTAGCAGTGAAAAGCACAAACCCGAAAAGGCTTAAAAGTTGAGAATTAGCATTTTACAAAATCAGAGGTTTTTAATATTGGACTTTCACCAAACAACTTGTTGTATTTTTGAACTCGATGAAGTCACTCTGAAATAACGGAAAAAAATTCCCAATTTCATTGAACAAGATAATCAATTGCCATCGGAAAAACATGAGAAACTCGCGACTCATTTTCGGAAAGTTTTTTTTTTTTTTTTTTTGTGAAAATACGAAAGTGTAATGGACACCAGTAAACAGGAGAAATAGCTTAAGGTTGGTGATACAGTCTCGGGAGAGTAGTTTGCAATGCAAGTACTTTAATAAGCTTTTTAATTAAATGCGTCGTTAAAAACTGGTTCTTGTCCTTGAATTTTGCCAATTAATTTTCGAAAAAGCATTCTTTTACCTTTTTATCAAAAAAAAAAAAAAACGAAAGTTATTTTTTTTTTTTATGATGCATTGCATACAATAAATAAAGTCGATGGATATAAAAACATGATGTAATAGCTTTGTCGTTACTTTTTAAAACGGTTTATCGCATTTTTCGCGACACCGGATATAGTCGATCAAAAGGCTCGTTTTCACAACCTACGTCGTTTGACGTGCCTCAAACATTTTTTTGATTTTAAATGATCGTTTTTCGCGCCAAAAAACTTCCTACGGCGAGTTAAAACAAAATGAAACCAATAAAGAAACAACAAAGACCATTGGCGCAAATCGAACAGCAGTAGGAAACGATTTTTTATTCAACCGGCGATAAAACAACACATATAGATTCTATTTAAAACATCGAGCATTTTAAGCTTACGATCCGACTGGAACGGACGACCAAACAAATCAGTCGTCATCGCTATCGTCACTGCTTCGTAAATCCGGATCTGCTTCAGGTTCTACAACTTGACCAGTTATTTCGGGTAAAACGCTATAGCTTTTTAAGTGAGCTTCAACCTCATTTGCAAAGAAATCGTCACCAAGGACATCTGAAAGACGAACCAAGTTGGCGATTAACGTGTCGTTTTTATAGGCAAGAATTGCGGGCAGTCCATTTTTTCGAAAGTCATCGGACACTGGAGCTTCAGATGCTTTTATTTGGCAAAATTTAACTTGAAGGTACTGACGAGCCAATACCTGAAAATATGGAACGGTTTACAAAAGCTAACAGTAAACTACTGTATTTTAAACAATTTTTTTGAAGTTTCAAGATTTTTTAATGAAAAAAACAAGCCTAGAAAACAGGACTTTGGAAAAAAAGTTTTTGAAAGTACTTGCATAAAGAAATCATAAAAATTAAAAAAGTATTGAAACAAATAAAAAGCTTACGGAAAAGATTATAATCATTTTATTAAAAAAGCAAAGAAGTATAATAACATTTAAAAAAATCTTGTTTAAAAGTCTATGTATTGTGACAAAAAAACCTTACAATAGGCTTCTTAAATTAAAATTTTTCCTTTATCTTATAAGATTGCATGATAGGATGAAAGAAACAAGAAAAATTTTTTACTCAAATCAATGTTTTTACTTCCGTGCACAGTAGAGCAAGCCTCAACATTTTTTCCATCGCGGGCCGCAATCGATGCAGTAATTAAAAACAAAATAGATCTTCGCTTTGATGCAACGTCTATTTTCTAAATATAACCTAAAACCCCTATTGCACCGAAAATAATATTCCGAGTTTTGTGCACGCCATTGGAAACGTTGAGAAGCACTGCAATAATTATTTATTTTTTTATCTCATATTTATCCTTCTGACTTGCAGGAAAGCGACGAAGGCGCTAATACATGGGGCAAGCAATTACCCCGACTTACTTCCGGAAATGCCAAGATATTGCTGTCCGCTTGAAATTTTTTGTTTTGGTTTGTTAGTTTTAAAGAGATATTACCGAAATTTAGAACTGCTGGCCAAGACTACCAAGCACGCGAAAGTGTAGTAAAGTGTCTTTCCCATGGATACAACAGAATGGCGCAAGTAGGTTTTAAACCGAGACCGTGTCGATCACAAACACGGCGCTCTAACCACTCGACCACACTGCCGGCAAACAACTGAAGTTTATTAAAGCATCTGATTAAAAGCTGTTTTGAGGACCGCTGATTGAGCAGCTTTGATAATGAGAGTCTCCAAAATATCATATTCAAAGGTACGATATTCTAATGACGACGCTTTAAAGATAAGCTGGTTAGGAATAAGGGGAAAAGTTCTATTTCTAAAAAGATATAAACCCCGGGTTCAATTCCAGAATAAGTCAATGCAAAACTTCAAAGAATATTATATTTTTAAGTTGGGCGTTTAAAATTGAGATTTGCTGAAGTTTTGTATCATACGTTTTTGTGTTTTGTCTGTTTTTTTTTCTAAACTCTTCTTGAAAAATCACGTCAATTCTCATCCATTATTGTAGTTATATTTCTCATTAAAAGCAAAGCAAACAAGACAAAACCAAAAGGTATTTATGAACGAAAATGCTTTTAATAAGTAGTCAAGACCGATTATATAAATTTCCATCAAAAACATGAACTGAAAACATCTACGTTGACGAACCTGCAAGCAACCGGACATGGCCTGACACGCTGGCACATTGTTATCGTAAACATGAATAATAATTGTGACAAAGCGCTTCTCGTTTTCAATTTCTTCAACATAGTTGTCGAGAGTAAGTTCAGTTACCTGAATAAAAAAACAGCTTTTTGTAAAACCAAATCGTCTATAATTTGTTTTAAACAATTGACAATATCAATTAAATAAATTAATAACACATTGTGAAATATAATTGATTTCCAGAGAAAACACTTTGCTAAGCTCTTTGAAAGCTTTTTTATTCTAAACTTCTTATGTGTCTGCTTATCTATGGTGTAAAAAGCTTATAGATAATCAACGTGATTTAACTGTAAAAATGTTAAACGCTTCTAGAAGAACACTGATACCCCTAAATAGTATTAATGATGAAAATGAATCTAATACTGAAAAAGATATAAATAAATAGCTTAATGTTTTTTCTAATATATGAATAAAATCTGATGATTTCTCAAAAAAAAAAAAAACTGTAAAATGATAGCTATCTAACAATCCTTAACAAAGCTTCTTAACAAACCACTAAAAATACATCTTGCTTTCCTTGAAGATTGTGCTACACTCTTCCAACGCCATAAAAAAGCTGAAAAATAATAAACATATAAAACTTTTCATAAAATTATTAGTCGTTGTTCAAAAACTTGTTTTAAATGTCGATGTAAAAAAGATAATAACAACAATTTTAAACAACATAGTCAAAATGCGATTATAACTTAGGAAAAGAGATAAATTTGAAAATTTAATTGTATATAATGGCAAGCAATAACAAGCAATTTTTTATTCAAAGCATTTATTCAAAACATCTAGCAATATATGCAAACAATATAATAAAAACAAAACTTAAAGTGGTTGTGAAAGTTTAAAAAAAGATATTTTGATTGAATGAAAACTAAATTATCAATGGAAATTGAACATGCAACAGTTGGGTACATTATCTAATGCTAAGATTATAGTACGACAGTACAAATATTACGGGATACTATGATATACCGTACAAGAAATTATATAACAATATTGTATTATGCTGCATGCTTTTATTATTTTTTTGCTTGCAAATGTTAAAGTTTCTAAGCTTCAAAAAAATAAACTTGTGACGATAATATTCAGAATCTGCCAAGGCAAATTAGTTAAAAATAAAACTTATTTGTGTGGCCCCTAAAATATTGAAGTGCATATGATATGGTAAATTTGGATTGAAATTTCTACTGTGCAAGTAGACAAAAATAAAAGCAGTTGTTTTGTTCTTGATTATTTATAAACTAACTGAAATACTCAAAACAAACAAATAACATATTAATAGAATTGCAACAAAAATGATTTGAAAGCAATATTTGGTATAGAAAGTTGAACAACGAGTGAAAAAAGCAAACACAAAAAATAGTTTATAACGACTTTAGCTGTATCGAAAATTTGTTCTCAAAAGTATTTGTCTTACAAGTGGTTAATACAGTCTTGATACAAAATCCTACCTTCATCTACATATTGTACACTTAGAAAAGAAAACTATGGCACTTTTCTGTGTTGGTACTCTTAATAAGCAACTCCAAATTAGTCAAATCACTTCTTAAATCAAGTGGAAGAAAAAGTTTTAATCTAACAGGGATATCTTAGTAACTTTAAAGGCAGGTCAGGTAATCACTTATTCAAAGTTTAATGCTTTTGAAAGTTGTCCTGCTAGCCAAAAAAATTAATAGGTATACTGATGATGATTACTTGTAGCTCTTCTTTTCACCCAAGTTTAAAATTTCATGTATAGTATTAAATAAAAAGTCACTTGTAGCTGAGAAAAATTGCACAAAGGCATTTGGAATTCAAACAGCATGTCACAAAATTGTTAAACCTATAAATAAGACCGAATCTAAACTTAATTATATTTTACTTAAAAGAGTGCATTTAGGGTCATAGAAAATATCAAGCAAAAAAATCAATCTTCTATCATGGAAAGGAAACAAGATCATTAGCCTTTTTCTCAGCCAAATCTAGGCAAAACATGACATTAAAAAGAAATAAGAATTTGAGTACATACATATTTAACCTTTAAGATCCTTACTTAACAAAATCAGGTTTTGAGCAAAAAATATGATTTGTCTGTGTCAACATTTCAACTATTTTATCAATAGTTTTTCATTTTTTTATAATGCCAATTCAGGAAAATGCTAACTAAACCCAAACTATACAACATACAAAATGTTTGCTGATCATCATTTACAGCCAAAATGATTGTATGATGGTGTTGACCAATATTGTTGTATTTAGAAGCATGCATGAAAGATGGTACAGAAAAAAATTTGACCATAAATTCACAAAAAAGCTTTGAAAGTACTGCCAAAAGCTAAAAGCTGAGATTGCAGATACATTTATTACCAAAAACAAAGTAAAATAAAAAATTCTTCAAAGTAAAAAAATCATAGTAAAAATACACCAATCAAAATTTATTAATTGATTCATATCTGTAAATGCTTAGTAATTACCAATTTTGCTTAATTTTTTTGACTTAGTTTTATTTATTTATTTTATTTTTATATTCATCCTACTGACTCACAGGAAAGTGATGAAAGTGCTAATACCTAGGGTAAGCAATTACTCTGACCTGCTTCTGGAGATGCCACAATATTGCTGTCTGCTTAAAATATAATAGAGATATGACTGAAATTTAAAATTGCTTTTCAAGACCGCCAAGCAGGGAAAAGCACCTAAAATGTCTTACTCAAAGACATAGAATAGCGTGAGTAAGTTTTTGAATCAAGACCTTGTCAATCACAATCATGACATTCTAATCCCCCGACCACAATGCCAACTTAAGAATACTTTTAAAAAATATAGAAATCTTTCAAATTAAATTGTTTAAAAGATATTATTACCAGCACATTTTATTATCAAATATCTATTTTTAGAAAGAAATAATTACTAATATTGGATATATCAATACAATCACAACCCCAGACTCAAAATTATACAATAAAACTACCTTTCCAAATGTAACACCAGTCCACTTGGCAGCAAACTTTTGTTGCAATTCCAAAATGCGCTTTTTATTGTACCACAGTAAAAATTCTTGATCACTATCATCTAGTTCATTAGATTTATCATCAATATCAGCATCAGGATCACATGTTAAAGATAACTTTTTTAATAGTTCATCTCGTTTAGCAGCATTTTTTTCTTGCTCTTCATATTGCAGCCGCTTATAGTGCCTCCAATCTTCAATTACTCCCTTAGGTCCAGTTTGAACAGTTGCTTTGCCAGCATGTGGACCACTGGGATATCGTAATGGGGTGGGAGCTTGCTTGTTTACATCTTCTTGCACCAAACCACTATCAGAATCATCATCTGAAGAACTACAATAATAATCAACTTTCACACCAAGTAGTTTATCATCCAATGAAGAAACTGCCATTAGTACTTAATGATAAAAGTAAAATTAAAAAAATTTTCTAAAAACAAAAATAGTTAAAAAGAAATATCAATTTAATGGCTCTAAACATAAAGAACATTTTTTCAAATAAGCTTATTAAAAATAATACTGAAAGAAAAATAACTTGAAAAAATGTTGCACTAAAAGTGCATAAAAAAATTTAAAGTTTTAATTTTGGATATATATTAAAATTAATTTCATTTATAATTATTCTTTAATTAAGGAAACCCATTTTCTACCAGCTGTTTTAGATCATGTAACCTTTTTGCCATTGTAATTTGTTTTCACAACTCTAAATAGCATAAAAAAATGAGGATAAAAAGGCTAGATGAGATATCAATTTTATGTAAAGCTTATGACTGTGAACCAACTTAACCAAAAAGTTTCAGGTCTCTTCAAGAAGTGACTATAAACGATTTTTGTTCATGAAATTAACTTGAATCCCCCTGCAGTTACTATTACTTCTTGAGAGATCCTTTTTCTCTTAGTTTTTTCTTTGTTCCATCCTGGTGCTGAAAGGGGGATTCCAGGTTAGTTTCACCGAAAAAAATCGCTTATGGTGACTTTTTGAAAAGACCCAAAATTTCCAACCAAAACATAATTGTAACTTTAGGTTAATAATCTAACCTTAATTGTAAATGGCCTCTTACAAAGAGAAAATAATGTGTTAAACCCAAAAAATAACAAAAAAACCAAAATGTGGATTAAATCCAAGGCTGCTTTTTGTTGATTAAATCAGGGTTTCCAAAACTTTTTTTGCGTGCGGCCCTTTTCATTTCGTCAAAATTTATTGTGGTCCTTTATTGTTTTATGCCAAATTTTGAAAAATCTTCGAACATATTTTATTTTAGAACAGTGGTTCCCAACCTTTTTTAGTCACACACCCCATTCAAAAAACTATCAAGCTTACGGACCCCTAAACTTTTAAGAGTGATCCTCACAAACAATTTTTGCAAAACTACGCTTACATTTAGAATATTACTGTTTAAATGCAATTTTGTAATCGAATAAAATTAAGAAATTGCTCAAACATAAAATGGTACTTTCAAGAATCATCAGAAAAACAACTTTAAACAAGTAGATTACAGGTACATTGAATTGGAAGCAAACAAATAACAATGAATGGGAAAATAACAATGATGCAAACAAATTTAATGGGAAGCCTGTTGTTGTGTTTTTTATACCAAATCACTGAATTGTGGGTGGGTTTTTGACAAAGCTACCTGCATATCATGCTGAACATCCATACGATTTCTGTGCTTAGTTTTCATGGTCACAAGAGCCAAAAATCCAGCCTTGCAGAGGTACGTTGTTGCAAAAGAAATCATAGAACGAATTGCTTGTTTTGCCAGAGATTGGCAGAATTGCTGTTGAAAGCACCAAAATTCTTCCAGAGTTTTAGCATTAAATTCAATTTTTAAAAGCTTGCTTGCTCTCACATCAATATGTTCTTCTTTGTTGAGATCTTTGTCATTAATATCGTTCAAGTCAATGAGAAAAGGATTTCGAATCCATGCTTCACTCTTTAAGCTATCTAAATTAAAATATCCTTGGAAGGAGGTTTGTAGAGTATCCAAGTGTGAACAAAATTCCTTTTTCATAGAGATAAAAATTTCACATACTTTTTTAGTTTCATTCTTCAAGATAAGATCTTCTAACATTGGAAAATTAGCATAATTACCTGCTTGCAACCTATGTTTCCAAAGTGACAACTTGAGTAGGAATGCTTTCAGTTTTTCAGCTGAATCCATTATTGTCACACCTGGTCCTTGAAGTGCACGATTAACATTATTGATGTGGCCAAAAATATCAGCTAAATAGGAAAGGCCGTACAAAAATGATTTAGACTCAAAATTTTCGTAAAGGTCACTTCTTTTATCTTTCAGAAAAATTGACACATCTCATTTGAGCTCGTGCAGTCACTTTAAAACTTCATCTCTGGAAAGCCAACGTACTTCTGAATGATACAAAAGCACAACATGATCTGATCCAAGATCCTGACAGAGAACTTTGAAGATATGATGATTAATAGCTCGGCTTCTGACAAAATTAACTACTTTCACACACACTGACAGAACTTCTTTGAGGCTTGGTGGTAACGTTTTTGCTGCTAAAGCATACCTGTGCAGCATGCAATGAGTAACATTTACATTAGGAACTTCGTTTTTAACCAAAGCGCCAAACCCAGATTTGTTTCCAAGCATAGCTGGAGCTCCATCCATGCAAATAGAGCCTAATTTCTTTTTCCAGTCAAAGTTTTGCTTGACAAAAAATTTATTTACCATTCTAAACACATCGCTAGCCTTTGCGGTTTCCAAAAGAGGCTCACAAAACAAAAATTCTTCTTTGATTTTATTGCCATTAACATAACGCACAAAACTCAAGAGCTGACTGCAGTTAGAAACATCGGTGCTCTCATCAAGCTGCAAGCTAAATGCGAATGGGGAAGATGTCAATTCTTCCATGACTTGTTTAAGAATATTTTCTGAAATATCATCTATTCTGGATTTAATAACATTATTTGACATTGGTATACTTTCAAGTTTTTTTCTCTGTTCTGAGGCACAAACTATTTCAGTCATTTCTAAAGCACAGGGTTTAGTTAGTGTTTCGGCAATAGTGTGCGGCTTTTTGTTCTTGGCAATCTGATAAGCAATTTTGTAACTTGCTTCAAGCAGAGGCTTTCCAGTTGGAATAAACCCATGCTTATCTAAAGTACCGCCTCTTTCAAATCTAGCCTTTTTTTGCAAAAATGCATTGCGACTGTCAGAAACGTTTCCTGGATGATTTGATATTAAGTGGTCCTTTAGCTTTACTGGCCTCATGCTACTATTAGCTAGAACTTTTCCACACAGGAAACATTGAGGTTTTTCTGTACCATCGCGATCTACTGTAACAGTAAATCCTAATGATATGTATTTGTTGTTATATTTTCTCTTTTTCACAGCCATTGCAATTAGTTCTTTTGCTAAATTTTGTGCCTAACCTGCTGCTTAATAAACTAATAACGTCTGACATGATTCAAATATCTGGCGTTCAACCAAGAGAAAGTGTGACAACATAAAGACTATGATTCAACGTGTAATTTTGTTGCTCCACACTCAGATAAACGTCATAATCGGCACAGAAGAGAAAGCAAAACCATTCTGTCAATTTTGCAGTGCACTTGCAGACCCCCTGCTACCCCCAAGGGGTCCGTGGACCCCTGGTTGGAAACCACTGTTTTAGAACAATAAGTAAACAATGATATTTACAAAAATTAACAGGACTGATATTTAGTGAGATGGATGGCGTTGCATTTTTTTGCATAATAAGTCAAACCTTGGCTCAATGCTTGTTAGTGCTGGTCTCATAGTAGCTTTAATGTCTTGAATACTTGCACGATACTTTGTTTTGTTACATGTCACGATTGAAAAGGCAGACTCGAATAAATATGTTGACACAAATGAAAAACACCTACTGCTAAATCAGACAATGTCAAAAATTCTGCTTTAGCTTCAAGCCAAAAAGTGTTAAATTCATTTTGGGCAAATTCAAGTCACAGCCTTGTATTAGAGGAAAGTTTAGCAAATTCTTCTTAAGAATTCAAAGGAAGATGCTTGATGTCTTGATTCTGTATGACAAAAGGATTTTGAATTCAGTCTAATTCAGCATTATCCAATTCCAGAAGAAAATACTTCTGAAAATTTTCCTTCAAATTTGTTAAGTGGGAAATTATGATTGGCTTAATCAATAACACCAGGTTTCACATCATTGGAAGCCAAGAAATTGTCTGTAAAAGGAAACATTTAAAATGTATCATTTTCAGTTTTTTGTTTTCAGATGTTTAATTTCTTTATGAATGCTTCTATTTTCAATTTTAATGTAAAAATATTGGGATCTCTTCAAGTAGTCACAGTAAGCAGTTTCTATTTAAAAAACTAATCCAGATTGCTTTGCAGTTGCTTTTGCTTCTTAAGAGATATTTTTTCTTTTGGTTTCTTCTTTATTCCATTGTGGTGCTGAAAGGGGGGTTCCAGGTTAGTTTCTGAAAAAAATTAATAATTATTGGTGCTCTTCCTTTAAGGGACAAATTGAGTTGATTGAGCTTTTCAAGTACATCTGCTAATAGAGGTGGGTCATACACGGGATCAAAAACCTTGATGTCTAAAATCCAAAAGGTCTCATTCTTATTTGATGCAGAATTCTTTTCTGAGTATTTTGGTACCATTTTCATTGAAATCTGATGAAAACTGAGTATGCGCCAGCCAAAAACCAATTCAGGGGTGCTGGTCAAGCGATTTCAGATAAAACGTAAAATCATGTTATTTTGTTTTATCTTTACATCAATTTTCATCTGATTTTAACAATCTTTGTGGTAAAATATATGTTTTCTAGGATAAGAAATCTATTTAAACTATCAAAATCAGTGTAAAATCAATGACTTTTTAATTACCTTCTATATCTTATATACTGTATTGAAGAACATAACCATTTGACATTACTATCCACTTGCTCCAGTTTTGCTGCCATTGTATTTTACACATGTAAAACATTCATCAAAAAAAAACCTTGCAAATTTTATTTATTTAAGAGTCCCTTTTTACAAAAGCAAACACACTCCAATAGCTAGTTTAATCAGTAATATATAAGGCCTGTTTTCACTACGAGCGTGGAAAAGAGCATTCTTTGTCTCTTTTATTGATCTTTGAGTGGTTAAAATTGAAGTGAGTGCAAAAAAAAATCAATAAAACAAACAAAGAATGCTCTTTTCCGCGATCGTAGTGGAAACGGGCCTATAAAGAACAGAATACATTGATCTGCTCCCAGTTTTCAAGAATGAAAGTCATTACATGTTTTCTCAGGTCCCATGAGCCAATCACATTGAATGGGATTATTTGTACAATACTGATAATCTGAATGTCTGAATGCTGAGGGTATTTCCATGACCTGCTGTCACCAGTTTGATTGCATCGCTCTAGATGTTTCAAAGTGTATGTCCCATCTTCATGGTTGGTGAGACAAATCCCAACATAGCATTGTCATTTGTCACTTGTATCTCAAATCACAATACATGGTTCATTTATGTTGACTTCAGGTTCTTTCTTTGGTATATCTGTTGCTGATTGTTTGCTAGATGCAGTTTCAGGAATTGCAGTGTTGGGTCCATTCAAATTAAAGATGCGCTTTATGTCTTCTTCTTTTGTCATGTTTGATAAGGTCTCTTACATCATGTCTGTCTCTGATGTGAGAATTAGAGCCAGGTTAATTTTCAGTTCTACTGTTGTAATTTGGTTAAGCCTATACAGCTGTGGTCTAGCTTTCTGGTCATGAGGTGATGTGTGTTTTCTATAAGCAACTTCACTGTGCAGGATCACTTCTGAGTGCATCATCATTATCTGAAGCATTCACACACCTTTCTAGCTTATTGATGTTGGTGAAAGGACCACTTCAGGATTTGCACTTTTGTAGTAGAACATGGACATATTCAACAGTCTTCAATGCTGCACTACAATTTTGTTCCAATTTCTCTCTTGACAGAAGATTTTGCTTCTCTACCCATTGTCTTTCACGATCATCCAGAATTTTGACAAGATTTGTTGTGACTTTCTCTACAGCATTTGTGGACAGTCATCAGAAACTGGCAAACATTTGTGGTCAGTCATAGAATACCCTTTGGTTTAAACTTGTGGTTAGAACATGATGCTGACTTTGAAGCAAGCTTGTCGAAAATGGCGAAGTCCTTTCACAGTCTAGGTTGTTTGTTGGCAGGTACTAAAGCTTGGATGGGTCCAGCGTGTGGAGTGTTGTTGCATGACAGGAAACACCTTTCTGTGGTCCAAAACCATATTCACAGGCTCTCTGGTTTGCCAAATGTGAAGCTGCTCTTACACATATTAGACCAAGTACATGTTTCTCTACTGTGGATGTAAGCTCTGGCACATCAAATGAATAGCTTACTTTGTAGTCACTTAATGTATCAAGACATCTGATAGAAAGGTCATCATAGAGTTGTGGAAGGATTCTCAAAAGGTCATTTTGTGAAGAAAGTTCTACCATGTTCAAAAAGGGAGAGGTAACTTTGTATGTAAGTTGTGATATCCTACAATAGATAAAATGCATTCAGAAACAGTTGGTAGGGGGTCCATAAACACAAATACTGGTTGACCATTCAGTTTAGAAGCCATAACTGAAGATTTGTTTTAAATAAATAAATATTTGCACCTGAAATTGGTAAAAGAAGGCCATTATTGGTTTTAAAATTCATTTTTATATATAATATCATACAATTTTTTAGATGCCAAAATAATTATTTTTGGACCAAGAAGAATTTGTACTCTAATAACTATCACAAATGAAGCAAAAAAAAAAAAGTAGTCAATGAAAGGACTAATTATTACTGTTCTAATGCATCTATTAGATTACTTGTTGATAAAATATATAGTTTGCCATAAAAATTATTAGAATCTGATGAAAATTGACAAAAATATAAAAAGAAATTGTTGTGAATATGCAATTTTAGATGTCTGGCACCCCTAAATCAGTTTTTTGCTGGTGCATACTCAGTTTTCATCCGATTTTAATAAAAATAGTACCAAAATACTCAGGAAAGAATTCTGCTTCAAATAAGAATGAGACCTTTTGGATTTTAAATATCAAGATTTTATGACCCACCTCTACTGCTAAGTAGCTTAATTTCATCATCCAATTGGGATTGTAAAAATGGCAAAATAATTCTGAATTATTTCGAAATAAAAATATTTTAACCTTGTTTTGCAGCAACAACAGTCTTTCTAATGCTTTACTTTTCGATAGCCACCTCACTTCAGTACGCAGTAAAAGTGTATTATAGTCAGATTCCATATCATCACATAATTTTGCAGAAAGTCTGGTGTTAAGAGTATCACTTTTTATGAAGTTGAGTACTTTCAAAGCATTTTGAACAATAAAATGAAGATGGGGAGAAATTTTTTTACCAACTAAGGCCTCTTGGTATATCATACAATGCGTAAAAGTAATAGACGAATCACTTGCAGATCTAACTCTACTGTGAAAACTGACTGTGTGTCCTGTCATTGCTGTGGCTCCATCAATACATACCCCAACACAGTCCTTCCATTGTAGCCCCATCTCAGTGAAAAAATCATCTACTTTCTACAAAATATCCCTTGCCATGGTATGTTTATATCCAGTGCTTTACAAAACAATAAATTCAGTGCTTTAAAAACAAATATATCTGACATATACTAGAAGATTTGCATTATTGGTGATATCAGTTGCCTCATCAAGCTGAATATGACAAATTTTAAACCTGCTTTAATTTTTTGAATGAGTTGCTTACTTATATCACTGGTTATTGTAGAAATTTGCCTTGAAACAATATTGTTCGATAATGGAATTTCTCTGATTTCATCGACTTCTTTTTTGCCATGAACAATTTCAGTCATTTTAATTGCTGTTGGTAGAACAAATTCTTCACCAAAATTAAAGGGGTTCTTGATCTTTGCTATTAACCAAAAAGCCTCAAATGATGCTCTTGTGTACTTTTTTTGAACCCAAAATTCACTTTCAATTGATTATCGTTCTAGTTCTGATGTTCTCAAAATGTGTTTAAAACACTCTGCTTGCTTATTGGAATAAGATTCATGTTTTGTATATAAATGTCTCTTCAACTTCCAAGGCTTAGGACACTCATTTTCTAATGTTTGATTGCATATTAAACACACTGGACTTGTTCGTCATTTTCCAATGTAAATGTAAACCCATATTGAATAAAACTTTGTTTGTACTTTCTCTTTTTACTAAGTTGACTCGAGCTTTTGCCACTAGAATTCTTTGTATTGCTACAACTCAGCATTAGTTCTGGCTTTTCTTTTTCTTTAACATTTTCTGCATCAGTATTAACTTTCGATTTATTTAACCGCTTATCCACTTAGTTTGTTTAATTAAATTTCTAAAATATTATTAAGATATTATTATTATTTAGCTTCATTTAGCTCTATTATTAAGATTCATTAATAATAATTTAGCACTAGTGTTTAATGCCATTGAGCACTTTTGTGAAAGATTCGACAAAAATTCTTTATATTAAAATATTAGATCTTGACAAAAAACAGCAAATGGTGACAAAATAAATAGTTAAACTAAAAATACAACACATAGTTTTAATGACTGACTGACCATAATTTAAAACAAGTCAGCAACTTCTAAGATGCCACAAACCTCTTTGTCTCATGATTTGATCACAAGATTCCGGTGATATGTGCTCACCATGCATTACTTTATGCGTGAATAAAAACATTTCCTTGCTGTGTATAAACCATGCTTTAAATGGTGGTGCTTTTTGCAGCCCAGCCCCCATATATCTCTGCACAGCCCCTAGTTTGGAAAGCTCTGAATTAAATGATCTAACTGTATATTATGTAAATGCTAATAATAGGAGCAAATTGGAAAATATAAAGATTTAAGCCAGTGCTGTAAAATTAACCAGTAAATAACACTGTTCATCAAAATTTTTGTAGCTGATAAATTAAGAATAATTTTGGAGTAATTTTGGGTTGTTAGATCCAAATCTGCAACTCATGTTTTCATCATGTCTAGTTTTGGAGTTATGACATAGCAAGTGAAAATTGAGATACCTGTTTATGAAACTGTAAATTTATATATTGATCACTACAAAGCTTAAAAACCAAGAAATGCAATAAGCAAAACTATAATTTAGTATGGTGAAATACATACTGTAAAAGAAACAATTACCTTAATTAAAGACAGCTAACTAGATTTATTTATTGAGAACTTACAATAATTACAACAGTAATTTCAGATAAAAAACTAATTTTAAAAAATCAAAATACCCTAAAATCTAACAAAAAACTCATTAAAAACAAATTCTATTAATATGTTGGGTCTTGTTTACTGTCTGCCATAATTAAACTTGGACGCTTTATGGACTTCTCAAAATTTTAAAGAAATCACCTAAACTTGGTGAATCATAACGAAGAACCAATAAGTTAAATGTTTAACACTTTAACAAGTGTAAAATTTATCAAATGAAACCATTCAACTATTGTAATACTGATACAATTAGAAACTTAGTTACAAAAAGAGCATTTTCAAAAGTTTGAATTTTTTTTGTTTGATTTTATTGATTGGTTTTACAGTAGGCTAATACAATTTTTGTTTTATCTTCTGAACCTACTACAAAATGGTACACTAGAATCTACTTTTTGTGCAAAAACTTCCAGTTTACTGCAGCTTTCACTTCTGGATATTATTATCTAGTACAGTAGCCATTTAGTGCATCACATTTACAACTATTACCAAAATCAAACAAACCATAGTTAATGTATGAGCCTATTTATTAATTATATTGTATACCTATTATTCTTTTTTGCTAACTTCTGTAATCTGTACCTTTAAAGTTTTCACTTAGCCCCAACAGTTGGGAGTGGCCACTAAAGCAATAGCCTATCTCAGTAGAAAACGCATATTCATCATCGTAATGATAATTGTTTTAAGTGTGGTCAACAGTTAATACTAACACTGCTATTTTTTTTGTATACTAATTTTTCTTTTTTCTTGGTTCTAATATATATCTTGATTGCTTAGGTTGCTATTTTTTTCATGCTGCAATTTGTGTATCTATTTTCAAGGGCATTGGAAGCGGAGGCGGGTCAGAAAGCAATTGCCGCTAGAAATTTGCTATAATATAAATAACTGTTCTGATTGCTTTGGCACATACTTTTCCGCAAACGTTGCTTTGACTGCAAAAACAACCGTTCTGATTGCTTCGGGACATACTTTGCATTTTCCGCAAGCGCTTTCAATATAGCGCACGCGATCAACATGGTCACGGTTAACAACCAGGGCCGTAACTACCATCGGTGCGGCGGTCCACTGCACCGGGGTCCCAGAACATGAGGGCCCCACAATGCTACGTTTTATTGTAAAATGTTTAAGTTAAAAATTAAAGTAAACTTGTTATTATTTGTTTAGAATCTAGACCAGTGGTGTGCGGTCAGGGCCTTTGCATGGCTAACAAACTTTTGCGCGATGACCTTTATTTCTGAACGTAATAAAGAACACCGCTGCTATGGGGCAAAATTAGAGAAAGGTGAGGTGATCCGAGGCGAAGACTTTTTTTTTTTGGAGAACATAATGATGTTGGGACGAAAAGTAAGAAATCTAAGGAGGGTGATCTCGATTGAAGACCTTTTTTTTAAATAGAACTACAATTTTAGAACCAAACGGACTGATTTCAATTGAAGAACCTTTTTTTAGAGAACACCATGATTTTCGGAAGAAAAGTAAGAAATCTGAGTCTGATTTCAAGTGGAAACTTTATTTTTTTAGGGAACAACATGATTTTGCGACAAAAATTGGTCGATGTCTTAAAATTCCACGCAATTTTTTGTCCTATCGTACCCATAAAATATTGTATATGCTACCCATTAATTACCCATAAAATACCCAATTGCATGACCAGCTTTGGCATACTAAGTAGGCTACATGAACAGTCTCAAAGGTTACCGCACGGCCCTGGATTCCATAATGGATGTTTGCACCGAGGCCCCAATTCAAGAAATTACAGTCCTGTTAACAACTAATCTCATCCTTCTGTTGTCTCCTTGGGAAAGACTCTTTTAACGGCATTTTTCTCTGCTTAGCGGTCTTAGCAAGCAGCTCTAAATTTCTCTCTCTGAAGCAAGCAGCTCTGAAAGTCAAGTGGCGAATACAAAGAAAGTGTTCATTTGAATGATCAGCCCTCCCTAAAATGTCGGGATTCTTTAAACATTCTGGGCACTTGTCTAAAGCTACCGTCAGGATTCTCTTATGATCTAAATAACATAACTTAACACTTTGCTTAATACATTTACCTCAAAGTAACCAAATAGTTTTCACAGTAAAATGCATTTTTGAAATAACGTAATAACGTCATTCATTTATCTATTTCCCAATTAGCGCACAAAAAAACACACAACACCATAAACGATTAAAAATTAGAATTTTCTAAACAGCAACTGACAAGGAAAAAGGAGGTAACAAAGTGACCTAAGAGGTCTTCAAGTCAATTATATTTCAATAAAACTAAAAAACCAAAATAAAAATTTTTAAGCGGACAACAATATCTTGGCATCTGCGGAACACAGGTTGGGGTAATTGCTTTCCCTATTAGCGCCTTCGCTGCTTTCCTGCAAGTCAGAAGGATAAATATAGAGATAAAAAATAGGCTATATTTTTACTTTTTTATTTATTCATTTAAATCAGACTCACGGTCCATAACAGAAAAAAAAACAAAAGCAAAACAAAACAGCAAAAACTACACGGAATAAGAGACACATACAAAAAAACAACACTTTAAAAAAAAGGTTACCAAGTATCTATTGCAAATAAACTAATGCGTTGTAATGTTTATAGTATGATGAATTAATGAAACATTCCGAGGTTATTAAAGAAAAAATTAATTTATTATTAGATTTGTAACAACAATAAACAAAGGAGCAAGACATTTTTCTTAGAATTGCATCAAATGTTGTAATGTTATTCAACACCTGCTGTTCACGGGCACTTACATACCTAGCCAATCTATGTAAAAATCGAAAAGAATTATTGTAGGCTACACGTATTCTTTTTAAACTGGAGGACAAAAAGTTATTCCATAATTCAAACCAGCTTACCTTTCCTAATTTCGTCCCAAAGCAGCGCTGTTCTTTATTTCGTTCAAAAATAACGGTCATCGTACAAGAATTCGCTGGTCATGCAACGCATGACTTGCATGCCCTGACCGCACGCCACTGGTGCAGGATACCCACAAGTTAAAGTGTATATTATTTTTTAATTTCAAAAAAGTAAAAGTTGTTTATTTGTTTTTTTTATTATTTACTAATTAAAATAATTTTATTTTTTATGTTTTTGTGTTTTATTCATAAGTTACATGTTATATGTTGACTTATTAACAGGGAGTCGAACCGAACCCGAACCGAAGTTTTATAAACCGGTTTTACACCATTTTTTCCCGAACCTTAACCGAACCCGAACCGTAATTTTAAAAATCAAAAAGAGCGAACCGGAACTGAACCGAATAATTTAAATAATCGTGAACCCTAACCGAATTTCAATCAGTTGAAAAACCGGTTCGCTCCGTGACGTCACCGGGTCCGCGGGCTGCATGCGGTGTGAAAACCTTTTTTTTTTGGAGAACACTATGATTTTGCGACGAAAATAGGAATTTCGGAGACTGATTCCAAGTAAAGACCTTTTTTTTTACAGCTGTTGAACCCGAACCGAACCTGAACCGGTAAAACCAAACGGTTCGACTCCCTGCTTATTAATGGTAAACTTTGCATTTGCTTGTTTAAATTGGTTTTAAAGTTATTTTTTCTTTTTATATAAGAATAAAAAAATATTTTTTGACGTAAGAGTTCCACGTATTTTGCTGTTACAACAAAAAAAAACGTAAGAACAAAAAGAACTTAAAAATTTCATTAATCGGGTGATATAAAGCTATGTTGCTTAAAAAAAACGAAGTGGCGCAGTGTTGGAGCCGTAATGGCACTGTTGGACCTATGCTCCAACAGTGAGCCATTTTTTTACTTTATTTTAAAATCAATTTTTTTGGAAGATAAAGACTTTCAACAAAAAGCCTAATTATGCACTTTAAATACCAATTAAATGAGATTAAAATGTCATAAAAATTTTTTATTCACAGCTTTTCAGTTTCCGAAATTTTGAAAAAATCCGAAAAGTGGCGCACTGTTGGAGGCTCTCCCCTATTTAATTTCATTACAAACCGTATCTTCAAATCATCAAGTATCACATTAGATTTAACATTTAATTAAAAATTCTAGATGCAAAAGATAAGCCTAGTGTTTTTTGACAATTGAATATTATGTAATGAGAGGAAGCACACAATGATACGTTGAAGACCATGAATGCTAGGGCAAAAATAGCACAAATCATTAGCAAATAATAAATGGTTAACAAGAGATTTTCCAACAAAACATCTTACTTTTATTTTGTTTAGTTCTTTCGATAGATCATCTATGTAGACTGCAAAAAAATATGGACTTAATATGCTACCTTGTCTAAAACCATTAGTTATAATACCAAAATAACGAAGAATAACATCTACCCCATCTAATTTGCATACTTTGTGAGTATACCAGTAAACTAATAAAAGAACAAAACACATTGGAACATTGCACACAATTAACTTTTGAAAGAGCAAATAATGATTTACCCGATCAAATGCCTTTGAAGCATCAAAAAAATACAGAAAATTGGACTATATACCACGAGTAATATGATAAGAAATTGCTTGTTTGAGTAGGAAAACACACATGTCTGTACTATGCTTAGTTTTAAAATCAAATTGATTGTCAGAAGTATCTGAGAAATTTTTAATATTAACAAAGATGACTTGCTCAAACAGCTTTGAAACAACTGTTGCAATTGCTGTAGGTCTATAATTATCATAATCTTGATGATTACCATTCTTATTTTTTAAAATAGGTACAATAACTGTATTAATGCAGGGTTTAGGAATATAGCCATGTAGGATACACATATTAAAAAGTAAACTTAAGTAAAGGGCAACAGTGGAATCAGCAAAACAAATATGCTCTGCAGAAATGCCATCACTATCAACAGCACTGTTAAATGGTAGTTTACACATTAAAGATTAACATTACACATGTACCTACGGGGATGAATTCATATAACTATTCCTACTAGTAATATTGTGTGAACAAACTCTTTATATTCATTGTTTCCGACAGAGTTAAGTAGGTTACTGTAATATATTGGTAATTTTGGTTTGGCAACATGCAACACACAATTTGCATTTTTTAGTAACTATTACGGACTAGTTAGGATGACGATGTATAATAAAAAAAAACAAGACATATAAAACTGACGTGTGCTTTGTAAGAGAGAAACGACAGAATATTACATGACGTCGTCGGCAGTTAGCCATAAATAAGCCAAAAAATAGTCTACGGAATTTCAAGAAGAATTGTTAAATCTAAAAAGCCAGTCTCAGTTTATCAATTATATTTTGTTCAATTTCATTAAAAGATTATATAAAAGCAACTGTTAAAAAGATGGCGCGGTCAATTGACTGGTCTTTGAAGAAAGTTTTTATTAGAGAAAATTTAGATTTATCCACGCACTCCGGAGAATTCTTTTTGTCATGGAAAAAACAATTTAACAATTTTATCAGAGAATCTGGCATTAAAGCTGAGGAAATCCCTTGGGAGTCCAAAATGGCAACCATTAAAGCGTGCGTCACGGGCTACTACCAGCGATTAAACATAAAATTTTTAAACAAAAACAACATAGAACTGAGTTATAGTTGCATGCCAAATGTGAAATTTAGGATAAATAAGCAAAATACTTTACGCCTGAACAACTCGGACAACAAAATAGACGCCAAACAATGCAACTGTAGATCAGATAAAAATTGTTCACTTAACGGAAAATGTTGCAGAAACTCAATAGTTTACAAAGTCTTCCCAACAACTGGTAAAACCGACAAATTTTATAACGGCAGCTGCGAAACATTATTTAAACTCCTATATAATAATCATAACCAATGCTTTAAAGACAATAGAAAAATTAATTCCACTGAACTCTCAAAAGCCGTTTGGAAATTAAAACGATCAGGGCAATTACCAGAAATAAAATGGAAAATCGTACAACACGCGACTCCATATCAATGTGGTTCAAAAACATACAACTTATGCTTATCAGAAAAATTACAAATATTTCAGGCTGACCCAAAACATCATTGAATAAACGCTTGGAGTTGGTCTAAAAATGTCGACATCGAAGTAAATTTAAATTACGAAGTTTTAATTACGCTGGCAGTTAATAAATATATTTACAAACTCGGTTTACCTTATTTTTACATCACACCTTTTTCCATTTTCTTGATCGGCAAATAAAATAACCCATCCCTGCACTACATACTTATTGAATTAAAAATATTCTTAAATTATACCCTGTAAAAAAAAAATTTACTGTTTTAATTTTAATTTGTACCCTAATAATTGTCAATTTTAAACGCATTTCTTTAGCATCTTTTTGTCGTATTTCCAATGTGCAGACTATTTAATCTAATTTTTACGCATTTTTAATGCAAACTTTTCAAATTTACCCATTATTTTCAAACAATAGAACAAGCTACTTAAAAAAAATTTTTTTTTGGCAATAAAATACATTTATCGATCAGTATTAGGCTACAAACGTAGTTTTTTTTGTTTTTTTCTGATGAGCCCAGGCAGGCGAAACAGTCTGTTGGGAACGTTAAATTAAAAAAATTTTATGGTCTTAAAGTTAATTATCTAACCGCTCTGACTCAACGTCATTGAGCACTTTCCTAATGAACACCAACCAAAAATTTTGAAAAACTTCTATTTTTAGAATCATATATATAGCTATATATATTTTTAATGATGTATTTTTGAAAATTCTTAGGGAATGTCGCTCCTTATCTGCTGGATCTTTCTTCATTGCTAAGTGTGACCCATAACCAGGGTTGTGGACCTATAACCAGAGCTCTCTAAAATTCTACTATTGCGATTTCGACTCAAAAACATAAAAAAAACAACTCCAACTTCATTCTAAAACGTGCGATTCTGGCGACTCCAATTATACGTATAACCTTGGAGGTCTAATGTAATGTAAATAGGAGTATCCTAAATCAATAAGGATTCCACAACTCCACCGAATCTAAAAAACTGGTTCCTACTTAGGATTCCGACTTTATCAAATCTACAGAAATTACTTTAACTCCGCTGTGAAACATGCGACTGCAGCGACTCCGACTCCATTACCCTGCTTATAACTGTGTTGTTGAATAGGAGTAGCCAAAGGTGCATATTATAGGATGGAGTTGGACTCCTCTTTTACATGTGCTGATGTTGGAGTCGTATTATTAGACCTTGTGGAGTCGGAGTCGAAAAACTTTAAATTAGTAGAGTGAAAAAATAATTTGTTTGACTCCACAACCGTTGTTCAACAAATAAGTACAAAAAATAGGCTACATGACTTCCAAAAACTTTTTCCAAATCAAAAATCTTCAACATAAATCACAAAAAAATTTTCCAAATTAAAAACAATACCGGTAATTCTCGCTTATTAGCCTATTGGTATCTTTGCTCTTTGCCCCTAAACGATTCACGAAATCGAGGCTTAACTAGGGCAGCGTCAAGCAAAGTCATTTATTCATCTACTTTACAGGGATCAAGCTGGATTCCGAAGCGGAAAGTCAACCGTGGATCAATTAGTTCTGTTGTTTAGTAATGGAGATGTCGAGGATCCTTATAAAATTATTTGAAGAAATACGGTGTCGTAATCGTCGCTCTGACAGTTATTTATGACAACCTAGCATTGTGGCCTTATTTGCAAGCTGTAAAGATTTCTTTAAGATAGGCTCATAGTTAAAATGATCATGAAACTTGCCCAAAACCAAAATTTCAACCATTGCTACTGGTAACAATTAAGCAAAACAAGCTCCGATGTCTGAAAAATAGCGTTCTTTAGGAATCGGTTTTGGCTCCCTTCCATTTTAACATCTATACATACTATTCGGCTTCTGCTATCTTCAAAAATTTGCTTATGAGGACTATCTGGCATTGTTGCTCATTTCTTGAATCTGAAAGAATTTTAAATCAAGACATGATCACACTTTTACCCTTTCTCTGGACTTGAAGGATAAAAAGTTATTCAAAGACAGTGACAGCAGCTTTAATTTTAACAAGCGAAAGGCCAAACCTAAGCTAAAAGTTTACAACACAATGAACTTTCAGCATTTTGTACGATCTCTTTATATCTTGACAATCGCTCATATTTTGTCATAACCTTGTGACATTGCACAAAAAACATCTTCCCGCGTCAAGCTGTTGCCCTATATTCTGTGTGCTCAATAACCGAGTACTTTACAGCGCACAAGTTTGCCTCATGAATAGTATCTTGAATAACACCTTGTAAATTGTCACCGTAGGATTGCAAACTAAGGTTCTTACCAATTCTTTTAGGGATTAAGTTAGCTGAACTTTACCAACCGGTTGGCTAGATGACCAAAACCCATATAAAGACTCATATAAGGACTCTTTCTATTCACCCTCAAGACTTTAACTCATTTTACTTGTTCCACATCTAGGCTACTCTAGACCTGTTGATTAGATCAGGGTTGCCGAGAAGAAGAAAGCATTTTGCAACTTCCAGTTGTTCGATCTCTGTATTGCGTTACTTCCATCTAAATTAAGGTTGTGGAGACGGAGAAATTTTTGCGACTATCAACTCCACATAATCAGGTGAACCCCTCGCTGTAGACTAGGCGTATTTGTTTTAAGATTAAATGCCGAAAAAATAACCATTTCAAAAACGGTAATTTTGAACGCCATCAGAACATTGCGATTACGAAAACTTTCTCGCAGCCAATGCGAAAGGTTTTGTGAGAAAATGCCTAATCTATAATTTGATATCCAAGACAGCTCCTGGGTTAATTTTGAAAAATGATAGATATATCACGTGACGTTTGTTTTTCTACTGGCTTTTTTAAAAACAAGTAGATAAGCAAAGATATTGTTAGCTCAAAATGGTAAACAGTAGGCTATACTGTAGAATGTCCGTTTTTAGTGGGTTGATTGTAGTGTTGTGCGTTGACGGCGTTAATTTGACGGCGTCAAATGTCGGCGACAATTTTTTGTTGACGATGACGCAGACGCCGTATAGATATTTTTCGATTGACTGAATAGGTGTCGCCGACAACTTTTTGCTTGTTTTTTGCGTCAAGCGTTAAGCGTCAATTATTTTTTACAAGGTAAAAATATATACAAAATTTTTCAATCGCTGACTCCATTGGCGCATTTTCATTTAAGAAGAAAAGTTACGAAAGCTACAGCATGTAAAAACAAATTTAGACCATGTCAAATAAACTACTTGCAAAAACATTATAAAGTTATAAATGCTTCCTCACGAATTCTTGCTTTGAAAATGCAGCTGCTTCCAATTGCTAAAAATGTTCTCAAGGATCACAACCTTGCTTTCTAAAAGTTTTTAGAAAATCCAATTGCTGGAACTTAATTAAAAGCCGCAAAATCAAAGAAGCGCAGTTGAGGAACTTAACCGCAGTTATTTTTATTAAGGGCACGATAGCAACTTTCTTTGTTTTCGCATTTTGTTGTTTGAACACAAAAAAAAAAAAAAAAGATACGCATGGTGCTTGAAAGTGTTTGAGTCCCAGCTCAATTGGCAAATTCAATCAAACTAAAAATCACATAATTGTTGTCTGAGGAAAATGTTAGCAAAACAGAAACTCATAACACAGAAAATTGTTATCAGAAAAATAAATTTTAATTTTTGTTATAGAGCAAACAGACTAGGCTACTAAATAAATAATTTTACAGTATAGTTAATTTTCATATTATTAAAAATAGAAAAATAGTAATTGCAATTTCAATATAGTCTGTATAGATCACAATAGTAGGCTTCGACCGATATCCAGCGCTATCCATAGTAAGTGTTAATGCAGACTCGAGTTCAGTCAAGGTTAGATTTTTTAACTAAAATTGATTTTTCCGTCAATGTCTTTAAATCAAAAGTTGCTTTATTTTCGTTGCTTACATAATTGTTTTATTTTTGCGTTACGGCAATGATATATCATCAGAAGTTAGTTTTTTCCCGCCAATACTTTGTAAACCAAAAGTTACTTTATTTTTTATTGCTTTACGTAATTCTTGCCAATAATGACATCATTTAAAGTTCCTTTTTCGTCTTGCCTCTCTTCATGTGTTATCTTAGTATGAATAGTCGGACCTTCGTGGGCCATTTTCAAATTAAACGCAAACGTCGACCTTGTTTAGGAGATTGTGAAGCGATTTCAGTTAGTAAGTGTTCGTGTGTTGTGTTAATTTTTGAATTTGTGTTTATTTCTGTTTTATAAGTAATATAGAAAACTATATTCATCCTAGGTGCGCGTATTTTCATCCAACTTCACCGCAATAGTAAGAATGACGTTTGCTGAAAATACATGTATATTGTACGCAACCAAATAAACTTTTTTGCCCAGTTGGCTGTTGTCAAAATTTGATAGCTTGCTAATTTAATTTTTTTCGAGTTGATTAAAAAATTGTGCCCTGATTCGTAACCCAGCGTAACCTCTTTATAAAAATGTGTTTCTTAAATTCAATGCTTTTAAAATTAGCGATAGGCCAGACTAAATTAACAAAAGGTTTTATAGCCTTCGATTAGGCTTCCACAGTGTTTTTAAAAATTGGTATTCAATTTAATAAAAAATATCATTAACCCGTCTAAGAAGCTACTAAACTATCTTATAGAAACAATGTTTAATGGTTAGTAACTTATAGTTGTAGATTTAACAATATCTCGGCATCTCCGAAAGCTGGTCGAGGTAATCGCTTGCCCTAAGTATAAAGGCCTCCGCCGTTGTCTAGCGAGCTAGGAGAATAAATGGAGATAAAAATAAATAAAAAATACGTAATAAGAATATATAAATTTACTCGCTATTACAGACATAGGCGACAGCATGAAGGACAAAAAGCGGCCGACGGATCTTTCTAAAATGACAATTGAGATGTGACATGTGTACAATCAAACTTTAAGAGACCCAGGCGTTTACGAAGAAAGAAAATATAGTTTCGGTAGAGAGGTTATTTTTTTTGTACCATAAAATTGCTATTGAAAGCAGCCATATTGGATTTAACATCTTTTTTAAATGATTTATTTATTTACATATTAAAGAGAAAACAAAAAATAAAAATTTAAATGAATGTTTTCTGCCAACTTCAGCCCTCTTCAGGTTTTCATATTGAGTTTAGTCTTCCTGACTTTATTTCGATTTAAATAGAGAAATTATTTGCTAACGCTGACAAAGTAATTTTATACACGACGAAGACAGATTTTTTCGGAATTGTAAACAATTAGCGGTAGTTGAACGAAGCAGAAAAAAACAAATGGATTTTAAAGACTGCAAACACGTTGGCGATGAATGAAATTACTTGAGCAGATTTTTTTTAATTTTTAGTAAAAATGATGTTCTATTGGCATATGATTGGCGATTTAAATTAGGACTGGACTCTCTTATTAAATATATTACCACTATGATTCGATCGATTACCATAATACAGGCTAAATTCCCACCGTGGCTAGCTGTGCCACCCATCATCATTACGCAACCTAATCATGCACTGGTAATTTAATCGCTCAGTTTGTTTGATAATATTATTATAATGTTTTTTTTTTTCTTTTTTACTTCTTATATCTTTATCTGATTAAGGTATTGCGGTCATGCTTTCTACTGTCTTGTACTTTCACTTTCTAATTATCTTATGCATGTTTTAACGTCTGACGTTGTGCTGCTTCTTCCTTTTCTTGATCTTTTCAATTTATAATTTTTGTGTTAAACTGTTTAATAATGATCGAGAATAAAAATGAATAAATGAATGATCTAAATTATATCAACAAAGAACGTAATTTTGCTGTTACTCCTAACCTCTGTGAATTGAATTCAGATATATTGTCTGCAGATGTAGGGAGCTATTCAGATACACAGCACTGAATTTTGTGGAGAACCTTAAAAGAAAGATCAATAATAGCGAATTGATAGCATATTGTAGTTTTTGTTTTAACTTATAATGTAAATATTTAGAAACTAGTCAATTGAAAATTTGTAGTTTTCTGCATTAAGTTATATCAATAGCCCATTGTTTGGGTGGCTGCTTTGTCTGGTGGCAGGCACAGGTGGATTGATAATTTTAGCGCAGGTGCGAGTTGCCGTTAAATTGAGGACACCTTTATTCAGATAGAATCACTGTACTGTAGAAGGTCATTTTGGATCTTTCGTTACACCATGACCTTTTTAAACAGTCCTCACCTTGAAATTTAATGAAAAAATGGGCGATTAGTAAGTGAAAGATTTTAGAAGAATTTTATTTTTTTAAAATTCCAGAACTTTTTTAGTGGCAATAGATTTCTATCTTTATCATGACTAGCGCGTTTTTGCCCCCTGCCTCCCAAAAAATCTGTCTGCCCGGCGCATTTTGCAAGTGAACGTGGAGTTTGTGACGTGCTGTAGAATTAATTAAATTTCAGGTCTATTATAATATTAGGTTATTACTTTTTGATGCTATTTTAAGAAAAAGTATACGTTCACTTTCATAAATAGTAGTTTTTAGTCAAATAATAATTTCATTGATAGTCTTGTAAACTTAGATGTTCTTTTTAAATCCCATTTTTATGGCTTTTATAAAAATCTGCTGTGTATCTAAATTATTCAGCCCATGTTGTACTGTAGATCCGTGAAATAGTATTTACTTCAATGCAACTTTTTTTCTTTTACTGTTGTGCTAAGTTGTTATAATGTTTTGAGTTTTTTTTCGTACGGGCTCTAAACCTGAAGTAAATAAATGAATAAAACAAGTGTAACAATCATTTTGTGACGCATTTGTTTTGAAATTAAAGCATTTTATGACAATTCAAAAATTTCTAATTTTCATGCCCTACTACATAATCTATGATTTTTTCGTAACAGTACTTTAATTTGTGGGATTGACGCTAATCTTGACGCTGACGCTGCTAACATTTTTGAGCGTTATCGCCGTAAATGAGGCCGATAAGAATTTGAAGAGGTGACGCTGACGCTAACGCCGTCAAGATTTTTTGTTGACGGACACAACACTGGTTGATTGTAAATGATGGGTTGCCCAAAATAATTGGAACAAGAAGGCAAATAAATAGGCTAACAATTTTTATCTCTAGAATTGTTAAAAAACTAAAATTCAACTTTATCAATTTAAAAGTCCTGGAAGAGTAATTGTTATTTCCGAATAAAAAAGCCAATATATTTGGAAACATAGTTTATTTTTATATATAAAAGATTTCAGATAACCATTACGTAGATTATTTAAATAGGTGTTGCAAATAACACAAAAAAAAATCCAATTTACTTTTGAAAGTCTTTCACGTAATAATTATTCAAATTTTTTTTATGAATAAAAATATCAAACGATTTTTAACCAAAATTCATTTTAAAAAATAATTCTACTCCACATTCATACGCATTGATATAGTCAACCATCGAAAATTTTTTACACCAAATGACCTTATGTTCGAGAAATTTCCAATCAAATTCCAAAGAAATAAACTGCTTTTTTCAAAAATTCGTTACAAACACGCAACAACGTTTAATACATACAACTTGTAAATTGAAAAAATTATTCTCGTATAAAGACAAACAATCTCACCTGCAGGAATTTAACGTCATTTTTAAATTAATACGATTGTGGAGCTTCGTATATTAGACAAACGGCCAGAAATCTGATTACCACACTCAACAGCCACAACATCGATCCGCCACTCCGGCAAGAAAGTTATGTAGCAAAACACCAAGTTGACAATCCAACCCATAAAATTGACTTCAATAATTGTGCAATTTTAGGTTTTTCAGATCATTGGCGAAAACGTTTAGTAAAAGTATTGTTATTCATTCAAAAAATTAATCCATCTATGAATATCGATAATCTATTTCACTGCATTTATTAAATACGTACGGCTTTTTCTTCTATTTCAACAATAGTACTGCGCAATAAATGTTTAAACTCGGTGCTTTATTAATTTGTTTCAAAATTTTGTAATCACTTTATTTTGTATACGCCCAAATTGCTGTTGTATAAATTTAATTTTACGCGCAGATAACTCTATTTTATTTAATACGTACACGTATATTTTTTTTGCAACATTTCATACTGTTACGTCATAAATTATCTAAATTCAAATATCTATATTTGCAATTACAGTAGAACCTTGCAGTACGAGAAATTCGCTTTGCGAGCGGCTATTTGTAAAGAATTTTGTCTCATACGACGAGTAAAAATCCGCAGTACGAGCGATCGTAGATCCTCAACATCCAGGGGCCTCGAAATTCGATTTCGAAGTTTGTAATTCTATTAAAAACTTGACAAACTAAAAACCTAGCTAAAGTATATACAGTACATATCAAGCTTTTGAGGCCAAAAATGCCAAAGTAAACGATGATGATAGAAATATCAAAACACCAGAAATTGTTCTACCTGACGTTTCAATGGACAGAGGTTTTTCATGGCAGACAATAACCTATTCTCAGCTTCACTGTCTTCCACACGCGTAGATGGTTTCCATTTTAAGTTTAATGGATTAATAAAACATGATTATTTATTGCATGCACTTTTATTATTTATATTACATGTACAGTATGGTTTATTTTTTTCTGATTGCACCTTTTCTGTTTAAAAAATAAACATAAAAACAGACGTTTTGAGGATGGAACGGATTATTTATTTTCATATTAATTTTAATGCAAAAAATTGCTTCGTAATACGAATAAATCGCAATACGAGCTCAGCCTGGTAACGAATTAAACTCGTACTGCGAGGTTCTACTGTAATTGATTAGTTTAATGAAGTTGATGATGGAAGGAGTTATAATTCAGAAACGTCCTGAATAAACTGTGTTTCCACATATATTGGCTTTACTTTTTATTCTGAAATTAGTTCAGCGTTCCAAATTTTATGCTCCGAGCAATCGTCATGTTTTCAAGACTAAAGAAAAATATTTTTAAAATAGCCGTAACAATTCGTTTGCTAACAATATTATTTCGTACGTTCGCCATGTCTATGATTTTGACAAAAATAAACCTAAAAATTATAAATTCTACGGGAGCGAATCATAAAACTTTTATAGCCACAATAACACTATTAGGTTATCTGATTAACAATTTTCAGTTTTTATAACCAAAATGTTAAGACTTAGTTAAATTACAGGGTAGTTTCATTAAAATCAAAATTTTAGACTAAACTATCAAAGGAAATTTATTTATTTTTACTGTGTGGGACATTAAAGCAAATACTATAACAAAAGCACAATAGTCGAACATTTTTTCAAGGTATAAAATCTCTTTAAAGTTGAAGACTTAATATTAATCTTGTTTTGGGTCTAAGAACAAAGAGCAAAATTTGTTAAGTTTTTTCAAGCAGGTTAATAGCTTAAATTTCTCTGAAATAGATTCTTGTACGTTTCAAGTATTTCAACCTATTGTTGTAGCTCGTAACTGCATAGACTTGACAAACAATCATATATAAGCGGATGACAAAATACAGTAAAAGTAAAACAAAATTGAAAAACTCAACATGAAAAATGTACTTGCACAGCAAACACGAATCAATACAAAATATTCGATTGAAATTTTAGTACTTCGGGGGTAGAAAATTATAAGAAAGCAATTAATATTTTTTTTATTCCTAGAAACTTAACAAGTCCAGATTGAAAGAGAGAAAATGCATTTTTTACACTTATTACCGCATAAAAGTAAAAGTGAAACTTTTAACAGAATACATCACTGGTGTTATCGGGTCGATTTATGTGTTTACTAGCACGGGTTGTATTATGGTTTAAAAACGACCGAATTTTCAAAAATATAGTTTTTGATTCGACTTGCAATTCAACTTTGATATCAGTTTTTTTCAACGTGAGATTTAGCTTTTCAAAAACTTGAAGTAGTTTCTACACAGTGAGCGTAATACATCTATTTGGGTGTAGGCATTGTATCTATTTTTGATTAGAATTATTTTAGTAAAGTTATTTTAGACAGTCACGCAAAACAAACAACCGAAGCCCACGCGAAAACTATTCTCAAATGTGTAGTCAGAGACAAACACAAGAGATCAAAAAGAAAAGTATGAAGATTTTAACTTATAACTATATTCGGTTAGCAGTTTACAACAACTACGTCTGCACACTCCAAAGTGTATCTTGACAGTGCTGCGCTTGCTAAACTCGAATATCGCCGTTGACAATTTTTTGGTAAAGAGCGTCGTCAAGGGGAACGTAGGCTTTCTTAGCAACATCCAGAAAGTAAACAGGGTCACTTATCTGGTGAATGTCATAACCTTCTTTTCGAAGTTGAACTTTTTTAATCTTGTGCGTTCCTAAAAAAGATTAGTATTTATTTGTTTTAAAACCTAGTGTTGCTGTCTATATAACAGTAGAATCTATTTAAACACCAACCATTGGCTAATAGGTAAAATCTAAAAGTTAAAAAATGGACACTTTTATACAGTTTAGCAATACAATAAAAAAATAAAAGAAACTACTTTGGAAGCATAGTTAAATTTTAGCTGAAGTACTTTATAGATCACACAGAGAAAAACCAGTTCATACAATATAGAAATCAGGTCGCTTCTAAATTGGTACCAAACCATTGAAAACACCGAGCAAAAGTACCTGTAACTTCGATATGGTCGCACAGGCGAACAAAAATGGGTCTCGCGTAGGACACAACTTGTTTTGCGACCCCTTCATAAAACCGGTCCATATCGATTGACTTGTCCGGATCCATTATGCAAGCCATACCGGCCCTGCCTTCTGTTCCTGAACCAAGTTACAATAGTAAAGTTATGAGTGGTAAACTGGATACTTTTTTCGACAACGTAGATTTGCTAATTTGGATACTTATGCACAGTACAACACGCATCTGCTAACATACATAAAAATTGATTACTTTTTTCAAACTTTTCTGCTATGCCAGAGTTTTAAAGTCATAAGAGCAAGTGGCTAGTTTTGCAAAACTCTATGGAGCCCAAGTTTTAAAAAAATCAAGAGAGGCCAAAAAAAAGTCTTTACTTTACGTTTAGCAAGCTGTACCCTAATTTTAATTCATGACCTTTTTTCTCCATTATTGATCTGCAAAAATTATCCTACTTTTTTTTTGGTAATATGCTTACAACCTAAGGATGTTTTTAGATAAAGTTTAAAGTAGATGGCAATTAAAGTCTTATAGAAAAAACCTGTGGACCACTAGATAGAACACTATAGAACCCCTGTTTAGAATCTACGTGCTATGCCAACTTAATTGAGATTTGTTTAAAATAAATCTTTGTTAAATTTTGTTAAATTAAATTAAAAATATTGTCTGAGACCTGGACTTAACACGTTTATCTAACTTACAGGTGTAATCCAACGTAATACAGAATTTTACATTTACCTCGACTAGAGTTAATTATATCTTTAAATTACAAGCCTAACCCTAACTTTACCTAGCCAACGGGGTCGCTTATCTTTACTTGGAAGATTTTATGGTTGTTTATTTTTACATGGCTTTTTTAAGGTTGCTTTTCTTTATCAGCTCCAAAAATTTGTATGGTAAAAATGTTTATCAATTTAAAATTTATAAAAAATAAAGCATTATCCCCGTGCATTAAAACAAAAATGCGTCTCTTTAAGCATTTTAACATCCAAATCATAATTTACATACGACATTTACATCAAAGCCTTAATTGCTGATGCATAAAATTATTTTTTCTAAACGCATTTATAAGTTTTTATATTAAATAATTGCTATGCAAAAAAAGTTTTTTTAGTAGTATTCGTAATAGTGGATAAATGTAAGAGATGATGATAATTGGAAGAGATAAACTGAGATTTTTTACTTAACTATTAAAAAACAAAAATTTTTTTTTAATTGATGTACGTAAATCATCGTTTTTTTTGCAACAATTAACTGTTATTGACCTAAAAATTTTTTTTTGACTTAACTTTGACATAACGATTTCGGCCTTTACGGAGAAATTTCTATTAATATTATTGCTATCTATTAATAGAAATTTCTCCGTAGAAGCTTCTGGAACAAGTTAAAATGGTTACATCAAACTGCAGTGAAAAAAAGATCCTAATAACAAATGAACAGCGAGGACAACAAATCAAACTAATCAAAGTAGCTCTAAGACAATATCACAATAAAATTAATTATTCTGCTACTTTAATGCGTACTAAATAAAATTCTTTTAAAATGTTTTGAAGTAGGCAAGGAAACTTTTTCTAAAAGTAATATTTATTCTAGGTAGTTGTTTTGATTGTTCGATGTGCAGCAACTAAACGGCAGCCAAAGGTTCAAAGTTCAAAGTTTATTCTTGACGGTGCAGAACCGCAGTATGTTTAGCATCACGTAGCAATAAACAACTTTTTCAAAAAACAACTAATTAGCTTAAATATTCGAAGATAGTAAACACCATGAAAAACTGCCAAAAATATTACAATTGCTCTAAATTTAGAATTTCCATTTAAATCACGACTTACCAAGAACTATAATATATGTTAAGTGAGGTTATAATACAAAAATTAAAACCTCCGCCTGGCAAGAGCAATCTGGTTAAACTTAGCAGAATCTTCATTATTGATGCAATAAAACCCTTTAAATCGTTATATTTTAAATAAAATGCTTACATATGAAGAATAATTTGAAAAATAAACCTGAAAAAGTTTCTTAAATTTGCCAAAATCAGATTCACGTCACCTTTCCAACATAATAAGATTTACTTAAGTGTTTTTTGTCGGTGTTTTTGAAAAATTAAATCTCTTCCAAAAAATTTGCAAGGCCTAACGCATTATTTACTACCATTTAATAAAAAATTAATTCTGATGCACTGTTAGTTTTATATTATGCAGTCCTGGCATAAAAAAAAAGTAAAAGCACACATCTTTACAACTTTACATCAAAAAGGCGGATACTACAATTGCTGTATACCAATCAAAAAAAAAGCTTTTGGTTGTTTAATTTTCTAAAAATCTATTTTTCTTGTGTCCAAATGTAATAGTTATCTTAAATAATGAAGAAATGGCCTACCTGGAATTTCAACTCCGTACACCCCAACTGTATGCTGGTTTTCGAGAACTTTTGATATTTCGGCTTCGCATTCAGCAGTTGAAACATTCTCGCCTTTCCATCTAAAGGTGTCCCCAGTGCGGTCTTTAAAATACATATATCCGTACTTGTCCATCACCAGAACATCACCTACAAATAGTTTACAATTTGGCTAGGACTTATAAAAACTAGTCTTTAGTATCTCAACAACAAAAGACCGTTTAAAAAAGTATGAAATGCACATTTTTCAACATGGTAAAAGAAACAGCAACTTCTAAAAAATCTAAATCAGGGTGATGTCAAGCGTTTCACGTCTGCAGGCTATGCTTCAAAGACCTCGGGGGTCAATATGAGTGAAAGACGTGCGCTGAAGCTCTGCGACAAAATTAATAATGACTGAAAAAAAGTAGTGATTTAAAGTCGTCTCAAATTTTGTGCTCTGAATGACTTAATTTGAATCAACAGATGAAAACATAATCAACCCAACAAAGTTTAACAAAGCGTTGTGTCGTAGTAAATTTATCCTCGTGCATAGAGTTTTAACTATTGCTAAGTCTTGTAAATGCGTTTTTTGTTTTTAAAATGATTCTGTTCAACATAAGATTTTTTAAAACCAAAACGTCAAGCAGGCTATACCAAACATTAACTTTATGAAATCGACTTTTTTTACAATAAATCTTGTAACGCATCTGTAAGAATCGGCTTGTATTTCGTAATTATAATAATAAATCAAAGCCAGTTATATGGATTTTTGTATCATGTGTAAGCAAATTACTATTGTCATAACACTAGACTTGCGAGCAGAAGGACGCAAGTTCAATTATTAGTCCCTAATTGATTTCTGACGTGCTTTATTAGGAAAAAGCAGTTCACGACAAGTTCCTCAATGGAGTCATGCTGCTTACCTACTGTACAATGGTGACACATCGTGAAACAGACTCCAAGGTTACTATTAAAACCAAGATCTTAAAGTGTTTAAGACAGAATGTAATCTGATAAGCAATGATCAAAAAACAAGTCTATCAGCTCGTTGCTATGTGCGAATAATGTGCTTGCGCACAAGAACCTGTCATAAAAACGCTATCGCCTTTTTGAAACACGTCGTAAGCAATTTTCTTCTTGGAAGCGGCTGCGTCAGCATAACCATCGTATCTTTGCGTGATGCTGTCGGTCAATATTTTTCCGACGAGCATACCGAATTCCCCTGTAAAAACAGTTTTTGAATCACAGGTTATCTAAGGTCACAGGGTGTAAAAATTAATAAGAAAGCAGCAACCAGGCCAATGCGACGAGAGGAATATTTTGCTGGCGGAACAGCTCAGTGCGACAACACTTTCACTTGTGAACAGAGTAGGACACGATTAGATCCTCAGTTAACCGAAGAGATTTTCTTTGCGCCATTGGGAAAGGCATTTCACCTCGCAATAGAGGCGACGCTGTTATCTTCAATAGGGATTTCGTTTAATACAGAAAGCAGCAACCAGTTAATATATTCATATGAAAAAGAAAACCATTTTTAACCATCTAAAAATACGAACGTATATTCAATTTACAACAAAACCATGACCTTTTTATTATATTTATTTCAACCGCTTCTTTGTAAATTACTAATGATATAATTTGAAGAAGAAAAGGAACCTTTCAAGATTAAGAAACTAGATTTAAAAAAAAGAAATGCAATGACGTTGGTTGCAACTCGAACAAACAAACAAATTTACCACTGATACTGTATTATTTATAATGTCTTTTTGCTATTCATTAGCTGAGCAACGCATTGAAAGTTAAACAAAAACTTACCAGGGGCACATTTAATGCATAGTCCGTCTGGGCCTCGAATGAGTTCTTTGTCTTCATCAATTTTTAAAAGAGTAATAGGATAGACGGCTATAAATTAAAAAAAAAATTTTCTTACATTGTTCTACGTTATTGCACGAGGCACTTACATGGCGCTATGACAGAAACGAAGCCGCAAGAGCCGACCTTATTGTCAATATTGATCAAGTTTGCATTGCCTTCGGTGGCACCGTAAAATTCAGCGACCTTGGCCACATTAAACCTGGAAAATAGAATTAATGACATGTTAATAATTACCGCGCTGGTTGAGATAAAACAGCGGAATGCAGCAAACTCGGGTAAGCAATTAATGAGCGTCAGAAAAGCAAAGTTTGTAAGGCATAAACAAGAAAAAGTCAGCCCTATGTTTTGCGACAAGCCACTTCAACAACGACAAAATCTACCGTTGAGTGAACTGGGTCCAAATTTCCGGTCGAAGCCCATTTCCGGTCATCACTCTTACATTATGATCGCGGTCGCTTGACTTTTCGGGTTGACCGAGGAGATAGCGACAAATTTCACCGATGTAAAGAATAACCTTAACAAATCGGCAGTTATTACGATTAGAGAAATTTCGGCGACAAAGCAGACTAATTTTGATGCTGGCTGGTAAGCAGATATTTGTAAAATTTTGATGCTCCTGTTGAAAATCACAAGCTTATGAGTTTTTCTACGCTTGTTTCTCTAAGGCTTGTAATTCAACCTCCTTTCTTGAAATTCAACCTGCATTTTTGTAATTCAACCATTTTCACTTGTAATTCAACCTGCTTTCTTGAAGCATGACTCAAAAAATTTACAGCAAATTTTTGAATTAGGTTTGTAGATCACTGAAAATATTACAGAAGCCAACGGCTGGGCACTGGCCAATAAACCTTTAAATTTGTTGAGGATACTAATTTAAATTTTCGTTTGACAGGCATTTTCTATTTTCTTCTTAAGGTATAGCAAGGCAAACATACTTTTTTAACGTGAAAAAAACTTAAAAAACAAACACTTGAAACAAAATTGCACTTTTCAAAACAAAAACCGTAAGTACCGTGCATTGATATTTTTTGCAATCAGTCCAAAAAGCTCTTGCTGAAAACTTAGTTTTGATTGTGATAGTCAAACCGTGACAAAGACATTGGCCCAAACCAACGATTCCACCATTTGAGTGATAAAGCGGCAACGAGCAATAAATATTGTCATCGTAATTGTAGCCCAGCATCAAGTGCTGCATGGTGCACATATAGAAATACCTGAAAAGCGGTAAGTTTTAGACGGTGATATAAAAAAAATCACGATTAATTAGAAAGGTTTTTAAATAACTGTAAATGCGCTAATCTTTCGAAAAAGCGTTGAAATTGCTAATATGTAGGATATAATACCTGCAATGAGTTATAACTGCAGCCTTTGGTAAACCTGTGGTGCCAGATGTATAAATATAGAGCAGTTTGTCAAAGTACGTCGCTTCTTTTGGACATTCTGGAGGCACACGTAGACCGTTTTTGAAAACGTCATCAATTGCAATGGCGTCATCAGGTATTTGCATATCAGGCTGGACACACACAGCATAGAACCGTGGGTTTCCTTTTAATTCAGATTTTACATCTTTTACAGCTGAAAAAAATTTCAAGTTTGGTCGAAACACTCGCCTACGCGGTCCATTCATTTTGAAATGCTTCCAAACTACACTTGAAGGTAAGTAAAAGTTATTAGTAAAATCACAATAGAGATTATCACAAGTCCAAGTAGAACAAAATGTACCAACCTTGCGACAATTGCCCACCGAAAATCACTGCTTTGCTTGAAGAAATGTTGATGCAGTGTGTCAAGGCATCACCGCGCAAATTATAATTGATTAATGAGCAGGTGACACCGATGCGCGATAACCCGAGCCACAGCGCGACAAATTCGGGGCGATTTTCAACAAATATCGAGACGACATCTCCGTGCTGGAAGCCTTGATCGCTGCAAGCGCGCTACGTTACAATTGCCAAAGGTGGAAAAAAATTATTTATGAATTTACTGACCGAAAATAATTGCCGACGGCATTCGAATATTCAAACAGATCGTGAAACGTCCATGACACGTTTTCCCACTGAATCGCGACTTTCCGGGGGTTTCGCCTCATCGTTTCTTCGAAAATGCGGGGTATTGTTCGTTGCTGTTGGACATTTTTGGATTGCAAAAACTTGAAGTGGAGTAACGCCTTCAACGCTCTAAAGTTTTACAACAAATGTGAATTAAATGTTAGATTTAAGGAAACGCTTAATAACCCTTTAACTGTAATTTAAAACTATAATAAAAATTTTTTTTCAATGCAAGTTTTATCAAAGTTAAAATGATGAGAGTTGAAACAACTTTGAAGTATGAATTTTTTTACAGCAATCTGAACTTTATTCATAGTCTTTAAAAATAGAAGAAATTCGCAAATAAGGTTCACAACTTTAACACTACGGCTTACCTGAGATCTCTTCCCACAGTTTTGGTAAACACATCCATAGCGCCTCTACCTCTTGTTACCGAAAAAGCAGCTAGAACAATGAGCCCGACTAGGGGAACACTGCTCGTTATATAAACATACAATCCAGCGCTCACCAATCCAAACACGACTATGTCACGTGACATGTTGAGAAACGCTTTATTTGTGACACCGTAGTAAAATTTCCTTCAAAAACAAGTATTTTCGGATAAAAAACCAAAATTACTGTAACGCTGGACTTGTTCAACGAAACTGAACAAAATTGCAAATCTTTTTTTAAATATATAATTGGTCTATTCAATTAACAAGCAAAAGTAGAGAGAAATTTTATATTTTTTAGAAATTCTTGCTTTGATGCTGTTTTAGGTCAGACATGCAACATTAACGCATCAACAGCGCTGTCTGCAATGATTATTTAAAGTTGATTCCAAGCTTTTTTTACAGCGAGCCGATTAAGAATAAAGAATTAGTAGCTTGCGAAGTATTTCGGAATAGCTAAAACAGTGATGCAGTAGTTCAAGGGTGGCCGATATTTTTCAAGCACAAGCCATATACAGAAAACTAGTAATGTTCGCGAGCCGCAAATCTTTTAAATTGCAAGTATGCAAAAATAATTTCAATACATCTGATAATTTAATCAAACAGTGCAATCTTCTATCGCTTTTTTGCGTTTCCATGCTATCTACTTATATGCTTAAAACATGGCGATTAAAACTGTTACAGAATTCCGAACCACTTCTGTTAATTGTTCGTTAACTATATCTTTTAAGTTCTGTCAAAGTAAAACAAATCGCCATCAGAGTGCGGTTGCTCAGGCGAGCAAAAGTCTATGCTACAACTAGAAGAAAACTGGTTTCAATCACTACATTAGCTTCCTTTCTGAATGATGTCATAAATTTTTCTTGACTTAAAGGGAAGACTTTCAAAGCGCGACTATTTTGTTTATTTTTAATTAAAATTTAGTTTGGTAATTCCGAGAAAAGTTTTTGTTATTTTATTTCATGACGACGTTTCACGTTACTGCCTTTGTTCTGCCTGTTAGTCAGCCAAGAGTGAATGCGTAATCACATAGCAGTAGCAGCCCAAAGAGGGCAATACATTTTTGCCCAAATTTTTTCGATAAATGCGCTGATCATGATCTTGTAGCATTTCACGGGGATGCTTAAATGTCACAAAGATTTAATGCGAGAACCTGATTTTTTAGTCGATAATCAAGCAAAATTAGTGGTTTCCTCTTATGAAAACAAAAGACCTTCAAATTAAATTTTAGTTGTTTTTGTTCACTGATCGAGATTGATCTAAATTGGTTACCTTTTTTTCTCAAATAGTTCGTTGTCGGTGTCCTAAAAAAACTGATTTTGACCAAATATAGTAATTCTATGTCGGTGCCCAAAAAATTCTAACTTTGCTCAATTTTTTTGCATTTTGGGGAGAGATTGCTCCCCTGTCTCCCGGCGCATACCGGTAGGAATCATCTTTCCATCCTTCTTTATAACTTTTGTTTTCTTTTTTGTACTTCTGTTTCTTAGTATGTTGGGGCATTTTTTTAATCTTTTTCAAAGTTGCCAAATAAATTTTTACTAAATTCATTTACAAAGTTGCGAATTAAGATTATACATAGAAAATTAAATTTTAGAAAAGTAATTGAGTTTTAACCAAAACCACCAGCATATCTGAATTCAAAATAGTAACAATGCGATTCAAAAAATGGGTCCCCGAATACGTTGTTTGTGATAAATCTTTCATTTAATGACCGATCAATCTTGTATTGCATGTGATGACAGAAGCAGCACCTGCAAGTACAATTAGATTTCAATGGGAGCTCGAGCAAAAAATATAGGACTACTGCGTCAAACATTATTATAAAACGGGTTCATTCAAGAACGTGTAAGACACTTTTGTGCATCAATTTAAATATAAAACTCTTAAAGAACAAGATTTAGAAATGGGTGGACTACTTTAAACCATGGAACAGTTGAAAATCTCTATTCAGCCAGAGTCAACCATTCAGGACGCTCCAAGAAGTGTATAACTGAGCCGATTGAAAGGGTGAAACGTTCAGTTCTGCACAGTCTGAAACGCTGTGCGGACAAGCAAAATTATCTCTCGGGACATCTTGTGAGACATGCACGAAATAGCTAGTAATGGATATAAATGCCTACATAAACAAAATACAGATGAAGAATATCCTTACAGTCTTGGACAAAAAGCAGAGGAGGACTATGAACAGATAAGATCCTACAGAAGATTCAAAAGACTCCAACATTTCTTTGTATTTTAGAATAGCATTGGATGAGAGCATGGATACCAACGATACAGCACAGTTGATTGTTTTTATATGTAGAGTAACTGATGATTTTGAAATCAAAGAGGATTTTTGAACCTAGCTAGCAAGAAATCAACAACAACTAGAGGAATTAACTTGGAAAGTTTTGAAGATGTCAAAAAAATTTCAGTTGGATCTATAAAATTGTCAGGTCTAACAACAGACAGTGCACCTGCAATGGTTGAAAAATATAAAAGATTTCGAAAAAATTTTTTATAAGATTTGTGGTTCCTACCAAGTGCAAATCTGCACTGGTAGGAACGGCATTGTGCATCACGCACGCCGTATGACCAGATGCTGTAATATATCGAGTTAGGGACAGATGGCACTAGAGAGTACCACCTGTGGCATTGTGCATCACGCACGCCGAACCCTGATGAGAGTTTAAAACTCGAAACCATGGTCGGGCAGTGAGCTCGGGTTCGGCGTGCGTGATGCACAATGCCACAGGTGGTACTCTCTAGTGCCATCTGTCCCTAACTCGATAAAAAATTTTTTGGAAGCATTTGAATCACAAAGCCTTATATTAAATCATAGCGTTATTTATCAAAAACATTTATGCAGTAAAGTTCTGGAAGACATTGACAACATGATGGAAGTTATTCCTTGTGTCAATTACATTCAAATTCGAGAAATAAGCCACATGCAGTTTCACATTTTTTTTGAAAAACTTGACTCAGTTTATCCAGATATACCTTATTTCTCTTTGATGTTCCTTAAGCAGGGCAGACAGTTTCAGTTTAGTTGTTTTTTTATTTCTGCAAACTTGTGAAACAAGATGCTTACTTCAGCAACAATACAAAAAAAGGCATGCCAAAACAAAACCTTGTAACATGCAAAAGCTCAATAAATTACAATAGCTAAGATCAAGAACTTGCATGGTTGCATGACATAGAGAAAACAATTAAAAAAAAAGAAAAGGGCTAACACTTTAAAAAAGATTTTGGACTCAAGGAATGAGATCAAATGCTTCATGAAAAGTAAGAATTACAATGAGTCTTTCTTATATGATGTTGAGTGATTAAATGACTGGGAATTTCTTAGTGATGTTACACAAAATCTATCAAAATTAAATGTGCAATTTCAAGGTTGAAATCAATTGGCAAATAAAATATTTGAGCACATTACATCATTTTAAAAGAAATTGAAACTTTTTAAAAGCCAATATAGCATGTCTGCACTTAACATTTTCCAATTCTGAAAATTCAATATCATGAAGGTTGTCAAGATATAAATTACCCAAAGTATAGCACTATGATTGATAAATTGTTGGTTTTTTTTAATATTTATTTTTCAAATTTTGAAAACTTAAATGCAACTTTTGTATTTTTTCCAACCCAATTCAGGCAGCTATTGATCAACGGCCTGATCAATTTCAGCTTGAGTGGATTGATTTACAGTTTATTAATGACGTAAAGAGTGTTGATTTAAAAGATTTTATGACATTTCATAAAAATTATGTTTGGGAGAAATATCCAAGTCTTGCTAAACATACCTTGAAAACTATTAATTGCACTTTTATGCACCTATTGCTGCAAGCAATTTTTTTCAAAAATAAAACATTGCAAAGGAAAAAGAAGAAGTAGTCATTAAATGAACATTAGAAAATTCAATGAAGAATTACTGGTAGTGCTGTAAAAGTGAATATTGAAAAAGCTTGTAAAAATGTGCAGCAATAAAAATCACATTACCTTGATTAAATGTGCTGGACTAATTTTATTTTCTTTGCTTTTACAAAGTAATTCTGTTATTTTGTTAAATCATATTACACATATGTAACATGAATTCCATTAAATCTGTTTCTTTACTACAAAATCAGCTACTTTTGTAAGAGAAAAAATGATGCAGCCCACAGCAAAATTTAATATTTTACATTTGGCCTGCCAATAAAAAAAGCTGCACATGCCTGCTTTAGATTAAACAATTAAAATATTTAAACAATAACAAAACCTTTAATTTGTGTTTCTTAAAAACAAAAACACTAAATGTTAGGTGTAAGCAAGAACTCTCATTTGAACTAATCAATAAGCGTGCATAAATACAATGACATAATGCCAATCATGAATCAGATTAAGTTTTCACTAGAAAGCTCAGATCAATGAGATGGTCTTTCCTTAGCTTTTACCTTAAATTTTATAAAAGGTTCTTTTAAATATTCAATGTAACACTTATTGAAATTTGAATTTCAGAAAAAATTTTTTTTCTGAAAATGTAAAACAACTGTCAACAGTGTCATTAAGTGGTTTAGAGTTCCACATGATTGCAATCAATATGTTTGAAATTTAAAGTCATTCTGCTGTATTCTCAGGAAAAACACTTCACAGGACTTTTCCTGGTCTGGGATTATTAGAGGGTAATTCTAAATTTCAGTCATATTTATTAAAAACTAAAAAATTCAACTGGACATCAATATTTTGGCATCTCCAGAAGCAAGTTGGGATAATTACTTACCATAGATATAGTGCATCTGACACTTTCCTGCAATCAGCAAGATAAATATAGAGATAAAATAAAAATGAAACAAAAAAATTACTGCAAAAAGCTAGGCATTTAATTTAATTTCAAACTCAGTGCACTTTTTAAAAATATGCACATTGAAATTTTTAACAAAAATATTTGAAAATTATGAACAAATCTTAAAATAAGCACAAAATGGTAGCTCTGGCTATAGTAAAACATAAAAAGCAATTGCATCACTGCTAAGTCATTAAGAAGGAGCATACTTTTGGAAAATTATAAGCATAATTAAAAAAAATTATCCTACAAATACACACTTAGCAGAAATGCAGTTGCATTAATGTCTTGCTATCAAATGATTCTCATGTTTTTTAAATATTAAATACAAAAAATTCTAGCAAACATTGATTTTTGGTTATAAAATACTTTTCAGCAATTAAAAAAATGAAAACTACTCAACAAAAGAACTTAATACAACACAAATTAAAAAATTAAAAAAACTCTTTATTTTGGAAAGACACTTCCTTTGCTTCATGGTTTAAAGCTAGTCTAAATAAGTCGTATTAATAGATACATAACTTTAAAAATAAAACTTGAACCAGACAGCAATACCTTGGCATCTTCAAAAGTAGACAAGTGCAAATCCTGACATTGTCCTGCAATTCTAAAGGATAAATAGCTGAGGCAACAATAATAATTACCAAGTATATAATAGATAAACTTTTAGCAATTTGAAACAAAAACTATTGTCAAAATATTTTTTTGTTTTGCATGGCAATGCTTACCAAATTGGAGGTAGTGTAAGAAAAATTTAAGGTCTTTTCAAGAAGTCACCATAACCGATTTTTGTTTGTAAAACTAACCCAGATCGCCCAGCATTACTATTGTTTCTTGTGAGATCCTTTTTCATTCGGTTTCTTCTTTATTCCATCCTGGTGCTGAAAGGGGATTCCAGGTTAGATTCAACAAAAAAAAATTGCTTATAGTGACTTCTTAAAGAAACCCGAAATTTGATGGGTCACAAGTTATAGAACAGCTAAAACTGCGTAATTGCAGTTTTGGCACACATATGTAAAACTATTGTAAAAGAAATCTTATTTGTAAAACTTATACAAAAATTGATTAATGTATTACATCAAAAAATTTACAAACTGACTTTGTTTACACAAGTATTAATGAAAAAATAAACATGTCATTGAAATACAGTTTAGTATTTTTTTTAGTTGGCCACCTAAAATGCTTTAATTTATGATAAAGGTGCACCCATTTGTAGATGTTACTAATGTTTACATTAGTGCACCTTTCTCTACAATCTCAAGAACTTGTTCAATTATTTTTTGATAAAAGTTTGGAGAAAAGCTTCATATTTTTTGGGTTAGCATCATGATATAATTTACAGCATATTCTTCTTAGCAAAACTGTATTCTTGTTATCAATTTCAATATGTTTGTGCAAGGCTACCTTTTCAATCCTAAGCCATCAAAACAAATCATTGCTGCAGTCACAGTGATATCAAGATGCATTTAAACCAATATTGAGCTTAAGTTGGACATTATATGACTAAAAGCAGTTTCACCCATCACACTGAATGTTTGTTTGTTGATGGTCAATTTTAGGGTCTCTTTAAGAAGTCACTATAAATGATTTTTTTGTGAAACTAACCCAGAATGCACCAAAACACCAGAACGGAATAGAAAATCAACCAAGAGGAAAAGAATCTTTTCAAAAAGCAAGAGTGATAACAGAGGGGATCCAGGTTAGTTTCACAAACAAAAATTGCTTATAGTGACTTCTTGAAAAGACCCCAATTTTTTATATCATTTGTGTTTATCTACATAACATGTTTTAAATGTTTGGAGATTTTTAATCTAGTGCATTATTACATAAAAAGTGACTTTTAATTTGAAGAACTAAAGTCACTTAGGTCTTGTTCCCTAATTGCCATGACTAATCTTGCAGGCTTAAAAGATTTCCCAAAAATTAAAAAGGTAATCTACTAAAGTCGAAAAACAGTGAATGATCACCAATCATTTTTGCAATTTTTTTGCATTTTTCATAAAAATGTATAGGTTTATATAGCTAACTATGTTAAAAAATTGATTTTATTTTTTCTGGAGTATATATTGCTGTTTTAATATATTTGACACAGTGGTATTGTAAATTATTTTTTACTTTAGATAGATTATATTGATGAAACATTGTGTGTGGTTTGTTAAGATGTGCTGCACCAACAATAATAATAATAATAGTAAGCTCTGGCTGAACACCAAGATGGGTAGAAACCTTTGGGTTATCATGGTAAGTGACAGTACAACCTATTAGCATCTTGTGCAGCAAGAAAGCAACTTTTATCAAGGACATGAAAGCAGCAAGTTTTTTATGATACAAATTTTAAATACAAAATAATTTTAAATTTAAAGTTATTTATATTACAAGAAATACCCATAATACCAGTAAATAAAGTTTGCTGGAAGTTATAAATCAAACCCTTTTTAACTTTTTTAAAAATAAATTATACTAATGCAAAAGTTAAACAAAAAACCAAAAAACTACAGTATTTATCTTACCTCAAAGCTCTCGTCGGCTGTATTCTCATTCAGCAGCTTCGGCTCAATATATGTTTAATTCACTAATATACTGTATAACAACTATAAGAAGTAGAATCTAGATATGTATATTAAATATTGTATCCGGACAATTATTCGAAAACAATTGTTCGAACACAGTTGTTTGAACAAATTAACAATCGCTCGATTTAAGCAGCTGTTCGAATTGACAATTTGTTCGAAAACAATTGTTATCTGGACAATTATTTGAAAACAAGATCTAACATTTTACAAACTATAGGATTAGGGGTAGGGTTAGGGGTAGGGTTAGGGGCAGGTAAAACAAAATGAGCTTTTATAAAATAGATATTTTTAAACAGGTGCATCTAGCGTTATTTTTCGAACAATTGTTTTACTGTCGTGCACAACACAGCAGGTAACGCCGAGAAAAATATCATTGTAAACAGGGCGTCAAACCGTTTAAAATAACGTTCCGGTTCAGGCTCAGGTTCGGCAAATTTTATTTTTTGGGTTTCAGTTCCGGTTCAGGTTCAGCAAAATTTTTTTCGGATTTAGATCCGGTTCGGGTTCAGCAAATTTTTGTTAGGGTTTCAGTTCCGGTTCAGCTCCGGTTTGGGTTCGAAATATATTTTTTTTGTCTATTTCTGACAAGCGTTAGGACTATAAACATGATTTTTTACCTGATGTTATCATGGGCGTCCGCAGACGCGCTTCCTAAAGGGCTTATGGCAAACAATCGCAAACTTAAAAAATATTTTTGAAAAGGGTTTTTAAAAAAATAAAGATTAAACTAATTCAGGCGCATGGGTCTTGGACTTGGTTGCAAAAAACCAAATCCAAGACATAACTGAGAAGGTTTACTAGTTATGAGACGTTATTAACAGTAATGGCTTTAATAGGGTGCGAGTGGTGCGGCCGCACCGAGCCCCCTAAAATAGATCAAAAAGTTGCCCCCCTATACAAGAAATTCCTCTATTTTTACAACACCTGGATATTGATGGCTTGTCAAAAAAAAAAAAAAAGAAAAAAAATTTTGAAAAAAAAGCATCATGATTTTCGGAGGAAAATTGGGAAACCTGAGATGGATTTGAAGTAAAGACCTTATTTTTATTGATCACTTTGCTTTCATATACAGAAAACTGCTTTAGCTACCTTTTTTTAGGACACTAAATAGTGGCTTCCCCTTACTTTTTTTGCACCGGTCCCCCCTTTTTGTAAGACCATCACTGGTTATTAAGACTCATTTCTACTACGAGCGTAGATTAGAGTATTCTTTGTTTCTTTTATTGATTTTTTTGCTTCGCTTTGCGCTTAAGCACGGAAAGAACAAAAAAATTAATACGTAAACTCGTAAAACAAACAAGAGTAGGGGAGACTGGGACAAATCGGGACATGGAGTAAGTTGGTCCAACCAATGTACTGCTTATACCTTTGGTTGAAATAATCTGTAGCGCCAACATTGGCTACATGTTGCATTAGCAACAATACTAGTTATGCGACACGGTCGTTAGCAAGTAGGCTATTTATTTAAGCTGATAAAAAAAATTTAATTTTTTGTAAAAAAAGTTAACCTTAAAGAAACAGGTCAGGGATATGTAGAACACCGGGATCGCTTACTTCGCTTTTTTCAGTAATCACGCTTGACAACAGTGGTGCTAGACAATTGTCGCTTGAATATTTACGATAGCTGCATTAGCGCTCTTAACAAGTTAGTTTAGAAAGCGCTTTGCACTTGTCTAGCAGTTTCGTGTAAGAAATGGCTGTTGCTTTACAGTTAGAAAAGACTATAGATACGACTACCGTTTGAGAAAAGACAGAGAAGCATTGTAGTTCGCTCAGAAATATGATTTGAAGATAATATAACATTTAGTAAAATAGCTACCCAGCTACTGGTACCACAAAGTATAAAAGCTTAAGGCGCGTTTACAGCCGTTTACAATACTTTTTTCTTTCAGCGCGATCTTGGTTTGTTTTATTGACGCTCAAATCCACTCATATTTTCATGAAAAAATGAGTGGATTTGAGCGTCAATAAAACATATTTTCATGAAAAAATGAGTGGATTTGAGCGTCAATAAAACAAACCAAGATCGCGCTGAAAGAAAAAAGTACTGTAAACGGCTGTAAACGCACCTTTAAATTTGGCTAATTGTTGGACAAGCTAGGCGATAATTTATCAAATACTGTACGCAACAGAATTAAAAAATATTTACCAGTAGGCTACTGCTACTGTTCTTTGCATTAATTGCTCGTACTGGTAAAGTGCGCACTGACTTGAAATTGAAACAATTTAAGCTGTATCAAAGCAGGCTTTATGATACGCTTACACTGGGCAGTGGCCTACTAAACATTCTTCTAATGATTATGAAAATAGCAGATATGTTTCTGTGCCTACGGAAACTGTAGCAGTGAGAATTAGATAATTTAAATTTTTTTGTCCGCTTGAATGTTACGCTATAAATTTATCTTTAAGAACTGTACAGTGAAGATTTGGCTCACTCAATCTTTTTTATTGCCTTAATATTTCCTCATAAACGTTTTGTGAATTACCTTGTAGCCTACGTTAAAATCTGTTGGGAGTTTGTTTCGCGCACATGTGCTTCTAAAGTTTTCTTCTAACCATCTAACGAGATAAAGGTTTAGTCGTTGACAATATAAAGTTAACAATTTATTGTTTAAAGTTAAGCAAATGACATTGGTTACGATTTTATCTTTTTTTAATGTTTAGATCAGGGGTCGGCAACCTTTTTCGCACAGCGGACCGGTTTAAGTCGGAAAACTTTTCGCGGACCGGCCTTAAAAATAAACATAAATATTCAGCAATTAAATTTTATTTCAGCTCATAAGATATTACAACAGTGATTCAATGAGAACCTTGAGCTTGTTTTGCCGCAATAAGACGCTCCCACCTTGGAATTATGGAACTCAATGACACACGCAATGTGTCCCTCACGTCCAGTCTGTTTCGCGGTTTCGTCTTTGTTGCTGCCATGACAGAAAATCCAGATTCGCATAAGTAGGACGTCGGAAATGGTAGCAATGTTTTCAATGCTTTTATGGCAAGGTCGGGGTTTCTGGTAAGACCTTCATCCAAAACATTGGCAGAGTCACTGTATCAAAAAGACGTTTCAGGCTACCATCATTTGCAATGTCCAGCAGCTGGTCTTCTTGTCGTACTGGTACGTTTGATCCACCTGGCTTGAAAATAAATGGATTACGGATCCATTTCTTTGCAGCTCGAGGGTCTTTAGCGCTTGGAAAATAGCGCTTAAACTCTTGTAAAAGAACACGCAAGTGACTGGTTACAAGGTCGAAAAACTCTTGCTCAGGCTCGCTGCCTTTCAAAGTCTCTGCTAACGTTTGAAACATGTCAAATACTCTTTTGTTTACTCGCTGCTCCCATGATTTAAGTTTGTCTTTAAATGCAGCCACTTTATCTGCCAACTTGAATACAGTTGTCATTTTGCCTTGAAGTGAGAGATTAAGTTCATTAAGCAGATTGAAAATGTCACATAAGTAGGCAAGTTTGAGAACCCATTTTTCATCACTAAACTTGCTAGCAAGGTCTGAATTTTTCTCCAGTAGAAACCTTTGCAGTGGTTCACGTAATTCAAACACTCTGTTTAATGATTTTTCACGGGAAAGCCACCTTACTTCTGTGTGCAAAAGAAGGCATTTGTGTTCTGCATCCATATCTTCGCATATCTGCTCAAACAGCCGGGTGTTAAGTGCATGAGCTTTAATAAGGTTGATCATTTTAACTACAACACCAAATACATTGTGAAGCTCAGGTGATAGTTTTCGGCTCGCCAGCATTTCCCTGTAAATGACACAATGAGTGGCTTCGCACTCTGGTGCGACCTCCTTAATGCGAACAGTCAAACCAGACAGACGGCCAATCATGGCTGCAGCTCCATCTGTGCACAAACTGATACAAAAAGACCAATTCAGTTTTTCTGAGAAATATTCACTGAGAGACTTGAATAGTTCAGAGGCAGTGGTGTTTTTTGGCAATAACAAAGCACACAATATGTCATCATGAATATCCTCTTCATGGAGATATCGAACAAAAACTAGCAGCACAGCTTTGTTTTCAATATCTGTAGACTCATCACATTGAATCGCAAACCACGGTGACTTTACAATCTGCTCTAACAATTGAGTTTCAATGTCTTCCGCCATATCCTCAATTCGTCTTGCAGCAGTGCGAGCCGAAAGAGGAACCTGCGCTATCTTTTTAGCTGTCGATTCTCCTAAAACTTCACGGCAAATATCAATACACGCAGGTAGAATCAATTCTTCTCCAATAGTAAATGGTTTCTTAGTCTTAGCAATGCGGTAAGACACCAAATGCGATGCTCTTAGTACACGGAATTTGTTGACAAAGCAGTCTTCAATAATCGTTTTTCGCCTTTGTAATCACGTTTCCTTCTTTCAAAAAACTCCAAAGGCTTATCTTTTAATTCGGGGTGCTTTGTTTTTATGTGCCGAAGTAGTTTTGAAGGTTTCATTGCCTCGTTTGATAATTTGCTGTTGCAAATTAGGCAGAGCAGACAAGGTGCTGCGGAATTACTAGTTGAAATAAATCCGTACTTTAAGTACGACTCGTTATATTGGCGATTGAAAGAGGCTTTCCGTTTTTTCGATGTTGTAGGTCCCTCGTCCTCGACGTCAGACTCTTGAAATAGTACTGACCTTTTTCCAAAAAATCTCAGCAAAGATGTTTGTTTTTCACTCATTATTTTCAGACTCAATGTATAAGTGTTAAAACTTATAAACTGTAATATTTTAGCTTTCAAATTTTAGTAGGAATAATTTATTTTAACTGTAACTGCGGTTTGCTATAATTTCTAACTGCTTAGACCTAATTTCTAACGTTATTTTCTTGCTTAACTCCCTCATCAATCTAACACTGCTAACACAGCAAAACCACAACTGCTAGTTGCATCACACATAACAAAGGTATTTGTTAGTTTTATTGTCTTTTTGCCTTGTTACGTCATATGCAACAATGCTTGAATAAACACCATTCAAAGCCGAGATTAGAAAACGCTTTTAAGCACCAAAATAATCGAAACTTATGCATACCCAGTCAAAAAAAAAGCACGGCAAAAGCACGGCCGTGTGATTGCCACGTACAAAACTTCTGGCAAATGCCGGGCAATTGCAATACGTGCCTTGTATTTTCTTAAACTTTGAAATTTGTCTACTAAAATGCTTGGTATTTGCCTGGCGTTTAAAAGCTTTGCCGAGTATTTATTTGAAAACTATTTTCGACACGCAAAATGCTTGGCAAATGCAGGGCAGTCGCAAAGCATGCCTTGCATTTTCTTAGACTTTGAGTTTGTCTATTAAAATGCTTGGCTTTTGCCCGGCGTCCAAAAGCTTTGCCAAGTATTGTTGTAAACTCATTTCTTTTTTTTTAAACCAATGGCATTTGCCAAGCTTCCATAGCGTTTTTCCAATGTTTCTTCAATACACAGCTTAAACTTGCGGCGTGTTCTCAGCAAACATACACTTATTGGCCCAGTATAGGCTTTGTAAAGGCAGGTATCGGCTGTATCGGAATAGTTTTCCCGGTATAGGTATTGTATTGGACCAGTACTGTTTTTCGATACTATGACGTTTAAGCAAAAAAATAGAATGTTTTTATTTTTTGATAAATTTAATGTTTTAAAGGCAGCAAGCCGACTGAAATTAAAATTTTGACTATTTTTTCTCATCTCTTAAGTGTTTAAGCGTCAATGAATCCCAGTATTGGTCTTATATTGGGCCTGTACATGCTTTTCAAAACTATAATGTTTGGGTAAAAAAAATACGTAGTTATTTTTGTTTTTGTTCAACATATAAGATTTTAAAGATTCTTACACTTTAGACCAACCGAAATTAAATTTTTTGGTAATTGCTTTTTATCTTAGAATCTTTAGAAAATAACGAGCCGATATCGAGCCAACATTCTGCTGACCATTTGTTTCGAATTGGTTTTAACTTTTTTTCAGTTTGAGAAAACTGATTTACCAATTTTTAATCTTTTCTTTATTCTAAAAGGAATACATGATAAATTGCATTTATTTGTATATTCAGCCAGGCCAGACTGTAGTTCAGCAATGGATGCTTACGCTACTTTCAAAAAGAACAAATGGTCTATGTAAACAAAACTTATCTTGCAGTTCAATTGTACAAGTAGTCAACTGTCAGGCGATAGTAAAAGAACTTATTGAAGTTAACTTTCAATGGACAGTAATTGTTTCAGACGGTTGGTCTGCACCAATATTTTGTTTGTGCCATTATTGTGACGTCATTGCCTTTCTTTTCTTAGTTGCTTGGCTGTTGCCTTTGAACATTCTATAACGCATGTGTTTAAAAAGGAGTATGTTAAAATTGAATTGTTTTTTTGCACTTTCTTCCTTGACTGTGTTAAATTTATTTCTTGTAAGACGTAAGTCTCTTAGGTTTGTTATTTTTCTCAAGTTTGATTTGGTTTCCTTTGTGACGTTTCTCCGGCGGGAATGCCTGATATTTTCGTGCTTAGCTGTAGTGAAGTTTTAAAAGCTTCAACTTTTAATTTTAGAAAATAATTTTTTTTTTTTGATAGCATTTTTTTGTAGTGCAACCAGGTAAAGTCAAAGTTTTAACATTATGTTTATATACTATTTGAATAAGAATCAGTGCAATAATTGACCTTGTTTACTATAAAACTAATTCTAAACCTACTGTTTATATAAAGCTGTTCAAAACCTGCCATATGCAAAAGTGATAATCAAAAATTGAGACCAGCTCTCTTGTATTCAATTGGCAGTAAAATTGTTTTAATCTGAAAGCTTTTATAGTTTTAAAATAATAACATTTATGTTTATTTGTCTTGTTTGAAGTATTGTAAATTGCATATTACCGGTATAACATTTTACATTGTTACTGGTGTGTAATAGCTCAATTCCTAATCATCATGTCATACTGGACAAAACGTCGTAAAGTTAATAAACAGTTGGAAAGAATGAAACTTGAGTTATATCAGCAAATAGTGAAATAAAATTTGTTGAACATATGCAATCAAAATATTCAACTTTCTTTAATAATTCATTGTCTGATGATGGTGCTATTGGTGTTGATGATGTGCCTTTTTTATCTTGTACTGATAATGCCACTCTTGAGCATTTTGATAAAAGTTCTTCTAGCAGCTAAAAAGCTGATGATAGCACTTTAAATGATAGTAAAGCATATTTGTTATTAAGTTTAAAAGTATTGGCTATAGAATGCAACATTACTCATATCTCATTAGCTAAATTGCTGTGTATTTTAAAGAAGCTTCATCCATGTATACCAAAAGATCCTCAAACCTTGCTTTAAATCTTCTCAACTTTTTGGTATTACTGAACTTGCTGGGGGACATTATTACCATTTTGGTGTAAAGCATTGTGTTGAACAATGTTTAGCATGTGATCCAAAACTTCAACAACTAAATAAGCTTAATCTTCAAGTAAATATTGATGGCCTTCCACTATTTAAAAGCAGTTCAATGCAACTATGGCCAATATTTGGGTTAATACAAAAATCTAGTAATTCAGCATTGCCATTCACAATTGGAATATATGCAGGACAATATAAACAAAACAATCCTGTAACTTAGCTGAAACCATTCATAGAAGATTTGAGAAAATTGCAAACAACAGGTATGGTTTATCACTCAAAAAATTATTTAGTTAATCTCGCTTGTGTTGTATGTGATGCTCAAGCTCGAGTTTTTTTAAAACAAGTAAAATCATGTGCTGGTTATTTGGGCTGTGATAAGTGTATTCAGAGTGGGGTACATGATGGAAAAAAATGACCTTTCCGGAAACTAATGCAACTCTTTGAACCGACGGTGCTTTTAAAGCCATGTCTGATGAAGATTATCACAGAGGACCTAATCCATTTTGTGAATTATCTATTGGCATGGTCAGTCAATTTCCAATTGACTATATGCACCTTGTGTGTCTTGGTGTCATAAAAAGGTTTATTTTGCTTTGGATATCTGAAAGTAAGAATTGGAAGAAAAGTACAACAAAATATATCAGATTTCTTGCTAATTTTAAGAAAATCTATACCAATGGAATTTGCCAGAAAACCAAGAGCAATTGCAGATGTCAGTTGATGGAAAGCCACAGAGTTCAGACAGTTTCTCCTGTATACTTGTCCTCTTTGTTCTATGCGGTAAAATTGCTGATGAACTGTACAAAAACTTTCTATTATTTTCTGTTGATATTCGCATTTTAACAGATCCACACCAATGTATGACCATGTGTGAGTTTGCTCAAAAATTATTAACTGCTTTTGTTAATCACTATTCACAACTATTTGGATCAAATTCTGTTGTTTACAATATTCATGGCCTAGTGCATTTGGTAAATGATATAAAAACTTTTGGTCCATTAGATAAATTTTCTTCATTTCCTTATGAAAATTACTTAAATAGATTAAAGCATCTTGTACGCAAGCCAAACCATGTACTTCAACAGATTGTCTCGAGATTAATAAAAAATTCAGAATCCAAGTTAATGTAAATAAGATAAAAAAAATTGGTTCTTTTCCAAATCTAAAAAGACCTCATATTCTTGGGCCTCTACCATTTAAATATGAATCTTGTGAGCAGTTTGGCAAGGTAGTTTTGCAAAAGTTCACAATTACACTGGCAATGCCAGACAACTGTATAAAAGCTGGAAATGATATTGGCATAACAATCAATATCTTGCACAAGTTTTCTCAAGTGTTTATTGTTTATCAAAAATTTTGTACTGTTGAGCCATTTTTTCTTTACCCATGTAATTCATTAGACTTAAATGTTTGCAACGTATCAAAACTTACTATAGAAACATTTGTGTGCCCCGTTAACCAGATTGAAAACAAAATGGTTTTGTTGCCTATTAACGCTGACTTATAGGGTACGCGACAATTTGGCGGCGCAAATTTGTCGGCAAGCCAATTTGGCGAGAAAATAAATAAAAATGATTTACCTTCACTAGCGTTGAAGCGACAGCAAAAAAGTTTTGTTCTGTCACAAAAGCAATTAAAAACGCAATTGTAAATGTTCAGCTGGTAAGAGCGAAATTTTTAATTTAAAGCTGTTAAATGCGTTAAATTTAGCGATGTTTCTAGCCCAATATTTATCTATTTAAATTTACAATAACTTAATTTCGAATGTTTAAATTAAAAAAGGTACTTCAAAGGTTAAATTTTCGAATCACGGTTGTTTAACATATGTGGGGTTCTCGGCTAAATACTTATATAGTGCGCGGCAAAACAAAGTACTGCGCGGGGGTTCTCTCGTTACTGCGCAGCTTAGAGGGAACTATGGCCCTATAGACGAAACGAACTTTTAGAACTAAAAAAAAAAAATAGTTAAAATAAAACTGTTTATGCGTGCCGACCAGAATAGATTTGTTTTGATATAGTAAAATGCTCATTATGACGTCATAACTTCGTACGCCGGTAAAACTTCAAACCTGTCATCTTTGCAGTAAGCTAGATTATTGTACTTTTTTTTGTAAAATATATATGTTAAACGACCGTGATTCAAAAATTTAACTATTGAAGTACTTTTTTTAATTTAAATATTCGAAATTAAGTTGTAAATTTAAATAGATAAATATTGGGCTAGAAACATAGCTAAATTTAACGCATTTAACAACTTTAAATTAAAATTTTTGCATTTATCAGCTGAACATTCACAACTGCTTTTTCAATTGCGTTTGTGACAGAACAAAACTTTTTTGCTGTCGCTTCAACGCTGGTGAAGGTAAATCATTTATTTATTTTTTCGCCAAATTGGCTCGCCGCCAAATTGTCTCCCGCCAAATTGGTTTCTCAAAATTGTCTTGTTAAATCCGCATTTTATATGTAGCCCTTCCGTTAATTCACACTTCGTAAATATTACATTTTTATCTTGACTAAACAAAGATTATTTATTTTTACTTTTGCTCCAAAATCTGAACTGGCATCTTGTAAAATTAAGCTACCTAATTTTTAAGTTGACCATAAGTTCGAATTGCTAATTTATTACAGACTTAACCAGTCTAAAAGTTTCATTGTTAAAAGCCTTAATTCTGAAAGCTACACAGTTTTGCTTTGTGATAGTTTGCGATAAATATTGTAAATGGTTTTTAGTGCTCTTTAAAAAAATGCATTTTTTATTTGTAAAATTAATACTGTTGTTAACTTTGCAGCTTGATTAGTTTATATATCCTCTGAGTTTTCACTAAAACAACTGAAGTGGAATGTGTTCCAGATAATTGATTTAAAAGTGAGACAGAAGTTTATTGGCCTAATTCTGTGTCACGAAATGCTTTCAGTAGAGAAATAAAACTCAGATCAAGGCCAGATCTTTCTTCATGGATGTTATACGATGTTCGTGTGCTTCCGGGTGGTTGTTGCAGTAAGTTTCATTTGTAATTCGGCTATTCTTTGTATCTTCCACAAAAGATTGCAGATGCAATATATTCCTGACTTTAATACTACCATTTCAGGTTTGTATGAAGAAGCAAGAAAAAAAGCCAAAAAGGCTGAAGATACTTCTGATATACAAAGTGATTGCAACAAAATTTCAAAGTAAATGTTTCACTTTATAATAAAATAAGCGATACATTTCAAGATTCATAATTTAAATTAAACCTTAAATTTTTTTAAATTTACCGTCCCTCTCTGTAAAATTAGTGTTACTGGGTTTTGTATAAGCCTATTTTTTATCAGGAGAAAGCGCAAAAGAACATTAAACTTTTTGGACGAAAGTAATAGTGAAGATGGAGAAGTTGAAATTATACCCAAAAAACATAAGGGTGAGTATACTGTTGCAGTTATTTGATGTTTTTTCAAAACCTGTATTTTTTTTAAAACAGTGGTCGGCAACCTTTTTTTACGATGGCCCAAATTCTATCATTAGAAATTATTGAAGGCCCAGCAGCACACTTGAAACATCATAGGCGTACCAGCCCAAAAAAATTGGGGGGGCAGTGAAGTTTTGCCCAAATTTTGTGACGTTTGCCCAAATAATGATTTTATAGTACATTACGGATATGACAAAAAAATTGTCTTAGATTCTCGGACGAAAAACCAATCTTGTCCTAAAATCATGGTGATCTCTAAAAAAAAGGCCTTCGCATGAATTTAGTCTCCTAATTTTCAATTTTCGTTCCAAAATCAAGGTGTTCTTTAAAAAAAAAAGGTTTTCACCTAAATTTGGTCAACGAAAACGACAGACGCGGCCCATACTTTATTACAAAATGTATTATGCGGCCCAATACATTTTGCTAAAAGGCCCACAGGTTGCCGACCACTATTTTAGAAAACCAATATGGGAAACAAGCACGACTGTCACTCTCAACTCCTCCTTGCTTGGATAGATTTGATAATCAAATTAATAACGATTTGCCCATAATTCAGGATAGAAATTGGTGGGTCATCCGTTAAAGAAACTTGTTGGCGGGTGATGTCAGCTCTCATAAAAAATAAAGTGTGCCAGTATTATAATTGGTAAGGCAAAATGTGGATACCACCAAACACTATAAATTCTAATTTAAATAAATTACAATGTATACTTTTTAAAATTATTATCGCAAAGTATAAAAATATTTTTAACTATTATTTTTCTTTTTTGAAGTTAGATTAAAAAAATTTTCTAAATCCAGTATTTAGCGTATTTTGGCTCCAATCTTACCTCGACAAAGTGCGATTGGAACTTTATGAGTATCTCCCTTTAAGCATTTTGCGAAAATTTGAACGCCAAATGAAGATAAATTTATTTTATCTCTATATTTATCCTCCTGACTCGCTTAGATACTATGGCTACAGCATTGTATTCTGTTTTACTCTAACCAGTCCTTGCAATGGACACCCCTCTCAAACTTCAATGCCACTCAACTTAAACAACTGACTGAAACACGGACACACTCTTTACATGATCTTAATTTATACTTAAATTCGCCCAGAAATATGAATGTCACAATCTTTTATAGCAATGAGCACACTAACATCATCATCTGAAAACCAGTAACACCTGAGGAATGTAGAGAAAACCTCAAACAAATTCACACTACCAACACCTCACAATATCATAGTTCTAGAAAAAACAACGAAGTTACTAACACCACACCCTATGACGTTCGTTCATCAGAACAAACATCACCACGTCATATGCGTACAAAACTGGCACAGCTCAGAGCTAACAAATCACCACTCTTGCAAAGCTACCTACATACAGTGAACCCTAATACTTACACGCCACAATGTCCACTATGCTTGTCCCAGACACATGACACTAATTCTTTAACTGCAGTCAACTACCAGCACAGCACCACTAGTCTGTGGAAAAGGCCGTTAGAAGCAGCAGAGGTAATCCAAGAGTGGGAATCTAGATTGGCTTTTTCGAGAGATTAAGGGATGGCTACTCCAAGATATCGGAGGAGGGGCAACAACAACTCTAACTAGTTTTATGTTTGTTACAGGAGGTGTGATGGCAAACCCTGTGCTAGTCGGGGCGGCCACAGAAAAAAGCATTAAAAAGGAGATTAGCACCTGGATGAGGAATTGGCGGGACCGTGCTGGTGGAAAAAAAATTGGAAGTGTTACCAAAGACTTTTAAGATCGTTTGTCAATTTGTCTTTGCTTTTATAAAAATAAAATATATATGTCATTGAAAGTGATTATGTGCAATTATATGATAGATTGAGTAAGTAATAAATCTAAGTAAACAACTAAATACCCTCAAACAGGAGGAATTTTTGGGTCTTGACTGCTATTCAAACGTAGAATAATAAATAATACTGCAAATTTTGTAATGATTTTGCACTCTGCTTATGCTTAAAAATGTATCGGAAAGTATAAGGTCATAACAGAAAACTTGCAGTTTGCCATTACTCTTCCTATATATATATATAAACCGTACTCGTCTTGTACATATAATATACAGGGAACATGCAGTTTGCCTTTGCTCACCCTATGAACAAACCATACTTGCCCACTACTTATAATGTACAGGCAGAGTACTGGGTGAGTACAGGAAACTGCAGTTTGAGTACAATTCAGACTGCATTGGGCCGATTCATTGCCCATGTGCAACATGTTATTTGATTTTAGTTGTAAAGTTTATAACTAGGTGAATAGATGCCGTAGTCAATTGCACATGGCATAGCACATGCTTTTGCCCTATAACGCCCGGCAGGCACCAAGCTAAGCCGTTACATTTCCCTGCATTTGCCGTGCTTCAACGGCAGTCAATTGCACTTGGCATAGCACGGTAAACGCTACGCCGCCCATGTTTTGCCCTATAACGCCCGGCAAGCACCAAGCTAAGCCGTTACATTTTCCTGTATTTGTCACGCAACGACAGTCAATTGCACGTGGCAAAGCACGGTAAACACTAGGCCGCCCCTGCTTTCGCCCTGTTACGCCGTGCAGGGATCCTACTTGGCCTGTTTCATTTCCCTACATTTGCCCTGCAAAAATGCTTGTAATTATCGGGCAAATGCTAGATAAGACTAGGCTCTAGAAACACGGCACTGCTCTGCCGTGTGTTTGCCTTGCTTGGGCCGGGCAGGTTTTTTTTGACTGGGTAAATGTCCTATTTTACGTCCATTTACGTCCCAACGCACCCAAAGTGTTATTAATAAAATCAAGCAGTCAAATCTCACAAAACGTCCGAAAGCAATTGGGTATTAAACTCTAACGTTACAAGAATGTTTCAAAGCATTTAATCTGGAAAAGTACGCGGCCCGGCAACGAACTCCTCACGGACCGGCACTGGGCCGCGGCCCGGTGGTTGCCGACCACTGGTTTAGATAACGCCAGAATTGATTTTAATTTTTTTTCTTTTATTTTATTAACTATATTCTTAATCACTTTTTGTTTTGGTTAATATAATTGATTAAATGAGAAATCGTGATTCTTGTTCGGATAGAATAAAGCTACTTGAATAAAGTCAAAGTCAACCAAACAGAAACTTTAGGCCCAGTAACAATTAACTGAATGACTGCATCCACTCAGTCATTGACAGTTTTAATTGTTACCCTTTTTGCACATCAATAGTTATTCAATAGTTAATCAACAGTGACGGTCGCCAATGTTTTAATGGTGATTCAGTAGCAATAAATGTTAGACAATTTATCACTAATGGTAAATCATCCTGCTAAGAGATTTATTCAAAATGACTAATTGACTAATTCAAAATATTCAAAATAACGGATAATGGCTGGTACCGCCAAATTAACGGAGGCAGCTTTTGTATGTCCATACTGCAGCTGTTTCAAGCTGAGAAGAAGATACGATGCTTGAACCTTCTTCAGCAAATTTCACTGCAAAAACAGGCTGATTTAAACACCAAGCAGTCAATTTTTACAGAGGATTGTGGTAATAGCACAGAAGACCTTACTTGGTCGAAGGACTGGGTTATGCAAGCCCAAGTCAGTGAAATCAGTGGTGATGATGCAGCTGTCACTTACTATGCTGCGGATTACATAAGAAAATGTATATCTCGAAAAAGAAAGTGTACTGCATGTAAAGACTTGCTCGTCGTGGTCGTTTGAAGGGTATCCACTCCAGGTCAGACACAATCAGAACTGGGGCCGAGGGTTTATCCTTTTACTACCCCAGACTGCAGCACTGCCTGAATCAGATGCTGGCAGTGGTGTTATTAAGCCAGCATTGAGTTTCGTCATCCAAAACCGTCAGACCGCGTGCTCCATGTGGTGCCCGATGTATAGGGCACGCTGTTAGAATATGGTCTGCGGTTTGCTCAGAGGCGCCACACTCGCAATTCGGTGAAGGAACGAGACCCCATTTGTGCATGGACAAATAAAATCGCCCAACACCAGTCCGCGGACGGTTGAGCTTAACCCAAGATGCTCGGGGTAAGCCCATCCCAACAGGCCTGGCATTGCTCCCGGGTACAAAAGCACGGAGCCTGGAAGCATTTTCACAATACTCCGTTTTCCATTTGTGGTTTGTCCATTCAGAAGCGCGGATGCCAAGTCTGGCAAGGTTGTCCAAAAGATTCCGCGCAGCCAGCACAAACGGGCGTCTGGATCTTAGTCTCACTTGGAGATTATCTGAGGACCCACTTAAAAGACCATACAAGATATGATCGGGGTCCAGAGATCCACGGTAAGCCAAGGAGAGTTTCGCTCCCAGTCGGCGAAGCTCAGCTGGCTGGATGCCTGAGAGTACAGGTAGGTGGTCCGTTGGAGTGGGACGCAGACATCCAGTAACTATGCGCAAGGCGTCGTTCAAGACATTGTCGATGAGGCGAGTGTGAGCACTGCGACACCAGACTGGCGCACAGTACTCAGCTGTTCAGTAGACCAGAGATAAGGTGACTATGCGTAGTGTTTTAGCACCAGCACCCCATCCCGATCCCACGAGTCGCCTCAGCAGTGTGACGCGCGACGATAGTTTTTTGCGCAATGCCACTAAATGGTGACGAAACGTGAGCGATCTGTCCAGTTTTACCCCAAAATAAGTAGGGGTTGGACAGAACGGTAAAAGTCTACAGTTGTTGTAGATTTTTAGCTCACGCTTGGCCTCTCGGTTATTTAAGTAAAAGGCTGCTGTCACCGTCTTAGTGTGACTGAGCTTCAACTTCCAAGTCTGGAGATACGCTGAAAGTGTAGACATGCCTTGACTTAAAATCCCTTCCAAGTACTTCCAGTTTCAAAAAGAGTGCAACAATGCTAAATCATCAGCATAAGCAAACTTTCTGGAAATCATGAAAGGAAGAGTAGATGTTAAATAGGAGGGGAGCCAAGAACGATCCCTGAGGAACGCCGTTTTTAAGACGGCGTAGCCTGCTTTGCTTGCTGTCACCGGTGGTAAGGGTGAAACTTCGATTTTGGACAAGCTCCATAATCATTGTGACCATGTGCTTATCCGGAAGTAGGGGAGACCGGGGAGTGTTGTTACAATTTTCAGTTAAATTAATATAGCTTTTTCCTGTTGCAGCTATGGTGCTCATTTTTTTATGCAAAGTAGCCTAAGATCTCACTATTACAATGCTACCTTTAAATCAGTTTTACTTAATATCCATGAAGCAATAATTTTACTTTTATGACTACCTGTCTGTTGTAACAACTAGCCCCACAACTGGGGTAAGTTGTTATAGGCATGGGGTAAGTTGTTACAGCAGTTTAACTGTTTAGTTTTATGATTAATTTAATTGTTTTTTTTATCTTGGCTTTATAATCACAATGATTTAAAATATAAAGGTGGTTTCATGATGTAATAATGAAACAAATCAATGCAGTTTAATAGAAAATAATTGCACAAACTGAATGTTGCAAACTATATATACAATACAGGCAACAAAAGAACACAAAGAAATTCACTCATCACACTTTTCACAAATATAATTGCTGCTTTCAGCATCGGTACAAGCTTCATGAGCCCAACCTTTGCAACTGTGACACTGTAGCCAAATTTCTTTAGGAGCAGAGTTAGAGTAAGAGTCAGAGCAAATAATGCAAAACCATTCTTATTTTTTTGACTTTTTCAGTTGACTTGGTTTAAAAATATTTCTCTTGGGCTTTTTTTTCTTGACAGATTTTGCTTGTTTTTCTTCTAATCTTTGTTTCTCTGGGGTGGAAGTAACAACAGCTGAATGGCGCTTGCGAAAGTTTCTCTTTTTTAATTGCGGTTGGGCTTTTGGAAAAGGAAGAATTGCTTGAGGAGAACTTGTCACTCCACAAGGTAGTTTTTATTTTTCCGTTGATGAAGAAACATTGTTGGGCAAAGGATGAATTGGTGGGGTTATTACCGCAGAGGAAATAGAGGCAACATCTTCTGATGAAGGAATTTGTGAGATTGCTAGAGCTGATGAAGTGAATGGATATGGATTGCTACAGAAAGAAGATGAATGATGAGTTTGTGAAGCATCAGCTGTAGACAAAACTTGAGGACACTCTCGGTTTGTGACATAACTTGCCATGAAGTCATTGTCAGTGAAAATGTGGTTATTAAATGGTGAAATGCCACATACTGAAAAACAATTTTGAATGTTGACAGGCGTTGCTGCCAAGGGTAAAGCCAGATTCACAATATGAGGTATGTCATATATAGTCATGTGCTTTCCTGGATGATTTTTCATCCAATTATCACAAGCCGAGTTTACATACTTTTTGAAAGGTCCAAAGACACTTCTATCAAGAGGCTGCAGTTTGTGTGAACAATGTGGTGGTAAAGTCAAAAGAACAACCCCTTTTTGACGACAGTATTCTATTAGCTCAATAGAAAGATGCGATGGGTGATTGTCCAAAATAAGCAAAACAGGGGAGATTTTTTAACACTTTGTAACAGCTACAAAATGCTTCATAAATTTTAAGAAGTCCTCTGATTGCATCCAGCCATTGGGGTTTGCAGAACCTTCAGCACCAGCAGGACCCTTAGCTAAAAAAAAGAGAATAGCAGGAATTAACTGGTTCTTATCATTTAAGTTTAAATATGGACTATCTGTGCAAAAGCCTGAAGTAACATCTCTGGCACATGCAACAGCGTTCAATTGCCACACTGTTGGCAATTTTTTAATCAATTAGGCGATTTGTATGATCGCTACAAATTTAAAATGCACGATATTTACAACTAAGACGAAACGGGTTGCACAACTGCGCTACAACCGGAGGGCGTGTTTGCACCCACAAGAAAAAAGCGCATTGGGTCAGTGACTAGTGCTGAGCGTGGAGAACTGGTCACTGTCTTATACACAGTGGGAGCATCTGAAGTTGTAGTGCCACCAATGTTTGTCTTTCCCAGGGTTAATTTTTTGAATAATTTTATTGTTGATGGGCCATTAGGATGTACAGCAGCGGTTCTCAAACTGTGGGTCGCAAAAGGAATCTTGGTGGGTCGTGAAAAGTTATGGGATTGCACATTAATTGAAATTGAATCTGAAGTGAAGACCTTTTTTTTTTAGAGAACACCTTGATTTATCGGAGGAAAATACGGTAACCGGAGTTGAAACTGAAGTGAAGACCTTTTTTTTTTTAGAGAACACCATGAGTTTTGGAGAAAAAAGTGAAAGCCAAGATCAAAACTCTTTTTGGGTGGCCATAAGCTCTGGTCATAAATGTGGGTCGCAACTCTTAAAAGTTTGGGAACCACTGATGTACAGTATAGGAGGTGCTGTTAGGATTAGAGAGTATGTTTTAAACTAACCCTAACACAGTATAACCAAAACCTTATTCGAATAAACTTTATTGAATTTATTACAGTAAAAACACGTCTCTATCTCAGAGTAGCGCTATCACGTTATGTATTATTTCGTCGCTTGTCTACTGAGTGGCACAGCCACGTAACAATATATAGTGACTAGTGAGCATGACTGAATGTACAAATCACCGACCGCAAAATACAGAAACGCCTTCACACATAATTTCACACGATGAATATTATGAGAAGCGGGGCACGACCGATAAAACAAAGCATAAGCCGAGCATGCCGCAACCACGCATTCAGCATACACGAATCACGACATTTTCCCCCTAGTTGCAAAAAAATTTGTGGACGCAAATTTGAAAATAATAATACAGAAATACAGAATAATTAAAATTACTAAAGAAATTGAAATATTATTTGTAGGAAAAATCAAATTACATTTTGAAGCCAGTAAAGAAATTCAAAAACTAAAACATTAAAAACATAATATGGAAATGTTGGCTTGTGTGTGATATGTGAAACACGAAATATTGGAGTGATGAAGAGTATATGTTGTGAAATTGTAAGTGAAATGTTTGTGAAAGTAACTTCGAATCGCACCACCATCAGTTTATATTTCCAAAAATAAAAAATATTTCCACTATATTTCCAATATAAATTTCTATTTTCAACATAAACGTTATTGACGAAACTTTAATCACCTTTACAGATATATTATATTTTATGATTGTTGAAAATTATATAAAATTAGACATGTAGTTTTCAATCCATAGCTTGAACTAATTATACATAAATTCAAAATTATAAAAATTGACATAGCATCACAAACACATCCAACAGCAAAAAGTATTTTTGAAACTATTCAACAGTTAAGAAAATTGTAACAATTAAGTTGTTGAAAGTAGGTGTTATAGTCCTTCATCGAGAAATTGGAACTGTTCGATATCTTCGCTTACATCTTCAATATAGTAGTTGATTCCGATTCGGTTATTTTCGTAAAAGTCGTTGAAATGGCATCGTCTTTTTTAAATGAAGTTGGGTGCAGTTCAGAAGTTTGTTTAAAGTTGTCAAATTATGGTCGTGAGGTGGCGGTGTTGTATAAGATGACAACTGCTAAGCACTGCAAAACAAACATAAGCGACAACGATCTGCGTAATTGATTGATAAATATAAAAACTAATACAGTCTGAAAAAAAAATTGAATTTAAGCATGCATTAACATAACAGCTATAAAATAAGCGACAGTACGATAAAACAAGAACACACACAAAAAAAATTGCACATGACAACAATTTTGGAAGATTTTTTTTAACACATTTTAGCGTAAAAATTAAAATCCATATGGTTGTTAAAATTTGTATTAGCATGATGGTTATGAGAGATGTGGAAAGTTCTTCAAGGGCTAAAAGAAAAGTATGTCGGGCAAAATGACGCACAGAGTTTGTGACAACAGAAAAAAAAAATTGGCGTCGTAAACTTCACTTGCTTGAAGCGAGAAAATGGCTTGCCTTGAATAATAAAGTTTGGACTCACAAGTTGGCTTATCCGCGGTTTACCAGCTTGGGTGCGTCAATACTCAACCAAAGGTAAGAGAGAAAATTTTGTATCGTTATCAAAAGCTAACGCAGGCAAGACCGTTGCGTGAATTGGTTGGCAGGTAAGTTGTGTGAGGACATCACCAGCCGAAATCGCAAGACAAGGTTTGCCTAATGCTTATGATAGAAGTGTAATTTGCCCAACGTTGAAAAGAAATAAAAGTAGAAGTTCGTTCTAACTGGCAATGCAACTACAAACGATTTGAAAAGAAAGAATATTACAGATACGCTCTAGTTGACAATGAAGCAAACGAAAAATCAAAAATATGAAAAAGAAAATGCCTTAATCAATAGAAGCAAGAGAAAACTTCCAGCCATCAAAGAATAAAAATAAAAAACAATCAAGAAAAGCAAAAAGAAAAAAGTAAGTATAAGATCTGGTTCTTAACTTCGATAGCGAATGGGTGGTTGGATAACTCGACCGGATCTAGTAATTGTCTTTGTTGGTATGTTGTACGACGAAAAAGGAGGATCCCGTTGATCGATGTCGAATGAGTCGAAATGTGATTTGTTGGAAGTATCTGTAAAGTATAAATTGTTTTTTTACGGCCGTCTCCGTGAGTCCTTTGTCACACTTGCTGCAGAAGTTGACATTGATAAGTTTCTACTTGAAGTAAAAGAATCACTAACATTTAAATTAATAACAATACTGTTATGAGCAACAGTCAAACAGCGTTCATTTGCATCAACAGCAAGCCTACAAATATGAAAAAAATCATGTCCGATTATCAAAAAAAAAATTCAAATCAGTTTTTATAAAATTCAAAGTATAGTCTTTAGAAGAACTAAAACTAATTTTCAAGGTTTGTTTACGCTCACGTTTGGAAGCACTAATCAAATGACGAGTCAGTGTCCATTAAAAAAAAACAAGTGTTGCTAACAAAATCACAGGCCATCAACAATTTGCAATTTTAAGCTGTTCGCGGCATAGAAAAAAAAATGCGATTTTACACGAGAGATACGCTGTGCGTTGCAGAATGTTGGACCAAAACGGCATGAGTTTAAAATTAAAATTTAAAGCCAAATTATTTTTACGATTGTTAGCAGTAAAAACCAGGTTGTTCATCGGCGGAAATTGGCGGCGATTCAGCAGAATTTTTAATCATTTTTCAAATAGGCTTTAAATTAATTTTTCGAGAATTTAATTTAGAACTTTGTTACCGACTGGTCATTAAAATAACAAAGCAAAAACAATGAAGAAACGATGATCGGCGATCATTACATAGGATTGGCAATAAGGTGGAAAATAATAAAAGCAAAAAAAAAAAATTATTTCTTACCTTTGTTCAACGTCGTCGGGCACCAAATCAAAGTTAAATCTTACTTATATATAGTAGTTTTTTTTTTTTTTTTTTAAACCAAAGTTAAAAACATGGCGCCAATTGTTAAAAAAAATTGTTTTACAAGTATTTAAATTATTTACAATTATTTACATTTACATTATTTACATACAATTAGTACATCACGTCGGGGTCACCAAAATGTTAGGATTAGGAGTTTGGTTTTGGACTACCCTAACAACACAGTATAACCAAAACCTTATTCGAATAAACTTTATTGAATTTATTACAGTAAAAACACGTCTCTATCTCAGAGTAGCGCTATCACGTTATGTATTATTTCGTCGCTTGTCTACTGAGTGGCACAGCCACGTAACAATATATAGTGACTAGTGAGCGTGACTGAATGTACAAATCACCGACCATAAGATACAGAAACGCCTTCACACATAATTTCACACGATGAATATTATGAGAAGCGGGGCACGACCGATAAAACAAAGCATAAGCCGAGCATGCCGCAACCACGCATTCAGCATACACGGATCACGACAGTGCTAACAAGTCGGGCTGGATGAATGAAGACTTGTATGTTAACTTCATTAAGCACTTTATTCATCATGTGCGTAGCAGCAAAGAGCGACCAGTGCTACTGATTTTGGACAACGTGGATGCACATATAAGTCCTACAGCAATTGATCTGGCACGTGAAAATGGTGTAGTTATGTTGACTATACTTCCACAGACCTCGCATTACCTCCAACCGTTAGATCGTAAATGTTATGGTGGGTGGATCCGCTCTTACCCAGGTCGTATTGTTACAATATATGAAGTGCCATCTCTAGTTGCTGAAGCTCAGCTTCATTCACTTACTATTCGGAATATTCAGAATGGCTTCCGTGTCTCGGGTATACATCCATATAACAGAAATGTCTTCACAGATGAGGATTTTGCGCCAGCCGAAGTGACTAATTTTCCAGATATGGGGATTGTCGATTGTGCAAGTGACTTAAATGACCAACAAGATCCCAGAATCCAAAATATATCAGATCCGGATGAATTATGTGAACAAGAGTCTAGCAATTCAAGTGGGCAAAAATTTACAAACTTCAAACAACCAAGTACCTCAAGTACAGGTTCATATGATATTCCACTACGTAGACTTGGAGAAAAACTTAAAAAAGAAACGTATTTCTCACCTTCACAGATATTGCCTATCCCAAAAGCTGCTGCAAGAAAAAATACACGAAAAGGCGAAAGAAAAAGAGCGTCATCAAGGGTGCTGACAAGCACCCCCGTCAGAGATGAAATTGTAGTTAATAAAACAAATCGTCAAACAAAAATTAAGAAAACAAAAACGGCAAAAAATTCCCTATTTGTAAAGTTAGTTCTGATAGCCTAAGTGAAGTAGAATTAGTGCTGGAAAGTGATACATGCACCGAAGAGAGTGATGACGAAATTATCGAAGGCAATTTTGTGGTTGTAAAAGTGGAAGGAAAATCTCGAGAAGTACGATATATCGCCTAAGTGGATACTACTGACGGAGATGAGTTTGAAGGTACTTTTCTTAAAAAAGAGCCTCAAATTGCAAGACATGTGCCAGTGTTTATAATTAACAAAACTGACATCGCAGCATTTCAACAGAATGGTTTGATTGCAAAGTTACCGGAACCAGTAAAGAACACTGGAAGCACCAGAAAATGTAATCCATTGGTGTTTCCTGTTGATATAACACATTGGTTGAATTAATTTTTTGCTGAAAATTGGTCACTGGGAAAAAGAGGTATTGTCCGCAATGTACAGTTGCATGTATGTATAGTAGTAGCTTACAGTTGAATGTACAATTGATTGCTTATAAATTCTTCTTTTTTTAATAAAACTGCCTTTATGCATGTATGTGTGATAAATTTTAATTTAATTTAATTTTAATCTCTATATTTATCCTCCTGACTCACGGGAAAGCGACGGAGGCGCTATACATAAAGCAATTACCCCGACCTACTTCCGGACATGCCAAGATATTGCTGTCCGCTAGTAATTTAGTAGAGATATTACTGTAATTTAGAACTGCTTGCCGAGACCACCAAGCAGGGGAAAGTGCCGTAAAGTGTCTTTCCCAAGGACACAACAGAAAGGCGCAAGTGGGTTTTGAACCGAGACCATGTTGATCATCAGTCCGGTGCTTTAACCCCTCGACCACGCTGCCGACGTGGTCGAGTGATAAATGTTGTAGCTGTCCCAATTTGCCCCATAGCTCGTCCTGACTTACCCCATGTATGGGGTAAGTAGTAAAGTGTATGTAGTAAAGAAAATGTAAAATAGTAAAAGCACACTTTTAGCTTAATAGAAGCTGAAAAATAAGAGAAAAACAGTTAGTTTACAGAAAATTATTTAAACTTCACGCTACAACACAAAGGCTAATAACCTCTCTTTCTAATCTCCACAAATTGCCTTTAAAAAATATAGTTTTTTTGAAAAGTCAAAAATCAATGCTTTCTTGCATTGCTTGCTCACCACAATCTTTCACTCAATCTCGACTATTAGGGATGCCATCATGCTAGTGAAAACCATTTGGGGCAACTATAAGCTACACTGAACTCCAATCAATCGATAAAAGTACATTGGTTTTTTATAAAACTTCTCCGTGCAACTAAATTTTAGTCGAGTGGTTCCCAAACGGTGTGCAGCTTTGATTTTTCAATGGCGTCAAAATATTTTACTTTGTTGCGTAAACTACGACTACATATAATTTTAATTTAAAAGATTTTGAGTATAAAAATTGTTCGCAGGACACCTTAAAGTTTTTTTAATTAGTTTATTCCAATAACTTAAATCAAAACAATTTCTTGCAAAATTATCACAATTTGTAATAGTAGCTTTTTTAAAAAAATTTGTCTTATTATTTAATTATTGTAATTTATGAATTAAAAATTTGCAAAATTTTTCCTTTTTTAATAAATGTGCTCGATGATTTACACTTTTATATATTGGCAGGCAATTGGTTCCGAATTTTCGGTCCAATGTCCAATGCTTATAGATCAGTTTCCAGCTAGTGACACAATACAGCATAAACAATACAATAGTCACCGTTCTCAGACCGAAATTCTGGTTACTGTGTGATAAGAGCGATCTCTCTCCATTTATAATAAACCCGAATCGGGCCACGTGGTTCAGACGACAAATTTAACAATAAAAATCAATTTTACGCCCTTATAGAGATCACTGCTGAAACGAGGTCACATTGAGATTATTTAATTAGGACGGTGCCTTTAGGTTATTTAGAACGGATAATTGCAGTTAATTTTTAAAAAAATCTAATTTCCTCCAAAGAAGCGATTTGCTCTACGTAACAATAGGGATAACTTGATTGATATTTTCCAGTTAATTGTGGGATTGAGTATTATGCTATAATAGTATAATACTCAATCCCACAATTGCAATTTGCAAACTCTACTTTAATATTGACAAAAAGCTGAATTTATTCGAAGATTAACAAATGGCTAATATTAAATGAAACTGCACATGTAAACTCTAATCAGGCCAGCAAAGCTGATTATTAGAACAATATCTGTTCCAGCTCAATCAAGCCGTTTAACAGATAGCGACACTATCATTACAACAACAAATATTACTTTCTTTCTTTCTTTCTCTAGTTATAATCATGTGACAACCATGCTGTTTTCAAGACAACCTGACACACGGGAAACATCCTTAAGAACTCGAAAAAGCTCATGTAGCTAGATTAAGGGTTCAGAATCTTTCTTGCTTGGGGGGTCAAAATTTTTAAAAAGACATAATTTTTTTAAAAAGACACCTCTATTTTTCCAAAAAAAACAGAGTCGCTTTTAGAGAGCTGCCATTCGTATCGCGAGCATTTCCAGCGCAAAAATCTAGTGATAACAAAAATAAAAGTCATCACTTCTAATCACTGTCCAGAATTGCATTTTTGTCCCAAATGTTAGGTGAAGACTAAAAAACAGTTTATCACTTTCAATCAAGTTCATAATCCCTGCTTTTAACCAGAATTTTTGGTGACGAGAAAATCAAAGCAAAAGCCTTCACCTTCAATTAATCTGACATTTTTGTCGAGTTTTCATGATTGTAGGGGCAAATCTAATTTTATTCTGCTGTATCTGCCCACCTTCACTCTCTTTTTTGAAAAAGGCAGAGGATAATTTGAAGAGGTCAAAAAGTCAAATGGGCGTAATTGCTCTTTGCCCCCCGCTTGCGACGCCCCTGGTTAGGATAGCTGTTAGACAGCGTTAATTATCAAAATAACATTGTATTAAATTGGAGCAATTGTTGTAGTAAGCACTGTTGATGCTGGTGAGCACCTATTGTATGCTGCTGAACAGAAAGCATCAGTTTCTCTGCCTCATCCTAAAATTTAAATTGGTTTTGGAAAGAAAAATTTCCAAATAGTTTTGTGATGTTTTTTTCTTTAGTTACGTTTTTACTTCTAAATTGACTGAGGACAAAAAACCCAATTTGAATGTAGCGCCTCTTTCTGTTATGTAGAATTAATTGTTAGCTCTGTTTAGTAAAAGAAATCTTTACAAAAATTCTTCCAACCTCACATTAAATCCTTTTTGTGTAACATTCAAATTTCAAAAGACAAAAAGCATCCTATGTAAAATATCAGCATTTTGTTCAAGCCTTAAAAGTTTTTTTAATAACCAAAAACGTAGGCACAGACCACAGAATCGTTGGCTAGTTAAGATGTCAATCATTTAAATTTTTTTAATTTTTATTGTTTGCACATAAAATCTGGGTTTTGATATCATATCCTTTAGTACTAAAAACATGAATAATGCAAACAATTTTTAAAAGTTCTTCAATAAAGCGCGACATAAAGTACGACACAACACTTGTAGGAAAAGCTATAAATGACTGGCGTCATCTAACAAACGTAGTGCGGATCGCGTTTGCGGCTTGCGTTTTATTTAAAACTTTCCGGATGTTGATGATATCATTAACAGCGTAGTTGTCACATAATATAGCGAAAGAAAAAGGGCGAGGGTTTTAAATAGCCGTTCGTTTTGTGATTCTTTTCCCATCTTGCTTCGTCCTCGTTTGAAGGGTATCCACTCCAGGTCAGACACAAACAGAACTGGGGCCGAGGGTTTATCCTTTTACTACCCCAGGCTGCTGCACTGCCTGAATTAGATGCTGGCAATGGTGTTATTAAGCCAGCATTGAGTTTCGTCATCCAAAACCGTCAGACCTCGTGCTCCATGTGGTGCCCGATGTATAGGGCACGCTGTTAGTACATGGTCTGCGGTTTGCTCAGAGGCGCCACACTCGCAATTCGGTGAAGGAGCGAGACCCCATTTATGCATGGACGAATGGAATCGCCCAACACCAGTCCGCAGGCGGTTGAGCTTAACCCAAGATGCTCGGCGTAAGCCCATCCCAACAGGCCTGGCACCGGTCCCGGGCACAAAAGCACGGAGCCTGGAAGCATTTTCACAATACTCCGTTTTCCATTTGTGGTTTGTCCATTCAGAAGCGCGGATGCCAAGTCTGGCAAGGTTGTCCAAAAGATTCTGCGCAGCTAGCACAAACGGGCGTCTGGATCTTAGTCTCACTTGGAGATTATCTGAGGACCCACTTGAAAGACCATACAAGATATGATCGGGGTCCAGAGATCCACGGTAAGCCAAGGAGAGTTTCGCTCCCAGTCGGCGAAGCTCAGCTGGCTGGATGCCTGAGAGTACAGGTAGGTAGTCCGTTGGAGTGGGACGCAGACATCCAGTAACTATGCGCAAGGCGTCGTTCAAGACATTGTCGATGAGGCGAGTGTGAGCACTGCGACACCAGACTGCCGCACAGTTCTTTAATAAAGCTCTTCCATCTTGCTTGAAACACATGTAGTAGTTATAAGTTGTTATTGTTTTTGTGAAACGCTTCGCTGGCCTAAAAAGGTTGTATGCCACGTGCAGTTGAGTTATAGTTTATAAAGTCCTTTAAAATTGTGTCGTGACAATTGATAGTGTTCCTTGCTGAGTAGGTCAACGTGTTATATCACAATAAATAAATTTGCAACCGCTGCCGCATATAGGGGGTAGATAGGGTAAGTTTTTCTAGCACTGATGTTTGTGAGGAAAAAAATTTGGACAGCATCATTTGTTTGTTCCAACGAACGATATTGCAATGTCATTCTTTGGTCACAAGGATATACATGTATACTGAATTGCTCAGTCACGGAAACACAATTGAGAACGTGTTTATTGTAACCCGATTACTATTACATAGTTATCATAAATGCAAAAATGCAAGAAGCTTTTCATTCAATTTTTTATTATGATCGCATCATTTATTGTAAGAATACAAAATATGACGTTAGTCATACCTTATTTATTATCTTAATGTGGAAGCCATATTTAAACCAACAAAAGAGATTGCAAGGTATTGCTTGAAAACGGAGAGAGAGACACACACACAATTTGTCACACAGACAGACAATCGAAAGATATAAGAGACACAGAGACTCGCTAGATCTTTCTCTCTCTCTCTCTCGTCCTATTTGAACACCGACCGTGAGGGTATGGAGCCAGCTAAAACTTCTCTCGCACAGAAGAGGTTACCCGACACAGTTTATATCAATATTGTAATTTAATAAAGTTATCGTAACTGGTCCGGCGGTTTTAGACTAATACTTCACAGTCTGAAACAAGTACAATATAATATTAAAATATAAGTTAATTTAGCAAATAGAATATTGGTTATTATCTTTCAAATTAATAGATTAGAATTGATAAATAAAGAACACAAGCATATCTCAGCTAGCACCTCGCCATGTGCTTAATTCAGTTAAGACAATGAAGAATTACGCCACCGTGTTGCCAACAAAAAAGATAAGTGACAAATTAAAAGTTTAAGGGCGAAATAACACGTATATCGACAACATTGCTGTCTCGTCGAAAAAACACTTCAGCTCTTTTAGGAACGTCATGATTATAATTATAGGGTTTTTAAATCTAATTCATTGTTTTTGCAATCAAATTCGTTTTTTTTGCAATCAATTTTGTTTTGCAAAAACTTTTAGTAAAAATGTAAGATTTAAAAAAATTTTTCTTTCATTAAATAAAATATTATATAATTAGTTATTTAGAGATTTGGCATCAACGCGGAAGCTGTACTGATACATTCATTTGTAGTTTGAAACTTGTACTTTGTATTTTTTCTCGTAATACGAATTTATGTAAATCTGCTATCTAAACCGCCGAGCAGAGAAAAGTGTCGTCAACAAAGTAACAAAAGCAGGAGATTTACCGATACCACGTCGACTACTAACGCTTCGCAATCCACATTAATATTTACGGCCACACTATTTTTTTTTTTTATTTTATTTTTACAGTATCTCTATATTTATCCTCCTGACTCGCAGGAAAGCGACGGAGGCGCTATACATAGGGTAAGCAATCACCCCGACCTGCTTCCGGAGATGCCAAGATATTGCTGTCCGCTAGTAATTTAGTAGTATCAACATACTATCAACATAAAGAAAGAAATCAATATACATTTAAGACCTCGAACGAAAGACACTACAAATATATTGATTCCAAATCTTGAGTCTCGCTGTCTACTTGAATTGTAAAACCGTACTATCCAAGCCTAGGATAAACCCTCGGCCCCTGTCCGTGTCTGACCCGAAGTGGATGCCCTTCCAAACGACGACGATAACAATAGATGTCAACTTCAACAATAGTATGGAAATTTCTTTTCTTGTAAGAAAAAACATTGTTTTTAACGCTTTAGAATTTGCGAAATTTTTTTAGAATTTAAAATATACTGAAGTGCGAGCTTTTATCTATACCGGTAAGAGTGCTACCTACCGAAAATATATTAATAGAATATAAGCCAAAAGATGTCATTCGTTGCAATCAATTGACTAAGAAAATTCAATCAGGTGAGCACAAACGTTTCAACATGCCACTTTTTTTCTAGCAGCATATTCAATTGCAAAACGCAACAAATTTTGAATAATAACTTATTCCAGGGCTTCTTAAAGCTTTTTTCACGGAACTCTTAGTCTTATCATTTTAGCTTAAAGAACATTTAGTCAAAAAAATTGTATTCGCAAATTTGTCAAGAATATAGGAGTCTAAATGGACTACAATTTTGCACTTAAAAAAAACTAAGTTGTTAAAGTCACTGTCAAAGCAGAACATGGAGCAGAATTGAAATTTTTTAAAAATATGTAAAGGTTATACAAGCTCATTGTGACGCAATTGCAAACCGTCAGGTTTACTGTTCAGTGGAACACTTTAAATGAGTTTAAAGAGTACAAGTGTTCCGCGGAACACAGTTTAAGAAGAGCTGACTTATTTGATTTAAATAAAAATTACCGAACTATGTCCACAAAAATTATGTTTTAAATTTCGATTTTTTTTTGGGTTTAATTTTCAAATAGTTATTTGGAGAACTTAAATTCTTGTTAATTTTTCAAATCATAGAGTTTGTTGTGGGATTTTATTTCTTAGGGTTTTTTTCTAACTGGTTTTCTACTTTGCTTGGCCAGGAAACTATACAAAAATATTAGGTGCTGAAAGTGATAGAAAAAAATCTTGTGCTTAAAACAGTGCAATAGAACCGGTAAACGATCAAAAAGCAAAATTCGCTCTCAAGTCAAAAAGTCGTGTTTTGTTGGTTTTCAAAAAAATGTCTCACGGCAAAGAAAAGTCTGCAAATTTATTGAGTGTGTATTTTGTATGGTTTGGTTTTAAATAAAAACATGCCGAAAGCAACAATTATGAAAAAAATTTATGATTTAACTGATTTTTGGTGTATTTGTGTGAAAAACTATTTCTTGGTAAGTTTTTTTGACCGCTTCATAGATTCTGCTTCATTGATTCTGTAATAAGATAAAATTTTGATAAAGCTGTTGGTCGATTAGTAAAAAAATCGTGTCAAAATAAATTCTTAGTTTAATTTCAAGTAACTGCCAAATTATCTGACTCTTTAGATCAGGGTCAGGAAAACTTTTTATGTTGAGGGCCAATTTTTTCTAAATTTTGTCAGACCGGCCAGAATGTCACGAACAAGGCATTTAATTTTAATGAATTCTTTAAAATACAGTTAAAAGTAATTTTATCTAATAAAGTAATAATTTAAATGAATTGCTTGGCGGGCCGGATTAATAAGTGGAGATGGGCTGTAAATGGCCTGCTGATCGCGGTTTGGGAAACCCTGCTTTAGAGCAACAAACTTACTTACTTTCAAAAGTCCCTTAATTTCAACCAAAAAAAAAATAATTTATTTACTGTAAAAGAAATAACGATTCATATCAACTGATTAATATTCTATCATCCTAATTTTAGCTAAAACCACAATCTCCGTCAAAACACAATGTCAACTGTTTGATTAATATGTTTAGTAGCTTTTTTAGTTGTTAAGGATTGTTAAGAGAATAATATCCAAGATGTGTGTATTTTTCAATACTTCAATATGCATTAAAGTGTACAAAAATTAGAACCTGCAGTAAATATTTTTGTATCATTTTAAATTGAAATTTGATTTTTATCTTAAACTTCGATATACACAAAACTATGCATGGCAACTTGTGCTTTAAATACTTTTAAAGTTTAGTGTGGCTGATATACTAATAGTGGAACAAGGTAGTCATATATTATAAAATTTTGAGCGATCTTTAAGATTTTCTTAAACTCCGCTTGTAAAAAATTTTTTTTCCAAGAAACACAAAAGACATATGAAATACAGGGTGAGTCACGGGAAACGGATGTTATTAAGGAAGACAAAACTCTGCGAATATTTTAAAAACATTCACTAAACTATGTCATTATGGAATATTTTGGAACGAAAACTTACGTCTGACAAATGATGGCCATTCTAAAGTTAGCTTCCACTTTCACTAAAGTTTCTTCACCTATTTCTTGGATATTTTCACATATTGCAGTCTTTAATTCTCCAAGTGTGCGGGGTTTCCCAGCATTAATGCGTGATTTCAAAAATCTCCACAGATAAAAATCGCACATGGAAAGATCGGGTGAGCGCGAAGGCCACAGGAGTTCTCCAACAGCAGTCATGGACGATCTCTCTGTATGAGCAGTGGCCCCATCTTGTTGAAACCACATTGATGTCCTTTTGATTCCTCGGCTGCGAAGCTAATTAAAAAAAGAATTGAGCCTTGAGGAACGCCAATATTAATAGCTTTATATGAAGAAGATGCATTGTTTATAGTTGCGAATTGTTATCTTCTATAGAGATTAAATGAGCAGGGCCTCTTCATAGTGATACAATTTGTCTAGTGTCAAAAGCTTTACAAAAATCCATAAATATTTTTCTCTAAAACCGTACTGATTAGGATATAAAATTTTGTTTTTATTTGTTACCTTTTAGGAATCACTTTCGCAGTTTCAAAGATATGGGGAAAATACTTGTTCGTTGAGGCAAATTTAACTTGTTACAATTATGCTTGGAGATACACGTGTCCAATAATTGATCGAGCAGAAGGCGCTGATTAAGATTAAACGTTTAACGTCATCGATTGCACAATATCACAACACCTCCCCAAATAAACTATGACAAAAAAATATATACATATTAGCAACAATATTTTTTTGGAAGTCTCTTTGTTCTCGCTGATCGTCGTGGATTGTGTCGCCAGTACTCGTCTCCGGTTGGTAATCTCGGATTCTTGCGTTGGTTCGAAGAAGAACTAGATGCGTGGTCAGTCCCGGCTGAAAGTGTTTCTGCTGACAAAAAGCTCGTTGGGATCTCACAGGGATCATCATCTTGATCCGAACCGTATAGAGGTCGAAGTTGCAGGTACCCATCGTGGGTAACGATCTCTTCTAGGTCCGAAGTACAAGCTTTCTTTGGAGGTAACGAGAATTTTCTCGATGCCTGCTTGAACGATTGTATCAAAAGCTCGGCAGCACCGTTTGTTGCTAGATAAGGTGCTCCGGTGAGATGCACAATGCTTCGATGTTTGCACCAAGCTTGGAACTCTTGTTGTGGCATTATCAGTCACCAACGTGTGTGGATACCCGAAATGAGCAAATTCTTGTTCAAGTATAGCAGTAGTACTTTTCGAAGACGTTGAGGTTGTTGGATGAATGCAAGAAAATAATAAGCGTCTACAAGGACTAACCAGTTTCTACCCAGAAAGTTGATCGCATGGTGCGCAATTGGAGTCTTGACCATGGTTTTTCTGGCATCATCCACGGATGGATTGAAGGTTTAGCCGGCTTATTTTGAAATTGGCCACAGGAAGTGCATTTGCGACATAATTCCTCGATGTCAAAGTCAATTCTTGGCCAATAGACAGTTGACCTGGCAAGTTGCTTCATCCGTTGCATGCCGACCGTAAGCCGTAAAAAACGCAACCATTTTCTGTTGACAAGAAATTTTCCAACTTTTTGAAGTCTTTAAGATCTTCCGAAAAAGCATTCGGCCATCCTTCCTTCACAATCGCATTACTTGGGAAAGAATTGGATCCTTGGCAGTCTCTCTTACCACAAGCAATGGATTGTCAGGATTGATTTGACGACCGATTGTTCGAACTAAACAAACGCTATTGACATCTTCTTCCCTCCCCATCAAAACTTGAGTCATTTGAAAATGGCAAGCGATTATCAGGGGCAAACAAGGTCACTAAAGGTTTGTGATCGGTAACCACAATGAACTTAAAGCATACACTAAAGATAGTAAAAAAACGCTCTGTCGGATGATACAGCATTTTTATAGGCCTCCAGAGCGTTTTTATACGTTTTGGGGTGGATTTGTCTCACATCCCTACAACTTTTAAAGAGCACCATAATTTGTGCGTTGAGACTTATTTCACGCAAACCTTTATGAAACAAATTTTGCACGGTCATGATAACACTGAAACGAAAGTGATGGGAGTAGACGCTATAAATCTTGGATAAGAATTCAGAATTGACAAACATCAAATCGTCTAGTACTAGAAACGAATCTCGACTTTTTTTTAGATCTTCAAGACTGGGCATGCCTTGTTTAAAATTCACTTTATCTGTGTAACGATCAAATATTGCTTGCCATACCTCGTAATGATAAACAACCTGTTTGATTTCAAAGCAAAGTTGTTTTAGACTGTCTATAAAACGTAGGACCCAATAAGACTTTCCAACTCCGGAAGGTCCGCTTACCACAAAACTAGTTGGATTTTGAAATCGTAAAGACATTACGCTAGCTCTTTATGGAACAAAATGAAAGCAAACGTTGTAACATAACCCTTTTGTAATGAATACACAAACTTCGATGGTTAAATACATGAATGAAAAAACACATTGGCAGAAAAAATTCACGAAAAAACACAGAAAAACATGGATAAAAAATACACAAACTTCGATAGTTAGAAAATCACAAAAATTTGCTGATTGAAAAAATTCACGGTGCGTGAGAACTTTTTTACAAATCTAACGGCTCGGTGTGAACCCCGTCACTCAACACTCTCCTTTTGGGATAAAAATTACTTAAGCCTTTTTTCTTTTGTACATAACTAAAAATTTGATGATTTTTGCTTCGAAAACCGCGGTTTTCTACAAGAAGCGGTTTGTTGGTCTCTAAAACATTCAAATATTCATCAAAGGTGAGAGGGTTTTGGGCAATAGACACTCCTTTACAAACTTGTTTGTTCGTTTCTCCTTGGCAAAAATAAGATTTGGAAGCAAGGCAAACTTGGTTTTTTCCTTCATATTCCACCTTCATTTTACCTAACGTTCTTTTGTCGAAGGCTTCAAAGGAAGAGCAACAAGGTTGCACGTCCCACGCTTTGTTTTCAATTTTACATTGGATGAAGGCTTTCTCGTGGTTGGGACATACCTCCGAAGTCAACCATTTTAATTTGTCACGAAAATAATTGGGTTTTAAATGCGAAGGAACGCAGTCATCTAGATTTTCTCTACTAATGCTAAAATAAATGGAGTCGGTATCGGTTTCTAACAACTCAAAATGACGATCTGGAATATATTTTTTGAGAAACAAATAAAAAAATTTTAGCATGTGGAGTTTTGAATTTAAATAGACGTTGAGACCAATTTGGATTGGAAGATCATTCACAATTTTGTTTTTTAAACTTTTCACTTCGTAGATATCTTTTTTAATTTCATCCAAATGAACAAAACGAGGATCGTTGATAGTTTTGTTGACTGTTTCCTCGGAATGGTATGTAATGTTCCTGTGCTTTTCTTTATTTAATAAACTAGCGGAATAGAGAGAATTCCCAGTTAGTTTATTGGTAAGAGCTATCACCGCTTTGGATTTATCTGTGTCGGCCAATCTTCTGGAGTTTACAATTTCTTGTGCCAGAGGAGCAAAACATTTTTGTGGAAAAAATTCAATGAATTCATAAATTTTGGTAATTTTTAATCCCATTTCTAGATAAAATTTGGCCATTTCCGAGTTAATTAAAAATTTTTCTGCAAAGTAACTACTGATTAAATATTTTTGTTCTTTTTTTAAAAGGTTATGCTCCTCTGCCACGTTTTGCATATAGTCACCAATGTCTTTTCGAGAAATAAAACTGTTCTTTATGATTAAAGGGAAATCTTTGAATTTTTCTTTTAATTCGTTGGGAGTGTGAATGTCAACGATAAGAAAACCGTACAAGCTCTCGTTTCGAATGCCTTCTATTATTTTTTCAAAAGTTTGTTTTCGTTTGGGTGTTATCGATTTTAGCGTTTTTAGAAAACGAGAAACTTCTGGTTGTTTTCTTATCTTCAACCATTCACACTCCCTCATCTCCACCACGCGAAACCCTTCTTCTTCTACCTTTTTTTATTGTTTTTTGTTTCTTTCCGAATATCCTCATGAGGAATGTTTTTCAGGGGGTATGTCTCTTCCAAACTTCCGTCAGAGTTTCGGTTGGTATTGCATTTATCGCAAGAATGAAAAAAACAACCAAGATATTGGTACACCGTGTTTTGCTGCTCAGAATAACCGTCCACTGGCAAACTATACTTGCTGACTCTTCTCTCCCCCATATTAAACCTAGTTTGCAAAAACGTGTTTTCTTTGTAAGCTACATAACTTAACCACTGATACGATTGAAAACCGAATTTGGAGCAGGGGTCAGGCCGAAAATCTTCTTCTTCTTTGTAACGACAAAAATAGCCAGTAGGGTTATTCTGAGCAATAGCATGCAAATACAAAGAATTGACGTCCAAACCAAACACCTTTTTGACGGTTTCAGGATTATCTATTTCGTGGGAGCGGATTTTGGTTTCTCCCGAAATTGCAAGGCGGCAGAAAATCAAGCTTAACCCACCTGTCAATTGAGATCGAAGGGTTTTGTACAGATCCCCATGCCGCTTGGGAAACAAACAAAAGAAAGCATTTTTTTCAATTTTTTTCATCATCTGTAGTTTGGCCACTCCGCTAACCGAAAAAGATGTTTTAAATATATCCAAACCTTGTTCAAGATAAGGTCGGAGCAAGTTTTGAACGGCTTGAACAAACGGGACGCAATCCAGAACATTATAGTAAATGAGCATCTCACGTAGGGAGCTCCATCCTTTTTCCGTCCAAGTTTTCACTACAAGATTGTATTCTTCTTGGGTGTTGTTCGATTTGGAAAGAGAAGAATAAAAAACGTTGTGTTCGGGCAATCCACTATTTAATTTATCGAGATCAGTCACAAATTCATACGGAAAATAAAATTTTCTGAGCTCTGCCCCATAAGCTACCAAAAATTTGCGGTAACTAAAACCGGGGGCTAAAAAATTTTTGATGTCTAAAAACCTTAAAAATGGATGTTTTTAAACAAAGATAACTGTTAGTTCTTTTTATAACAAATTGGATGTCTTTTAAAAGAATTTGAATTAATGTTGGTTTAATAACGTTTAAATCATAGGAAGCCGAATTGAAACCGAGCACAACCAATTCCTTACAATAACAGTTAAAGTCGTTTAAAATTTTTTCTTTTCTGACATTTTCACTCCTTTCCAACTGCTCAAACACGTAATTGAATTTTTCTAAAAGAAATTTATAAGAAACTTCTGACAGGGTCTCCAAGTAATCGACTAACTTTTGTACCAACTCTTCTTCACTGCCCTCTGTGACAAAACAAACACCCGATTCGTAGCCAGGGATGTTGCTTGCAACTGCAACGCTCAAAGGGATGTGACAAGCATCCAAAGTTAACATGGGACTATTAGAAATAAGTTTTTTGGAAAAATAGGCTTCGAAATCATAACACGCAAAGAAAGGAAAATGACGATCACAGTGTGGAACAACAATCCTATCTCCTCCAATTTTTCAAAGATAGTGGCAGGATTTTTATGAATGCCCCCAGGAAAAACCTCACGCACCGTGGTGGTACAACTTTTGGTATGACGATAATAGTTATTGTTTTCTGTCCACAACTTATCACAGTGTACGCATTGGTACACACCACAATAGTGTTCGAAATCTACAATCACACTTAGATGATTTTCGTAAACGTTCAATCGCATTGTCTCCTCGTAGAACTCGCGGCTCCGTTGAACCAGTTTGGCAACCTTACCGTCGAGCTCATATGCAATGAGATTCAGTTCAAAAAAATCCTCTAAGTGGACAAAATCAAAAAGTTGAACGCCTGCAAAATGCGCAGGCACGACACCAAAATGAATACAATATTTACGAAATAAATTTTTGGCAGGTTGTTCGCACCAGCGAGGGTCTGCACCTTGGTGCACTGCCAAACAACGAAAAAAACATAAGTGATCCCCAGCACTGACATTTCGTAAACCATGGTTATTTTTTATGTAATCGGGAAGAGAAATTGGGGCACCAAGAGGGGCATCTTTTAAGTGATTGATATAAAAGGTGATGTTGGGGATGTCTACCACTTTCCATTTGCTGTCAGGGCGGTTAATTTTTTCAAAAAAGGATTCTTCGGATAACGTATTTAAAAACTCGATTAATTCTTGGCGATTGCTAATTAAACGCCCGGTTTCCATCATTAAGTTATTGTTGAACGATGCGTGGTAATAGCGTAATTCATTATCATGAATATTTTTTAAAATATAACCGAAACTGTAATTAATTTTAAAACGGTGGAATTGAAATTTTAAAATTTGATGAATAATTTTTGGATTTAAAAGCTTTAGATCTTGATTGTAACAAAAATTAAATATGGATTGCACTTTGCCTTTTTTGTAGAAAGTCCGGATGCTAGAAAAATGCTTTCTCATGAGGGTGTTGATCTCCTCATCTTCCACTTCTAAGACAAATCAAAATCAATTTCAAATCAAACTCTTTTATACAAAAACGTACCGTTTGAGTTTAGCTCTCCAACTTCAAATAAACTTTTAGCAAAATTCTGGGGTTCTACAACAAAAAAAAATTATTTCAAAGTTAACTCACTTTTCATAAAAACGTACCATTGGAATTCTGAGAATCAATTTTGGCCTTTTTGGTTGGTTCTCCATTATCTACGAGAAACAATTGTGTTCATTCCAAATTAAACCGTTGAAATAAATAAACTTACTATTTACAACCTCGACCAGATTTTCAATCGGAATTTCGGATGAATTTTCCGGCGAGGTATCAGTTTGTGACCGATCTAACAAAAACCGACATTAGCTTTAAAATAAAAATTTTTTATCAAAACGTATTGTTTGAGTTTAGCTCTCCAACTTCAAATAAACTTTTAATAGAATTCTGGGGTTCTACCACAAAAAAAAAAAATTATTTCAAAGTTAACTCACTTTCTATAAAAACATACCATTGGCATTCTGAAAATCAATTTTTGCCTTTTTGGTTGGGGGTGCTTCTCCATTATCTACGAGAAACAACAATCTTTAGGTTACGAAAAAAAAAAAATTATCAAATATAGACTTACTATTTGCGACCTCGACCAGATTTTCAACCGGAATTTCTGATAAATTTTCCGGGGTTTGTGACCGTTCTAACAAAAATACAATTAAATTTCAATTAAAAAATTTTAACTGAAGATTTGCATTCGAATAAATATTTTATTTCAAGATCAAATTATTTGGAAAAGAAATACTTACCACACACTTTCAGATGCGCTTTCAAGTTATCAACTCTAGTAAAAGTTTTGTTGCACCTGTTACAACAAACTCCAGTTGTTTTTTCGTGAATGGTTTTCTTGTGACGGCGCATATTACGCTCTCTGGTAAAAGTACTCTCGCAAATATCGCACTTGAACATCTTGAATAGTTCTTCTTTCTCAACGACTTTAAAGTAGAATAACCAATTCTCCAAAAGTGTCTGCTTATATACCTGTGGAAAGTTATTGCGCAACAAACCTCTGTGCTATTTTTAGTAATGTTCTGTTAATACCCTAGGGAAATCCCCATGGGAAAACTGAGTATTGTGCAACACCTCTGTGTTATTTTTAGTAATAGATTGCGCCAGTATTTTACAATGTTCTCCCAATACCCTAGGGAAATCCCCACGGGGAGAACGGTTGGTGAAAAACCAGAGTTCTGCAACAGACAGTCTGAAGAGATAACTTTTTCAGGATGTTTTTCTTTTGGCAAAATCTTAAACAGAGATTGAATCCATAGGGTTGCTTGCTTTACACTTGGTGATAATTCTTTTTGTATGTATTGATTAAAAGCTAGCAACATAGTAACTTGGTTCTTTTTAAATACGATAAGTTCAAATCAATACGGTTTAGCTTCTGAACAGAAACGACGTTCACGCTTCAGGAAATACGTCGTAACTGTCTACTGCATAAAATCGTTTTCAATAAATCTTACAGCTGCATAACACTAAGACTAAAATAATTTTTGAAGCTAAATTGTTTTGAAACATATAGTAAATGAATGGTGTTATAAATACTAGAAAGTAAAATCAAGACGTCTTCAGGTTAGAAGGTAGGATTTCGACAAAAATGTTGATAAAACCTGAGATTACGAGCACGCAACATAGTAACTTAGTTCTTTTTAAACACGATAAGGTCAAATCAATACGGTTTAGCTTCTGAACAGGAAACGACGTTCACGCTTCAGGAAATACGTCGTACTGTCTACTGCATAAAATCGTTTTCAATAAATCTTATTAAACTTATTATTAATATTAATTTGAAACTACATAGACTTGAAACCTATACACTCTAGAATATGAATGGTCTACAACAAAAATCAAGAGTTTATAAACTTTATAAAACCGTTTTCAATAAATCTTAAAGCTGCATAACACCGGGAAAGACTAAAATAGTTTTTGAATTAGGAGTGGATTAAGAATAGAATTAGGAATAGGATTAGAGATAGGATTAGGATAAGGAACAGAAATAGGATTAAAAATAGGATTAGAAATAGGATTAGGAATAGGAATAGGAATAGAATTAGTATTAGAATTAGAAATAGGATAAGATATAGAAACAGGATTAGGAATAGGATTAGAAATAAAATTAAGATAAGAAATAAAAAATAGGATTAGGATTAGGAAGAGGATTAGGATTAACATAAGGAAAAGAAATAGGATTAGCAATAGGATTAGGAAAAGTATTAGAAATAGAAATAGGATTAGGAATAGGATTCGAAATAGGATTTAAAATAGGATTTGGAATAGAAATAGGAATAGGATAAGAAATAGAAATAGGATTTAAAATAGAATTTAAAATAGGATTCGAAATAGGAATAGGATTAGGAATAGGATAAGAAATAGAAATAGGATAAGGAATAGGGTTAGAAATAGAAATAGGATAAGAAATAAAAATAGATTTAGGATTAGGAGAGGATTAGGTTTAGCATAAGGAATAGGAGTAGAATTAGGAATAGGATTAGGAATAGAAATAGGAATAGGATTAGGAATAGGATTAGAAATAAGATTCAAAATAGGATTCAAAATAGGATTTGGATTCGAAATAGAATTAGGATTTAAAATAGGAGTAGGATTAGGATTTGGATTAGGAATAGAATTAGGATTCAAAATAGGATTCGGATCCGCCACTGCTTTCTCGCGCCACCCTCCGCCACCGCTCCTGCAATGACGCCAGCGCTCCTGCGCTCCTGCTCCTGATGACGTCACAATTCAACACAAATGGATCATTATATACTACTATCATTGCTTGAAATCCATGTTGGTTTTTCCCTTTAGTTTTTGCATCTTATGGAAACACTCTTTAATTCCAAAAGGTTAAAGGAATTTTTTTATGTTAAATGTTATAATAAATGACATACTGGAGATTAAATAACTGATTTAAAATTTGCTGCATTTCAAAGCCGTAATAAATTATAACACTACGTAACACAATTTTTGCTTGGCTACTTTTTTTAGCGCCCCTTTATGTATTTTTGGGTGATGAATTAAAAAATCCATGTAGTTTTTTCGTAACATCATTACTTTTTGAGATATTCAAACTTTTTGTTTGATTCGACGTAGCTGTAGTTAGCGAATTGTGTTCGATTCTTGCAGTAGATTATATCTGCATATCAGGGTTCTGCTCCGTTTATTAATGCAAAAATTAGCTTTAAAACGTTTATAAAAAAGAAGGTTTAAATAAACACAGATTTTTTCAAATACTAAGAGTCACTCAAAAATGCACCGTTGAGCGAGCTTTTCTTTTATGACCAGTCTTACCTTGCCTTACCAAAGACCAAATGTAGTCTCCCATCAATGCACTGTCCCAGCGGCCTATATATCGTTTTTCATGGGCTCAATACCTTTGTGAAATCTCTCGCGTGCTCCTCACTATAGTAACCAAATTTTTTTTGAAAAAATTCCAGATGGGAGCATAAGAAGTGCAGTTTTACAGATATGCGGCAACCCATGTTTTGGTAACTTTTGATAAGTTTTTTCACTAACTCTTTGTAATTTTTGTTCCTTTTATTTCCCAAAAATTCATTAACCACACCTCAAAATGCTTGCCACGCTTTTTTTCTGTTTCATTCATTTTTGCTTCCAAGCTTTCAGACTTTAACATTGTGCTTACCTGGGGACCAACTAATATTCCTCCTTTTATTTTGGCATCTGATAGTCTGGGAAACATTCAACGGATTTTTTAAAAAACTTTTTCAAAATCCAAAGCTTTAACGAACTGTTTTACTAGACTTAATTTGATATGAAGAGGTGGCAGTAAAACTTTTTCCCAGCTTACAAGAAGCTCCCTGATGACATTGCACATTCCTGGTGTTAGTTCTTTCCCTGTCGGCCAATGCATTTTCTCATAGTGCTCACCGTCAGCTCTACTATTCCACAAGCACAAAAAGCAAGAACATTTTGTGTATCCACTCTGCCGACCCAGCAAAACTCCTAGCATTTTAAAGTCACCGCAAACATACCACTTAAAATGAGCATAATTGATTTTAATGAGCAGTTGCTTGACATTTTCATAGTCTTCTTTCATTTGTAATGATTAAGCAAGTGGAATTGACGGATATATATTGCCATTGTAAGTAACACTCCTTTAAGACTTTTGGTGGAACTGTCAATGAAAAGCCTCCACTGAGTAGGATCATGATCTATTCCAACAGCGCTAAGCAAGCTTTCCACATCTTTGCAATAGCAAAGGTCTTCAATAACATCAAAATAGGCAAAAAACTCCAAGTTCCTATTTCTGTAGGCAGTACTCTCACAGTCATCGCCAAGCAGATTTTACTCATTCAGTCTGAATGTTACTAACTCTGCTCCAGATTTCGTAAAACCCAGATCACGTATTAAATCATCCAATTCTTTTTTAGTTGGAAAATGAGGTTCTAAACTTGTTGAAGGTGCATATTCGGCATCAGTGTCAGTTGTTGATGAGTCTTCACTGAAGTACATTTTTACTAAAAATGATAAATAACAAGTAGGCTACACAGCATACAGTATAAGAAATTGGATCCAATCTCAAAACAAATAAATTAGTATTAGTGATACACAAAAAAAAAACTCACATTTGATAGTGGGCTTGGAACTGGTAAGGTTTCACTATGAGGAACAGGTGCAATCGATGAGGGTATATTTGGATATGTCATAGCTCTTCTTCCGCTGACCTTGCGATACATCGAAATGTTTATCATGCAAAAATATTGCAAAAAAAAATGCAATCATCATGATGATTTTGAAACTCTCCAAATTCTGGAAACTGCAAATGACATAACTTTTCCTGAACCCCTCAACCATCATTCAAGATTAGATCTACAGCTGTCAAAGATTACATGTGGTGCCCACGGATTATCCTGATCACCAATACCCATCCCAAAATATAGTCTATAAGTTGTCCAATACTTTGTTTCTTTCACAATTTTGTATGTGGTTTGTTTACCATTGATGTTGAATCCGCATACATAACAAAAGCTATTTGGTAAATTTTTGCACTCTCTACTAGACATTTTGATTTTCACTATTTAAAAGATGAATTCAATTTAAGATTAACACAAGACTTAACTCTACTAAATGTAATCATAAGGGGTACTGAGTAGGCTGTTGGCATTCAAGGCTGGCTGTTAGATTCTGACTACAACGCGGTACTTCTCTCTGCACACACTGAACAATGTAAACATAACTTTCTAATCGACTATTCTGAATTTAATAGGCAAAGACAAAACAAAAACTGAGGACTGACAGGCAATAAACGTACTTTTGACAGCGAGTTTCGCACTCTTGTATGCCTATTCACTCCCTCAGTTAAATAAAACGCCGATTTACAACAGACACATTTAAAAAATTTAGCCAAACAAACTTTTTGTAAAATTTTGTTATCTAGTATAATAATTAAAAAATAATCAATTAACATATTTCAGCTTGTATCACAATATCAAACAAAACGTGATGCTAACTGCTTGATAATAACCTATCATGTTTCTACATTGAAAAAAAGTTTATCATGGTTCGTGCTTCATCAGCTTTTTTTTATCTGTGGTATTTTATTTTATTGTTTTTTTAATAGAAAGCGTTAGTAATAGTAGAAAACAAAGCAGTTTCTATGTAAAAATCTTTAATATGCATTAAGATATTTAAATCGAAAATAAATAGTTTTATGAATTACTTTTTTCATTTTAATTTTTGTTTTTTTAAGGCAATAAGTTTAGTTTAATAATTTAAATTTTTCAATTAATGGGACTTGAAGAAAAAAAAACAAACCAGCAGAACATGGAGTTTAAGGCTCTAAGTAGTTTCTAAGAGCGTGAATGGAACAAAAGTCAGCATCCCTGTAAAAACTGACCGTCATTTTTCTTACATTACTTTTTCCATCAATCTATATAATTTTACCCAAAATTTAGTCTGTGCAAAATTTCTTTCTTTACCAAAATAAACGCGAAGGCACGCAATGGAAGTTGTTAACTAATTGGTTTGTTTGAAGTTTGAAAACTTAATGCAGCTTTATACCTATTTTAGATCACGATCCCGGCTCTTTAACCACTCGACCACGCTGCCGACTCTTCTACTGTAGATCAGCGTTTTTCAAACATTTTTTACTGCGACACCCATCAAGAACCCCAGTTTGCATTGGTGACCCATCATAGAAAAATTATATATATATAATTTTCAATATTTTTATTTTTATTAAATAGACTTACCATATTTTTGCAATTAAAAACCGGGACGCTTCATAACAAAGGCCTTTATCAGATACAGGCCTATAAATTTTTATTTTATTTTATTTTTATCTTCACATTTATCCTCCTGACTCGCAGGAATGCGACGGAGGCGCTATACATAGGGCAAGCAATTACCCCGACCTGCTTCCGGAGATGCCAAGAAAAGAACAAAAAAAGAATTCTATAAATTTGTTCAAAAGATGTAAAAAAGTTAGCTGCCAAATGTAGTTAACTAATATTGGATTATAATTTGTTTTAACGTCTTAATGAAAAAATTAAATATAACTTTTACTTATTGGAAATTAATGATTAATTTGTTTTTTTTTCTTCACAATTTTCTGAAGATGTATGGACCAGCGATAATAGATTTTAACGTTTTTGTGCTACAACTTTACTGTAGAAAATATTCTATCAGCAATAAATAATGGAACTAAATTAGCTAAATCCCAAAGTAAAACGTTGATAAAACGATTGTCAATGTGTAAGTAGATCAATTTTGTTTATGATTCAATTAAAAATTGCTACACTTAAATATGGGCCTATTGGAAAAATTTTTTCAACTAAAGTTTATTGGTTACCATAAAAAAGCTCACCCGAAAAACAAATTAAAACGCTTAATATAAAAGAGACAACGCTTAATGAAAATACGATAAATTTAATTGTAAGAAATCAACTGTTGACTATTTTTGCAGTGAAATTGACTTCAAATGATTGCTTATTTGTGGTTTGTATTTTTTAGTGTATTTTTGATATCATTATCGAATACCAAAGACCAGGCATCAGAAAATGTCCAAGTTCAAAATAATTTTACCAATTTTTCTTACCATAAAGACTATAGCATTCAAACGAACTTATTGAATGCATGTCCAAACTCTACGATTGGACACTATGCAGTGGATAAGGTAGAAAATCTAAAAGCACGTGGATGTCCACGACAAAGTGAAAAATTATTAGTTCCAGCTGTCAAGTTCATCAATTTATTTAATGTAACGTTCTGCAATCAAAATATAATACAAGATACTTGCCTGAATAATCTTCGCAGTTTTATTAAAACGCAAACAGGAAACAGTTCAAATAATGCAACTTGGAAGATTCTTGTAACAAATCTTGATCCAGCTTCAATCGAAATCAAACAATCGTTGGATCCGTGTTTATTCTTTGCTTTATATGAAAAAATCTTTTATTCTTATCGTAACGTTGTCAATCATCTGCCGTTTTGTTCAGGCAAAAGCATTCATTGTATTGAGGGAGTTTTTACCTGGAACAATATTCTTGACGAGTAAGTATTATCAGTTTGGTCTTCTTTTGGTGGGGAAGATGATGGTTCCACATATTATAGGTGTATTTTTAGTAGCCAATAGTTGTTCAAAAAGTTGATTTTGATGCAGAACAAAACGCTTGATTTTTTTTAACATAGCAATACTCTTTTCAAGCCTAATTATTGCTTTTTAAAAACATTTTAAAGTTTTGTATTATAGTAACTATCCCAGTAGAACCAATGTAATATAAACCTTGTGTTGTAAAAATATTTAAGTTTTATCAACTTTTATGACAGAATACAAAACTTAAACACAAAGCTAATGGGCAAACTGAAAACAAGTGCATTCACCAAAATTAAAAAAACTTTTACTGCTAAAAATCCCTACAAAAAATTTTTAAACAGCATTTTTGTATATATATTACTTTAAAAACTTTTAAACCAGAAATTTTATCAAAACCCCTATGATTATATAAAATTACTAATATATCACTCGAATTATTAAACAAATTTTTTTTAATTTTTAGGAATTTTACAAAATCTCTTGTTTTAATATCTTACTGTAAGATATACAAGTATAATTACCCATAGGTGATAATTAAGATGTACTAACTGCTGGTAAAAGATTTTAAATGAAAACTACTTGATTATAAATGATTGACATCAAAATCACTTAGTTCTGAAACACAGTTTTTTACAAAGGTTTTTGAAAAACTATGCATCACTATAACTGATCCAGTATTAATTTAAGCATAAAAATTTTTGATCGTTTGTTAATATTTAAGTAAGCCTTTTCTATTACAAATATCTTGAATATTGTCCAATTGAAAGAGCCCTATTTCTAAAAGTACCTAAGTCACATTTTCGAAAAAATGAGATAAGCTGAAAAAATTGTTTTTTTACTCGCCAGAAATATTCTGACAAAAAATCTTCAGGATATGTATGGAAATCACTTTTTAAATAGCACAGGGGTTTGAAGTCTTAGCGTATTTTTATTCTTGAAGTACCGAAGCCCAACTGATTTATGTTAAAAATTCCTATACACACTTGATAGCTTATTAAACTTATTGTTTGAAGGCTCAACCTGCAAAGGAATCTTACCAGAACAATTTTTTTACTTTTGTTAATAAAATTTGAAATAGGAATTTTTGAAAGTTTGTCATAGGTTAATAATATAAGAGTAATGCAAGCATTATAATAAAGTAATAACTTTCATTTTCATTATAGGCAAGCTTATTCAATAACCTATGATTGAAAAAAATAATGTTTTTTGCAGTTGTCGGAAAGCTTTTATTATTCTTTATATCGTGGCTGGTATTATGGCTGTGGCTACGACAATTTCGAACGTTACGGTACTCATTGTTCTTCTTACCGATGAGAGATTGATGAATGCCCAAGCAGTTTATCGAATATCTTTGTCTACATCAGATCTTTTGGTTGGAATCATCGTTTTTCCGAGTTTTATTTTTACTAACTTCATTTACTCAACAGAAGATATTTCGTTGCAATTGAACAGATGGAAATCATATTACTTTGCAGTTGGTTTTTTTACTCTTTTGAGCTTTCATGTTTCTATGTTTACGCTTGCAGCTGCTGCAATTGACCGATTTAAACTAATTTACAAACCATTAGGATACGAAGCTATGCAGTCAATTCACTTTGCTAAAAGAATTTGCTTTGGGTTGTGGATAATATCAATACTACTTGCTGTACCACCATTTGGTTTTATTGATAAACACTTTGCATATGAAGTTGTTGCTGGAACAGTTGTGTTTCCTATGAGTAGAAAAAATCTAAGTTTTCTGCTAATTTATGTCGGACTGACATTTATTACCCCTGTTTTGACAATGTGGATATTTACGATTTTAACATTTGTGTTTTTTAAAAAGAATTCAAAGGAACGACAAAAAATTAAGATAAAAAAAATACAAAAAATCGAAATGAAAATACAAATGCGACTTTTGTTAACTCTAAGTATCATGGTTTGTGCGTTTAGTGTTTGTGTGTTACCACCAGCAGTAGTGATCTTTCTAAGAGTGCCTGAAAAACTAATGGAATCTAAACCTGAAGAAAATGTTTTTTTGGCCTTCGTTTTAATGTCAAATAGTCTTTGGAATTTCTTTATATACAGTTTTCGAGAGAAAAGATTCAGAGAAACATCAAAAAACTTGTACAAGAAATTATTGTGTTACAGTAGTTCTTGATCATAATTAAAAGTGCCTTCTTGGAGTTTAAAAATCCTACAAGTATATGGTTATTAATTAAAGTATTCACGAGCCCCTAATTGTTCAATGCCATCTTTTGGTTGGCAGTTATATTTTTGGCTTATACAGTGTAATCTCGGAAAGGAATATTTAGGTTTTAGGTTTAAAATATTTAGGTTTAAAATATATAATGATAAATAAAACACTTCAACTGAAACTAAAACTGCAACTGCAACTGCATTTAAAGAGAATAATTGCTTTTGACTTACGTATATAGTTTGATAGTAAATATTTCCTCATGACAAAGCGTGATTAAACTCTAAAGGCTCGTTTCCACTACGAGCTTAAAATGGAACATTCTTTGTTTCTTTTATTGATCTTTCTGCGCTTAAAATTTAAGCGAGTGCCAAGCAAAGTAAAAAAATCAATAAAACAAACAAAGAATACTCTATTCTACGCCCGTGGTGAAAACAAGCCCTAATCGACGATTTACAGTTAGGGCTCGTTTCCACTACGAGCGTGAAATGAAGCATTTTTTGTTTGTTTTATTTATTTCTTTACTTCTTTCCACGGTTAAAATAGCAAAAGCGCTAGCCGAAACTAAAAAAATCAACAACAGAAATAAGGAATACTACATTTCACACTTGTAGTGGAAACGAGCCTTAAGTCTCTTCAAAGCTGTAACATTGCTGAACAGTGATGTGTTTGTAAAAAACTCGTTTACAAATATTTCTGATGCAAAAACAATTATTGAAAACGTAAATGTTTTCAAGAACGTTAATACTAAAATTATTTATGAAGAAATAAAAACCTCTGTATAAAAAACAAATTAACATTAGTGAAAAAATGTGCACTGATATTTAGGATTTTTATGTAATTACTATTATTGAAAATCATTAATGAATTGCCAAAAAGCAATTAAAAAATCACTCGTATAACTAAATATATAGCCAATTCAAAGATGCCAAACTCAATTGAGTAAAAATTATCCGATATTTCATTTTTAATAAAAAGTGTATTGGAACTGGACAAAACGTTAAAGGGCAGACCTTTTTGACACACTTAAAGAATACAGGAAAACGGTTGGTAATTATACTTGGCAAGTCTAAAATTTGCGTTTGAAAACACCATTACAAATACAAAAGAAAAAAAATTCTTTGAATTTTTTCGAAAAAGTTAAATCTGGAATTGTTCAAATTCGAAAAAGTTAAATCTAAAATTAATTTTGTGATAAAAAATATTGTAAAAATTTGAAAATTTTTTTATCTTTTGTAAATTTGCGGTTAATTTTTGTTTATGTGCTTTTTGATCATTATCACCGTTCTATTAAAGGTTAAAAAACCTGATGGATTTATTGTAAAAAATGTCAATTGTTTTTATTTTTCAACTCTTAATTATAAAGCAATCAATTTATTGCTTGGCATTGCCACACTTGAAAGTGATGTCGTATCTTTAAAATAAAATCACTTTTTAGTATTCTTATAATCTGCATTAAACGAACACAAAATAAAATGACCAATGCACTAAAAACTAGAAATATGCATCATATGCACATTATAATTACATAGTAATTTCGTGAAGAATTAAGTAAGCCTAATATGGAGAATGAAATTTTCCAAATACTATGTTAAATTGGAGTACTAAAAACTCAATTTAGATTGGATATTTCGGAAACTTTGTAGGACTGGAAAGGGAACAAAAAATGCTTGTGCTTTTTGTTTGCTTTGTCTTGAAAATTCCAAGCGCTACAATTGTCATTCAAGATTTTTGCATAGACTCTATTTTCATAATGGTCAGTCAAAAGCAACAAATATAAACAAATATTAACAAACGTAATTTCAAAGAGACAAAGCTAAACAAATTATCAAAAATTATAATTTTTCTTTCTTTAAGATTTTTAAAAATAATAATTTTCTTTACACACCTACTAGCTTTTTACTGAACAGGGCATAAATTATAATTAAGGCCATTTTTATTTTGACCTAAAAAATTTATTTTTGACTTTATTTTTTCTAAATTTTGACTTTATTTTGACTTAAACCGTTTTGGCCTGTTATTGATGTCTTGATGTACAAATTCTGATTGAAAATGTTTCATAATTTGCAATTTACTGAAGTTTAAAGAAGGTAGCCTAGCTACTTGCCATTTCGTCAACAGCATTTAGATAGAAATCTCAATCAGTCAGTTTTGTGGCTAATATAACTAAGCGATGCATGACAAAAAACCTAGCAAATTGGGCCCTTCTGTATACCGGTATCAATTAGTGCATAATATATAAATTGCTGTGTTACCGCAACTGTATAGTCTGTCTGTGATGTTTTTAACAAAAATTACACAATAAAATTACCAGAATTATTTATTGTAATACAGCATCATGTACTTTTTGACGTTTTTGACATCAAAATTTGTGTCTTTTCTCAGTAATTTGCTTAGAATGGGAAATGATCTCTCAACAGGAGCAGAGGTTGGATGGGCTTTTTACAATAGTGCGTAGCTTGTTGGAGCGATTGTCAAATTGGTACAGTTTATTATTGCTTCTAAATCAGAGTTGGATAGTCGTTTTTTGATGTAAGCTTTAATTGCAAAGGGATCATCATCAAATTGCATATTTTTCAGTAATCCGTATGCTTCAGTCGTTGTGCAGTCATTTGCCTCTAAGAACTCTATGTTAGCTGTTAGAGTCCGGTATTGATTTATACTGACTAAGTCTGGCACAAAATCATTCGCATTGATAGCGTCTTTCGCTCTGCTGACTAAGAGGCCTCCACTTGTCCAATTGTTGACAATGGTACGAACAGCAGGAAGGTTTTCAGAGTAATATAAGGCGGCTCTGATCCAAGTTGCCCATCTTGTAATCACAGGGTCAGGAGGTGATGGCAGACCAGCTTCATGAAAATCGTTTTTGCGATCTTTGGTTTTAATTGTTGCTGCCTTGATTGTTGTTACTATTTCATCAATATTTTTAAAATAAGCACGCACTCGCATAACGTAGTTATGTAGTAAGTGTGCAACGTAAGTGACATGCATCAAAAATGGGTATAATTCCTTTAATGCTTTGCCAGCCAAAAACATGTACCGAGCAGCATCTGTCAAAAGCAATGCAAAATTTTCTTGTTTTGTTTCAAGTTGTCGCAAATGTCATCCACAGTGTGCAGAATAATACTGCTATTAACATTGCTACTGCTTTCAAGTGGAAGGCAATCAATGAGGAATGTGTCATTTGTTGTATCCAAGCTGCCCACCACACATTAATATACTTTCGTTCAGTAACCTCTGCTTCATCCACAATCAAAAAATTTTGTTTGTCTAAAAGTAATTCTCGAATTTGCTCTTCCTTTTTATATGCTAATACAGCAGCACTTGTCCGGGCTGCAGTCTCAGAAGGTAATACTATTCCCATTGTAGCAAAGAGAAACTTTAAAGAAGGATGGTTCAGTTTGTGAAGTGAAGTATCTGCTGCTAGAAGTGAAGAGGCTACCTTTTCTTTGAAGTTTATTTGATCGAGTCGTAAAAAGGTTTGCTTACCTTGGGATTTGTTGTTTGTCTCCAATTTACCTTGGTGCTGCTTACTTTTTCGGTGACTTTCCACGAAAAATTTTTTGTCACATTTGACCAATACGTCGCAAAGATTGTATCATCGTAAATCACCGACTGGAGTCGCCAAAAATTCATTTGGATATTCGCTGCAAATTTGCCTAACTTTCGCTGTTGAAGATTTGAGTTGTTTAGGCATTTTTAATGCAACCAAATTTTGCAAGCTACGGTTCAAAAAGACCACGTGTAAAGAGCTAAACGTTTTATAGGAATAGGTTAATCGTAGAACAATAATGCATTTATGCTTTAACAATAAAAATAAATTGACACATTTCCACGTCAATTAACGCACGCATTTGTATTGTGACTACAGTGTAACTACTGTATTTACAGAAGTTTGAATTTCAACATTTCATTCAAGCACGTATAAAACTGCGCATAAAATTTTAATAGCTGCTCAAAAATTCACAAAAATAAAAAAAAAAAATAATTTGTTCGCTTTTGTAACGGAATTTTGATAAAACAATTTTGACAAAAATCAAATTTTGACTTTATTTTGACTGATAAAATTTACCAAAACAGACTTCTGAGCGCCCAAAGCCAATGTTAGTATGCGTTTGATGATGTAACAAGGCCCTGAAAAAAATTAAATTTATTGACTTTAGCGGGCCCTACTTATGATAATTGGTCCACCGTTATTGTCTATCAATTTTATAAACATAAGCAAGCCTGCCCATACCAGCCCCCAGACCACTAAGCTTACCCCTAACTAATCCTCCGTCTTGTACAGATATTGTAAAATAATTCAAATCATTTTAAAATAACTTAAGATTCTACAGATTAAAGGATTTTTATTTTATTACCATTACATAAAAAAATAATTTTTTTAGATGAATGTAAAGGAATAACTTTTTTAAATCATTTTTTTAAAGTTCTTAAAACAAATTACGGCAAATTAAATTAGATTTAACTGAGATAAGTTTAAAGCAAAGACCGCTACACGAAATTTGGATATCAATAAAGCTCACCAAAATATGTTATTATCTTCGTTTATATTGACAGCATGGGCGAAGGTATTGTTGCGGTTTGGATGACAACGGGAGCTGTTTTGTTGGTGACATATGTGGCAGGTATCGTTCTAGCCTTTGCTTCTGCCATGTAGTTCACGACATCTTTCTCTACTTGGAAGTTTTGAGAAGCCGATTTAATTATAGTGATCTAAAAAAACTAAATAATCAAATTTGTAATTTTTAGCGGAAATGCCTCCTGACTCATAGGAAAGCGTCGGAGGTGTTATACATAGAGCAACTGTCCAGCAGTTACCCCGACCTGCTTCCAGAGATGTCAGATATTGCTCTCCGGTTGATTTTTTCATTTTGGTTTGAACTTTTTGTCAAGACGCCAAACAAAGAAAAGTGCCGTAAAGTATCTTTCCCAAGGAAACAACAGAATGGCGCGAGCAGGTTTTGAGCTCTGATCGTGTTGATCAAAATCACAGCGCTCTTAACCACGCCAGCAGGTGAAAGTCATCGCTTTGCGTTGGTTTACATAAGCTCAATCCACCTTCATATTGTAGATGAAATATAATACAGGTCATATTTTATTCAATAAAGCGTGATATGACTACCATAAACTACTAAATGAAAAACTTTGTTTCTTTTATGCGAAGTGGGCTCGTATACAAACAATAAAAATCAAATTATAATAAATACGTTCACAATTGCATTTCCGTGACTGAGCACAGTACAATAAATAATAGAACAAAGGATGACAAACAATTTTTCTTTCCTCTCAAAAACCAGAGCGGATTTTGTTAATCTTTATTTAAAAACCTGTAAAAAGATTTTGCATAATCATACGAGTTTCTATAAACATGAATTGATTTCTAAACAAACCCAGATCTTATTTCAAAACGCTAGAGTAGCGATTGAACGTATTTCTACGATTATTGCATACTCACCAACAACAAATCTTGAGAGTTTTTGTTTAATTTACTCTATTAATTCACTCAAGCTTTGGTTTGTTTAGTAGATCTGAACGCCTTTGTAAGCAAATCATTTTAATTAATATCAACAACGTTTTTCGTGATTTGGAAAAACTTAACTTGAACAAAATTTGATGTTTTACCAAAGACTTTTTACAATATATACTTCATGCTCAACGAAATTTGAATGCTTTCCCATAAAAAACGAACAGATTGGTTTAAAATACATTTGATAATTAGTTTATTGTTTGAGTTAAAAGTAAATTTAAAAAAATAAAAAGAGGCGGCTAAATGCAGCGGTTGTTTTTTAATTATTTTTACCTTTTATTGTTTTGAAAATAAAAATATAACAAAACAAAAGCGTTATAAAGTTTTCGAATGTTTTTTCTTTGCAATAAATTGATTTTAAACATTTAGTTACAGCCAAAAGTTTCGCTGACATTTTAAACGTTTGAATTGCGCTTTTTAAAGTCTTTGAAACACAATTTCATCAGATTCGTCATTTTAATACGTAAATTAAAATCCTGCAAACAGTGTATTATTTTAAAAAGTAAGTTAATTTTACGAAGTAATTGATTTTAAGAATTTATTGTAAAAAGTAAGATGTAGCGTCCCCAAGACGCAAACCAAGTTTATAAAAGTGCTTTGATTAAAGAATGCGAAAGTCTGTTAATTGATTATTGCACTTTATTACTACTTGCCCTTTTGGCAAACTTTGAATGTAGTATTAATAGTTTTCAACGATTTCTAACCGGCCGATTAAATCTCCAAAATAAAAAACGTGTCAAACGGTTTGTTTGCGTCGTGCATTCAAAGCAAACGTCTTTGGCGCACTCATTTTATTAACCAATGCACATGCATGTAAGTCGAAGTTGATGAAAAGCAATGCAATTTTGTTTGTAAAACGCTGCTATTAAGCTTGTTGGTAAAATATTTTCAAAATTTAATACAATCATATTATGATATCGTAATTATAAAGTATATAATAAGTGCAGTGTATAGATTTATTAAAAGACACATCGAGTAGCGAGATTTAAAAGAGCTTTTAGAACGTTTCATTGTACGAATTTTCAAAGCGGTTGTATTAAAAATTAAGTTGCACAATCAATTTCAACCGTTTAAAAATATTATTCAGTGTCGATTAGCGGTACAAAACTTTAATATGACTTTAAAAAGCGTGTTTATTCCTTGAAGAATTTTCATGTGACGCTAGTTGGGAGGAATCGTTATAATGAATTAAGAGCGATTCGATTGTGCTTATGTAGAGAACGAGAGCGTATCTAATTGATTGAGCAAGCGACTAATCCAGAATAGAAAACGAGAGTGAATTTGATTGGCCAAGCTCAGATTAGCACCAGACTTCAAGCCGAGTTCGACAAAATTATCGTGGTTGCTTGTAGCTACCCAAATTATATTATTACATCCACATTTATCAAGAAGATTTGACAATTCAACGAGTCATCTCAACATGGACCTAGAAAATGGCCAGTTTACCTCCACCTTCCATGGCTGGGTAATGTTTCAACCGGATTTGAAAAGCAAATTATTACAACCATTGGGCGTTCCTACTTTGCTGTTGAAACACGTGTTATTTTTACAACCAACAAGGATGAATTACCTGGCCATCATCACAATAATGTCATTTATCGATTGGTGTGCCACTGCGACAGTCGGTATATAGGATGTACATCCCAAAAGTTACAAGAACGTATTAAGCAACACGTTCGGGGGCTGATCAGGAACCATCATTCTTCTTGATACCGCTTCAATCTTTTGTGCTCCCGAACAAGGGTTAACGGGAAAAATAACGTTGTTAACAAATTTGTGAATTTTTGATTGTTTTCGCAAACAGAGCGTGGAATTTCAATTTTACGCTTTTATTAATTGACTTGAATTTTACCAAAAATTGGTTTTGCATGACAAAGCGAATTACGTCGTTTGCCGACGTCAATATGCATTTAGGCCAAGGGTGGGGAATCTTTTCGCAAGTAGAGGTTACTTTAGCGCATCCATTTCCCAAGAAGGTCACAAACAAAAATTTTGTATGTGCATATTCAAAAGTTATATTGCAACTATTGGTAAACGGCTAGTGGCGTAGTGGTATCGATTCAAATCCCATCTGGTAGCCCTTAATTTGATCGAAGACTGGGCCATCAAGAGCTATATACCTTCGAAGCAAGCTTAAAAGAGGTGACAAAAATACTACTGTTGGTGACATTTATAAAATATTTATTATTTACAGGAAAATAGAGAATAGATTACAAAGAACAAATGAAAAAATTACATGTTCACTTTAAAATACACTTTACAACACATTACATTAATTGAAAAAAATCTCATTGACATTTAATTACTTCCTTGAGATTGCTTCTATTGCATCAGCATTGGAATATTAGGTTTTATTGAAGATGTTTTGAGCTTTAACTGGCTTTGAAGGTGAAAGTCCGTCATCTGAGTCCTCAAAACATTTTTGATTTGTTTCATGTCCGAGAATGTTGCTTCTCAAAGATATGTCGAGGAGAAATATGAAATCAATCGCCGTGCATGTTCACGCAGGCGGGGGTACTCTATCGCTCTGTTCCGTATTTTTACAGGGTCTTCTTTATTGTTGAATTGTGATATCACAATCTCATCTTTGGATAATTCAATAAGCTCCATTTAAAACTCTTCTGGTGCATTATTAAAGTCAAGTATGTGAGGTTGAAAAGCTTGTTGTAAATAAATTTCGTTCTTCTGAAAATCTTGGAATTTTTCATTATATTTCATGATCAGTAAATGTAAAAATTTTTCATACCTTTCAAATGGTTTTGCAGTGTCCTCTTTCCTTTCCTTTATTATCTTAGTTAACTCGAGAAAAAGATTTCTCAAAGCTTTTGAGTTTTTCAATAATGATTGGAAGAAAGACAGCTTCTTCCTAAATGCCAAAATTTTTTGCCACATATTGTAAATAGATTTATTTCTGCCCTGGAGTAAAGCATTTAACTCGTTCTGCTTTGACATGATATCACACAGAAACGCAACATCCTGAAGAAAATTCAATCTGACAATTTGCAATTTTGATTGTTATCGCAGTAGAGATCGATTATTTTTTTATGCAGAAACAAAATTTTTTCTAATACTTGACCTTGTGATAACCAGTGCACTTTTGAATGGTAACGCAAATCTACACTGAAGATCTCATCATCCAACATGAGCATATGTTGAAACTGGCGGTGTCTTATAGCATTTGCTCGGACAAAGTTCACTATGCCCACAACCTTTTTCAAAGTGTCATCGAGAATGATAGATTTAGCAAAGAGATTTTGGTGGTGCAAAATGCAATAAAAGGAAATGAGAGTAGTTTGATTGAGTTCTTTTTTAAGATGAGCGACAAACCCTTCTCTTTTTCCTGTCATAGATGGCGCACCATCTGTGCATATGCTCACTATGTTTGTGATATTTAGACCTTCTCACAAAACTTCTCTTTAAAATTGTTGAAAACATTGATTCCTCGTGTCCTCCCTTTGAGGGTACCCAAAGCAAGTAGCTTTTCATATACATCAAACTCCTCGGTTATAGCACGTACAAAATATAATACTTGTACGGAATCAGTTGCATCTATTGATTTATCCAAGGCTACGAAATAATAAGTTTTGACCTTTTGAAGTATGTTTTCTAACTGGTTTGTAATATTTTGTGCTAATTCAACCTGACGATCTGTATTGGTTCTTCTTGATAGAAGTACCTCTTTATATTTGTTAACTTTTTCTTGATCTAAGCATTATACAACTTCAATAAAACAGTCCTTTACTAGCTCTGCATCACTAAAAAGCTTACTTCGTTTTCCAAGCAATTATCCAACTTTGTAACTGGCTTTAATTGCAACTTTTCCTTGATGAATTATGTTTTGAAAACATTGTTTTTGTCTTTGCAACCCTCTTTTAACTTCTTCAGTGCAGTAATTCGAGACTCGCCTTCTAATTTGGCATACTTGTTGTCCTTGTGACTTCTGTCATGTTTGATTTGCATTGTACTTCTTTAGTGTTGAAATTACTGCATCACACAACAAACGTTGCATTTTATAATTGACGGACACGACAAAAACTGTAATTCCCACTCATCATTAAAGGCTCTATTTTCTTTTTGCAGTGTTCGTTTTAATTTCTTTGACATAGCAAGGACTCACGTAAAACTTCTATCCAATTTAAGATTCACTGACAGATTATTTGCCGAATATTTTGTGAGTCAGTCAATTGATTACACAAGATTCGCTCATGCAATGCAAATTTACCGCAAACCTACTGAGGTAGCTGAAAGAAACTTTTTTGACAACAGTTAAATTAGTAGGTGATAATATACGTACCTGCAAATAGATACGATTTTTAATTAAATGATTAAAATTCTAATTAAAGTTAATCACTAACATCAATAGCATTATTCTTCGACAACATTAACAATAGAGCATAGGCGATTTAAAAAGATTTTAAATTAGTATAGTATCATTGTAATAATAAAGTAATAATCTAAACTAGCTAAACTAAACTAACCACGTTTTTAAGCAAATGAATTAAACATCAGATCAGACAATGCGCGTTATGATGTATTAATATAAACATAACAAATATGCGCATTATCAATGATAAATATTGGTTCTGTAGCCTATTGTTTTTACATGTTGTAGCAGCTTTTAATTCTATATGGCAATTTTTGAAGTCTTCTCCATTTATAGACTTCTCATAAATTTTATTGTATATCCTACCCTAATTATTCACAAAAACCCGCACTTTTTAGCTTGAAAGGCCACATGCGGCCTATAGGCCGCAGATTCCCCACCCCTGCCTTAGGGGATGCAGAACTTATTTCATGTAAATGGCATTTTCTTTTTTTGAGCTTTTGGCGATTGCTTGGAAACACTTTACACATATACATTCTGTTGTATAAAACAATTGTTGTTGGACTGCTTGAATACCAATCAAGTGGACAAAATTCAATCTTTACACTAAGCATTTTTATAAAACTTTCTTATAACTATTTATTCGTGGGAAAAAAATTAAATTAACTAGTTCATATTTTAGCTCTTATGCTGACGCCTTGAGAAGATTAAACACCACCCGACTGTTTATATTTATATTTCGCTTTGGATTTGAAGTAACAGGCTGTTTCGATGTTGAAAGTTTCCTTACAATGAAAAATCCGACGTATTTTTTATGTATAAATTTACTTGTTTGAAAAAGTTTTGTAAAAACAATTCATAGCTTTTAGATGTGGGTATTGCAAACAGAAAACATAGAATAAAAACAAGACGTTTGATATGATTGAATTTCAATAAAACAGGGGTTTCCAACTTGTATAAATTCATGACGGTTCTAAAGTCTGAGATTTATACAAATGACTTCTTTCTTCCAAACAAATTTTCTTGCCAAAGTTTAAAAAAACGTTTCTTACTTATTGTCTGATAAATTTGATAAATTTATTTCGAAGTTAAATAAAGACCAAAAGAGCTCCACTCTGGAAATTCAAAAAGAACTTTTTATATAAACGTAAAGAGCATTTTTGGTCTTCATTTGCCTTTCGCAATAAATTTTATGTTTGAACTGAAAATGTCATTTTAAAAAAATTTTGATATGACTCCTGGTCTAATATGATTATCCTAACATATTCTCACGTCTTTGTTGTTTTAAAATGACTCACTAATTGAAAACCTCTGAATAAAATCAACTTAGATATTTTAGTTACGGATGACCTGGGCTGTTTACAAGGGTTTTTTCACGTGAAACCAGATAAAGCTCAGGATCCTAATTTTATGTGCATAGAGCTTATAATCCATGTTAGAGCTGCTTTGAATACTTGATTGCATAACTTTCTCTTTTCCTGATTGCGTCAACTCCAATTTCGAAAATCCACCAAAGAGCGCTTGTAGTCACAATTCGAAAGACAAAGAACGCTGAAGAAGACCCAAAAAGTTATTGACAACTTTATCAACTTTACGTTCCCTGGGATAAATTTGAGACGCTTACCTACGAGCCAATTGATGGTTTTGATGCAAAAATTCAACCGTGGATGAAGTCGTTCTGTTAATACAAATCAATGACAATTTTTTCGAGACTAAGAAGAATGCCAGTGCTACTTGTCAATCTGACAGCTGTGTATGATACTGTTATTTCATACAAACTTGACTTTAACTGCAAGTTACTGAGGTTTCTGCTGGATAAATACATGGTTTTAATGATTATAAAACTAGTTTGCTACAAAAATTTCACTCTAACGGCGACAGTAAGCAAAATAGTTTCGGTTGTCAGTGAAACAGTGTTCCTCCGAAATCAATCATGACTTCTTTAACATCTAAATGCTTTCCACAATAATTAGAGTAAGAAAAAATGTGAGCTAAAAGTTTACAATAATTAACATTCACTATTGTGTTTAGTTCCAATTTATCTTGAAATAAAACTAGACAAATCACTGAAATTTTGTCGTCACTGTTTGGCATTGTACAAAAAAGTTTCTTTGCATATCCCGCTAGTGAGATAACTTGCGGCGTCAGGGCGGGTGCTGCTGCCAAACATCAGATACAGATATTTTATAAGACAATAAGATACAGATATATCAGATATTTTTAGTCTATTCAACAGCCGAGTATTGGAGTCTCGTTTGTTCTCGTAATACTTGGTTTATATTTAGCGTTTTGAACGACGCTTTGGCGTATTCACTGGATGCCTCCATCCCTCTCCAACGGACCACTTACCATTTTTTCAAACATTCAGACATCTGAGCTTTGAAAATTAGTAGCGACACTTGCTTTGGATAAAAATGGTACTCTAGACCAGTGCTCCGCTACTTTTTCGAACATGCGGCACACTTCGAAAAATTTCAAAAATTAGCAGACCACCTGGACCAGGTAAAGAGTTAAATTTTGAATCCTTTCCGTTACCTGAAGTTTCATTTGACTGTCTTAAAAAACCAAAAAATTTTAATCTAGACTCTAAAAATAAAGTGATGACTTTTTTTTCATCTGAAGTTACCATTTTGCGCATATCGTTCACAATCGACCTGGGTGAAAGTTGATCAAAAAAATTATCAATTTATTTGAAGAGAGTTTTTATGTTCACTATATAAAGCTTTATATGAAGAAACGCGTTCAAAATTTTGTATATACCAAAAAAAGTTCTTGACATTACACAATAAGATGTACTGTATAATAAATTTTTTAAGTTTTTTGGTTGCTACTTCAGAGAAACATAACTTTTTTTCCATTTCAAAGAATATCTTTCTCGTATTTTTGCAGCACACGAGTTGCAGAGCACTGCTCTAGATCCTGACTATGGCTTACTTATCGGTTATCAAATGCCTGCCAATAAACATGAAGGTCTAAACCTTGTTTGTGCCTGGTGCTCAAAAACGTGAACAAATTTGCTGAATTAAACATTCGTTCTGCCCATCAAATGAATCATAGATCGAACACAGGTACTATGAAAGTACATCCGGTCTCGTGCTTTTATTACAAGCGCCTTGCCTTACTCATTCAAAATAACGTGTCCAGAACAGTTTGAGTTATGCTTAAACGCCTTCAGACGGGTTAAAGATGACTGGGCGCAACCCAACTAAATGCAGCCTAACTAACCAGTCGGCTGCGTTTAGTTGGGTTGCGCCCAATCGGTTGGGGACAGTTGGCCAATTTGCCTGTGGAGTGTAGTTGCGCGTTTTTATTTGTGCATAGACAAATGGGGTCTCGTTCCTTTCTCTCATTGCAAATGCGGCGCCATTGCACAAACCGGAGATAAGGTTGCATTAGAGTATCACATGCATTGGGCTTTACAAGGAGCACGAGGTCGGACCAGTTTTGGATGAAAAATAAACAATTGTGGCTTATTTCATTGTTAACCGTATTCAATCTAGGCAATAAAATAAAACTTTGAGGTAAAAAATTTAAGAACAAGAGCCAGTCCTATTTATGTGTTTTACTTAAAGTAGATACTTTCACATGCTACAACAATTTCGGCATAGAATTGCCCTGTTTAGGAAATGTTAAAAAAAGGGCCTTTACAGCTTAACATCTCGTTCTCGAAGTTATCTTGGAGAGGTCTTGTGATGACCAACATCTTCTGAAAATCAATTTAATCTTCTACAGTGTAAAACAAAAAAACGCACTTTTCAATTAAATATATTAGAGCCAAAACGTATTATTTTGTCCCGTATTTCATGCGACACTTTTTATATTACAAAAGAAAAAAATACATTTGCCTATGTTGCCCATATTTGCTTATTTTCTACTGTACTTATTATTTTTTGTTTTCACTTGTTAATTACTTTTTTGCCTTATCGCTAGTTGTTTTTCAAAGGGTTATTTTATAATAAATTTTTTAGTAAGTGCTTGACTTAGACACCTTATGGTTGTTTCCCAGTCACGTTGTCCTACACTTAATCTCAATTATATGTTATGCAAATATTTGTAAATGTTTAGTCACAAATAAAAAAATGTGAATCTTAAATCTTCACAAATGTTAAAATATTGTTGTTGAAGAAATTTTTTATTGGGCACTGTAGTTTTTACAAACTGTAATTTAGAGTTGCTGATAAAGACTTTTAAGTAGGGAAAGTGCTGTAAAATGTTTTTTCTAATAGAACAATAAAATGTGATAAGAATCCATTTCCATCAAAACGAGACTTCCAATCTCTCGCCAGCCCTAATTCAACCGCACATTGAAAGAAGGCCTTTGACTGGCTTACAGTTTAATGTTCAACGAAAAATTAAATTGATCTTTGGCGAAAGTCATTTCCGTGCAAGTGACACTAATGTTGTAACATTTACACCTCAAAATTATACTTCAAAGTCTAATTTTAGGAAACGTTGTTGTCCTTTTGACATGAACAAATAACATGAACAAAATAACATGAACAAATCACAAAATCGGTGTCAAACATGTGGCTCTTCCACGTGTTTACGGCACTGCTAACGAATTTGCGCTTCATGCTTTGATCGATGCCGAGATATGTTCCACGACTAACAGTAACAATTACCAAGTAATATTGTGTTATATGTTATGTATAATAGAGTAATGTTGTTTTTTTCAAGTGCTTTTTTTAAAGTAATGCAATGGCGTAGTTTCATTTCAATGATTAAAAAAACTCTTTTTGTGGCGGTAAAATACGATGTGAATGTAAACAATGATATATAAAAGATAACGTTTTGTTGGTTTTATAATTACTTATTCAAATAGAATCTATTTGAATAAGTAACCACCTGACGATTCTAAGGATAAAACAGACTGTTGTGGTTTTTAAACAGTGATTAAATAAATTTTGTATTAAATTGCTCTGATATTTTTCATTGAGCACTCTGCGGGGAAGATCGATTCACTCCTGCAATATATGTATATATATATAACACTGTATGAAAATCAGTTCTTCTAAAGTGCTCGATATGTTTGATTCAAATATATATATATATATATATAACTGGAGACAGTACTGTTTCGACCTTTCGGGTCTCATCAGTCTGTGGCTAATCTTTTACTTGTGGCTTATATATATATATAAGCCACAAGTAAAAGATTAGCCACAAGGTACAAATTGGTGTGCCTTGTTCTTTCTCAGCATAATTTCACTGGACTGATGAGACCCGAAAGGTCGAAACAGTACTGTCTCCAGTTATATATATATATATATAATCTAGTAATGTTTCACCTTGACGGTACAGTGCTCAATAACACACGGTTAGAGCATGTATATTATATTTGTTAAACACTAAACTTTATTAGTTAAAACCACAACAGTCTGTTTCATCTTATCGAATCGTCAGGTGGTTACTAGAAAATCAAAAATATATAGTTATTTGTAGTCAAAATATTACGTTTGAAATAAATAATACGTAGTTAATTATGCAAATAATACAGCTCCTGTGACGTCATACAGAAAAAATAACTCAAAAATATAGAAAATGCAAGTATAAAGGTTTGTATCAACTTAAAGGTGAGGGATGGCGAGTAAGGCGTATTGTAAAAAATTTAAAAGGAGGAAGGGAAAATCTACAAAGCAATGAAAAGGTTACGGGAGAGATTGTATGAGGTGAAAAAGTTAAATAAGTGAAGTACAGTGCGAATGATAGTGAACGGATTAAACAAACGGACAAAAAAGGTAATTTAATTAATTTGAATTTGTTCTTGTGGCGATGTTTTCGGGTAAGCTTCCATGGTTTGTAGAGTGTTGTTGGTTTGATAGCAGTGGTCTGATTCAAACACAAAATAATTCTAATATTGAAATAGGTGAAGCCGCGAATACTTACAAAAGGTTTTTCAATTTTAATTTGTTTTTATGACGGCATTTTCCATTTAGTTCCGATATTTTATTTAGCATAGTGGTAGGATCCGCTCGGAGGATGAAGAGTTTTTCTGCCAAGCAGAGGTTGCACCATCTAGCTCCCGGATAGTATGGTGTAGTGTGGGCCACGATGCTCCATTCAATGACATGGTTCTTTCCTGCGTCTCTAGCTTTCCAAAAGGCCTTAGACAGCTCGGTGGCATTACACTTTTGCCAATTTTTAAAACTCTGATTATGGCATTTATTATTATGTTAGTATACAATTTATTACAACATTTAACATAGAAAAATTCCTTTAACTTTTTTGAATATTTAAAAGTAAATCTTAATATGTCTTTCATTAAAGAGTATTTCCATAAGATGCAAAAACTAAAGGAAAAAAGCAACATGGATTTTAAGCAATGATAACCCAATCAGTCAATTTTTGAAATTAAATTTAGTTTGTCGCATATTCCTGGTACGACATTGTCAAAGGCACTAAACTTTTTTGCCAGCTATTAGCTAGCTTCGATGATAAAGACTAAAAAATTTTTCACTTTAAAGTGCAGACCAAAATAACTTTTTCTTTACAAAAGTGTAAGGAAGATTAAATAAATGGTTTTTATTTTAGACAAAAGGCCAACGGATGCTTTTTTCTAGAAAAGTAAACATAATTGCAAATTCAAATTTTTTTGCTCGTACGTATTTTGATTTTATTTACATTGTTTTCAAAAACAAAACTTTCTATTGCTTTTAGTAGCTAAAATTTCCGTTTCCTTACGTTACATATAATCTCTTCACATTGAGAACATTCTACTTTTGAACGGTTTAATTTCATTTTTATTGTTGGAGATTTTTCGAAAATCAAAAACTTGTGGATCTTGGGCGGCTTGAAATTCTTTGTTTAGATCAGTGATAATTAAAAAAATTCTATATTTTCTATTGATGGTAGCAATGTGCGTTTTGGCTGGATCTAAGTCAAAAAAACAAAGACGAAAAAAAGTTAGAAGTTTGTTTTACTTTAAATCGTTAGTCAAAAAGCACCTCGTGACTGCAAATGTTGACCAGAGGCTAAAAATTAATCTCTTGAAAAATAACCTATTACCGAATAATTATTACCGAAAAAATTTAAATGAACACAAATATAGTAGAATAACTGAAATTGTTTAGCGTATCTCAGAAAATCAGGTGATCGGCCGCGGTTTGATTTAACTGCTTCTAAACAGAAATAAATGAGAAAAAAATTCTTTATAATAAAAAATTAATGAGAAAATTTTATTGCTATTTTTAGGTATGCAATAGAACAATGGAGTAATGATAATTTTATGACGCTTGAAGCTTACAGCATTTCGCATAATAAACGTGACTACTTATTACGAAGAAGATCTACGATATCAAAATAAATAGTATAAACTTCAATTATTCTCGCTAATGAGTGATTAGAGAGTACGAATTAAGTCTCTTAAAACAATAATTGTAATTTCTCAAAACATTTTTGCAAGCGTCGTAAAAAACTAAAGTATAAAGTAAATTAATTATTCATACATTTTTATTGCTTCAGCATGGCTAGACTTTAAAGCTTAGTTTTACTTGTTAAAGAGTTAATAATATTTTGATTTTTTTTATGTCAAAAAAAAGAAATAAATATTTAGTTTTCTTGAACTGCATTGTTTAATCACCTTTAGGCTATTTGGCAGTTTTTCGTTATTTTATTAAAATTGCTTAAAAAAGCAGTAATTTTCAACTTTTTCTCATGGTTCCCATCCTTTTAAAGCTTTTACTAAGTTTTTCCACCTCTTACAAATAAATTCGACCCTCATAGAGTTTGCAAACTTTGTTATACCTTGCATGCCCTTCCAGATCCACAAGGGGTGCGAGCAGCACCGGTTAAGAGCCGTTGCTATAAAATCTACAAAGGGAGACTCTTCTTTAATATTGTTTTAATTCTTTTACAAAAAATGTTATGACAATTCGATTAAGAATTTACAAACTATTTTGAAATGGCTATTTGGTAGAGTAAAAAAGATGAAAACTCAGATCGCATCCAATAAACTTATTTCAAATTACTTTACAGTTTAAAAGAAAGAAAAAAAATTATTTTAAAACATAGACTGCTTTCTTTATGCAGTATTTGTTTTTCCTTTACTGCAGCCTGAAATAACGAGTAAACAATTTTCCTTTTTGGAAATTTCAGACTTCAGCTGTTAAATATTTCTTACATATAGCTATGACAAGGCCTTCAATGTACATTTAGAATGCATTTGAAACGTCACAAATCACAGAACACCTCTGGGAATTAGTAAGGCTAATTCGCGCGTTTTGAGAAGTCAGCGAATGTTATTAGTCAGAAGTCCCAAAAATATTGCTAGCATTTTGATTTGTAATATACACTTATAAGCAAATCTTTAAAAAAATCTATCATAAGCAAAAAAAAGAATAAGCAAATAAACAAAAGAGAAAAAAGTGCATTGAAATAAAATTCTTTCCTCAAGGTTTGTCACCAAGCGCACTCAATATGTTACCTAGAGTAATGGTTTTCAACCTTTTTTCTTAACGACCCAAGTTTGTTGAAAAAATCAAATTTGTAAAATCTTGCGACCCAAGCATTTTCTGATACATAGTTAAATTAGAATCTAACTAGGGAAATTTTTTATGATAATAGAACTGAGATCTTTTGTAGAAAGCCCCCGCCAAAAAAAACACCTTCGCCACCGTTCAGTACTTAAAGCGTGGCGGGGTGTTTTTCTCAAATCTTATATTTTTGCATTAGTGGCGGGGGCTTTCTGCAAAAGATCCCAGAACTGAATTAAAAATAATACAAACAGTCCTTTTCACTGAACGTTTATTTTTAAAATTACTTGATAATCACACTAATGAGAAATCCGCGCTTGCTTGCCGTCAGTGAGCTTTTCAAATTGTTGCGATACTTTACTTAAACACAACAGCAGGTCAGCTTTAATTTCAAACCGATTTCGATGCTTTGTTTTCAATATACACACAGCGCTAATTCCTGCCTCACAAAGCCAAGTTGTCGCAAATGGAATCAGTTTTTTATAACAAACTTTGAAATTATTGGATACAGTTTGTACATGGAAACCCAAAATTGGATATTTGCAGAACCTTTCGGGTGTTTATCTTTGAAGGGTGCAAAAGAAATACGGTTTATTGTTTCTGCCGTTATGTCCATAAATTTTTCAGCAACAAGCAAGGGTAATTGAGGCAAATCTGTGCCAGCAAATGGATCAATTAACCAATCATTTTCATTAGTAGGCAACAAAGCGTCACCATAATAGTCTGCAAGCTTTTGGGAAAGCTGTTCCAGGTGTCCAGTTATGGTTTGCTTAATATCAACCTCTTTGCCACATATATATTGTGTTAGTTCAAGGAACACATTGTGCTCATTTTGAGCTGCGTAGCTTTTCCAGAGAATGAGTTTTTTGCAGTAAGCAGCAACTTTAGCAGCATGATCAATTACTGTAAAATCAGCACCTTGCATAGATAAATTCAGACAGTTCAGAGAGTCAAATGTATCGGCAAGATAAGCAATTTTTGCATTGAAATCTTCTTGACTAAGCTTTTCATCTAATGCCATAAAACATTTTTGCTTTAGAAAGATAACAATTTCATCTCGGATCACAAACACGCTTCAGTACACGACCCCGTGATAGCCACTGTACTTCCGAATGCAAGAGCAATGCTTAATGGTCAGTATCCATGTCGGCGCATAGAAAAGAAAATAAATGCTCATTTAATGGCCTTGCTTTAATCAAGTTCACACATTTTACAAGAGAATGTAATACTTCGAGCAGTTCTTGGGACATTGTTTTTTTGCGGCAAGACCATCTCTGTGGAGAAAACGATGTGTCCATTTAACACTCGCGCTTTGTCTTCGATTTATTTTACAACTCCACACTTGAAACCAATACATGCTGCTGCACCACCAATACAAATTCCAGCACATTTCTCCCAAGGAATGGAGTATTCTGTAAAGAAATTATTTAAGCATTGTAAAATATCTTCACCCTTTGTGTGCAATTTCAATACTTTGGAAAATAACAATCTTCTGATACAAGAGCATTGTTGATGTAGCGAATAAAGACTGAAAAAGCTAGGGCAGACGACCTGCAATATCTGTAGATTCATCTAATTACATGGAATAAAATCAAAATTTTTTAACATGAGTTAGAATCTGTTCAAGAACATGATCAGACATGTCAGCTATGCGTCTTTTTACCGTAATCTTTGAAAATGAAACTGCATTCAGTTTTTTACTTTCTTTCTCATCAATCATTATTTTTACAACTTTTTTCATAACCGGCATTAACAAATCCTTACCAATTCTATGAGCTTTTTTCTGCTTTGCAATTTGGTACGAAGCAAAGTAAGAAAAGTAGACACCTAATTTATTTTCTGTTGTGAATTTTGTCATAACATTTCTCTGTCCTTGAATCGAATTTAACTTACGCTCAAAAAGTTTAACAGACTTATGTAAACAATTTGGATGATTTGTCTCTGAAGCGCTTGAATTTTCTTCATTTTTCTTCATTGATTCTGCAAACAGAACTATCAGACATACTACACATTTTGGTTTACCATTCAATTCCATAAAATCTGGTTTTAAAAAAGCTTCATTATACGATTGTTTTGCCATTTTAAGTTTAAAATTAAGCAACAAAAAGATTTTACTCTACATTACTAATAAAAAAGTTTTACTCTACAAAATGCAATAGGCCTACAAACAGAAAATCTTCAAATGATCTTACATGACAAAGATTATTCATGCTCAAAAACATAAAAATTGCTGGAATTAAACCCAAACTACTCGGTATTTAGCTTTCAATATTGTTTCCAATTGTGTGTTGTTGCCCTGGC
>OY796893.1:27444533-27525435 GCA_963680785.1 Diplosoma virens
ACGCATTTATGGTTTACCAAAGATTCATAAACCAGACTGGCCTCTTCGACCGATTGTTTCTTTTATTAATTTACCTTTATATAATCTTTCCAAATTTATGGCGAAAATATTAACACCTTTAATAAATTCTAATAATTTATCAATAAAAAATTCATTTGAACTGATCGATAAAATATCTAACTTTAAAATTAATGATAACGATTTGATGCTTTCTTTCGATGTTGTGTCTTTATTTACTAAAATTCCTGTACATGTAGCTAAATCAGTTATTTTTGATCGTTTGAAATGTGATAGCGAATTAAAAATTAGATGTAAATTAAATATCAAGGAAATTATGAATGCTTTAGATATATGTTTAGACAATACTTATTTATGTTTTCGTAAGAAATTTTATCGTCAAATTTTTGGTGTTGCGATGGGTTCACCTATCTCCGTCATTGTTGCTAATTTAGTTATGGAATCTATTGAGAATAAAATGCTAAAAGATTTTGCTTCCCCACCTCGCATTTGTTTACGTTACATTGATGATACTTTTGTTGTGCTAAAAAAAAACCGAGGTGGTATCTTTTCATAAATTTATAAACAATATTAAAGAAAGTATTAAATTTACGGTCGAACAAGAAATTGATAATGCTATTCCGTTTTTAGATGTGTTAATAGTTCGTAACAATGGTCAACTAACTACAAAAGCCTATAGAAAACCTACACATACAACCAGATACTTAAATTTTAATTCATGTCATAGTTTTTCTCAAAAAGTTGATTTGGTTAAAACATTATTGTTTCGCGCTAATTCTAAATTAATTACAAATTATCGAGATAAAATCAATGAAGTTAAATTTGTTTGTAATGCTTTACGTGAGAATGATTATCCATATTGGTTATTGAATAAAATGAAAAAAGAAATTAAACATAAAAAAGTTAATAAAAGTGTTTGCATGAGTGAAAAAATATCTAACTATGTCGGTTTACCATATATTAAAGGTTTAAGTGATGAAATGGCTAGAATTTTGAGAAAATTTAATATTAATGTGTATACTTACCCTTATAAAATAATTGGAAATATTTTACCAAAAATAAAAGACTCTGTGGATGATATATATAAGCGTGGTGCAATTTATAAAATTCCGTGTAAAGATTGTTCAAATGTATATGTTGGTGAAACGGGCAGATGTTTTAATACTCGCTTATCGGAACATAAACGTGATTTAAAACCGATTAATTTGGCTAAATTAAAAGAAGACGATTTCAATAAAAAAACTGCATTGGTTAAGCATTGTTTTAATTGTGAACATAGGATTGATTTTGGTAATTTTGAAATATTGGATTATAACATTGACTATGATAAAGAAAATTTTTAGAATCGTTTTATATTAATAATACAAAAAACTCAATAAATGATAAAGATCGTAATGTTTTTCTAAAAATATACAGCACTATAAAAAATCTCAACTAATGTGGGTTTTCAACCAGTAAAATTTGTTTCTTTTGCACCAAGTAATTATTGAATTGTTATGTATGTTCGCTTCTCACCTTGTGTTTGTTGGTTTGTGTTTTTAACTTCTTGGTTTTTAAATACGGTGCGCGTTGTGTTCTGCTTTTACCTGATGAAGTCCGCCCGATGTAACAGTCGTTGAGTTCTTCTTTAATAAATATTACGCCTTTTATATTTGTTGAAGTTTTACTTACCTCTGATTTTACCAGAAGAACAAATGAATTTTAAAATAAGATATCTAATTTTAATAAATTCTTTGAATTCCAATTAAAAGCAATGCCATAAAATGACGCAGCAATTAAAATAAATTGTTCGGTGGGTCTGATTAATGAGTGGAAATGGACCGTAAATGGCCCGTGGCTGTGGTTTAAGAAACCCTAAGTTAAGGTATAACAGATGATTTACAGTTTGTAAGTTTAGTCACCATAAAATTTAAATTATTAAAAAATTTTATCCACTGTCTTTAGCATACAGCAGTGTTTCTTAAACCATGGGGCGCCAAGTCTATGCAGGTGGGTCGCGAAGACTTGTAAATTATCGTACGTAAACGAAAAAGATCAGAAGATTTGAGAAGTGAAAAACCTTCTTGAGTTGTCATTACAAATTTAAGAAGAAAATGAAGAAAATTGGAATCAGATTCGAGGTGAAGACCTTTTTTTTTAGAGAACACTAGATTTTGGTGATGAAAATTAAGAAAGCTGAGACCGATCCGAGGTGAAGACTTTTTTTTTGGAGATTACTACAGTTTTACCAGGCTCAGTCAAATTTACTTGGGTCGCAGTCATGTTTGCAAATTGCTGTTTTTAGCGATTTTGGGTCGCCAAAAAAAAAGTTTAAAAAACACTGGCCTACAGTAACAAACTATTGTGTAGTTGTAGTGTATTGGCAACTCATTGTAACAATATCAGACACAAGCCCGAGTAACGATAAAGTCCTGGAGTCTCCAATAGAATAAACTAAAACTTTTTGGCGGCCAAGTGCTTAAAAAACAAAGTTTTTCTTTAAATAAAGCATTAATTATAGCAATAAATTAATCAAAAATAATTGCAAAACTAATTAGCAGTTTAAAATTGGGCCTACAGTTGAACACATGATTAAACTCTAAAAGCAATAGGTCTAACTGTTTGGTGTGTGTGCAAAATCTGGCATTAAGTTTGAGTGGTTTTAATCGCACTTATGTGATTTGATTAGTAAATATTGAAAAACGTTTTATAAACTGTTGAAAAACCTCGTACTCTGTGGATTATTCAAGTCTGTAATAGCCACAGTTGTTATAATAACTCTCCATAAATAATTCATTTGGAACAGATCAAAAAATATTACGTTTTAATGAACGTAGTTTCATAGAAAGTATACTTCAACATTATTTTTGTTCATTTTACAAAACTAATAACTTACATTGGTAAAACAGAACGGTTTTCAGTGTAAACAAAATAAGCAGAATTTTCACGAACATAACTTTAAAGCATGTAGTTTTAGATATTTGTTTCAATACATCATTAACTTATATAAATGAACCTAAAACAAATAAAATTATTATAAATAAAAAAATAATTAGTAAAGTCTTTTATATGTCATATTATTGTGTCATAATTTTTTATATGACTTTATGTGAATTTATATGGCACGATTATCGAAAAAATCTATAGCCTGTACCAATAAAATAGTTTTTTTTAACACAGAGCCAACTTTGCAAAAAAAAAAAGCACTTTTTTGATTAAAATATGTCCTAGGAATTTCTACGTTTACAATAAGAAATACATAAATCATAGAGGAGTGGCGTACGCTGAAAGTTTTCAAGGAGGGTGGGTGGAAGTGTACAAGCCAAAAGAATGATTATTATAAGCGCTCCTGGTCATAAGCAAAAACTTTTTCAAAATTTACGTTCAAAAGTAGAAAAAGTCTTTTGTGCTTTTTCAAGCACCTTGATGTGACATAAATTTTTTTCGTTTAATGATAAATGCAACTATTACATATCAGTAAAAATTTCTGATGTCATTACATACGTATCAACAAAAGCTCACTAACATAATTGAATTAACGCAGCTCAAAACAAACTCAATTTTAATAATAGTTACTAATAAAAAGCAATAGGATACTACTGAAGTATGAAGCAACTCACTATATATGATGACCTGCATATTCCATTCCGGTTAGTTCTTCCAGGTAAAAGGTTTAGATTTAGGGTTAAAACTAGGGCTAGGATTAGGGTTAGCGTTGTGGTTTTTATTGACGAAGAGATTTTTGATTGATTAAGTATTTGATAGAGTTTTTAATTAATCTTTAGAATGCTAGTAACCGTGGTGGAATATACCTAAAATTCTTTAACCTATATTGAATTATATTTAAATAAAACAACCTGGTGGTTGCACTTCGGTGAAACAGACTTTTGGGTTTTTTAATAAATTAAATTTTAATTGCATGATAATTTGATTAAAAAAAATTTAGTTTTTAGTGCCTTATCGAGCAACCTGTGGTTGATATCAACTCTATCTAACTCAGTTTTTCTCAAAGTAACCCTTGGCTCTTTATAGAGAAATTTGCAATCTGTAAAGAGGAATAATTTTTTGTTGAGGGAGAAATTTAAAGAAATTTTAAAAAATGTAAGTTGAATTAAGGTTTCTTACTGACTACATAAATTGCCATATTCTATGGTTGGAACTTGACAGCTCAGAAAACTTGTTTTGCTAAAGTAAGTATGTTAGGACGTAGTCTGCAATTTTTTCAGTGGTGCCGCACTTGCAATCCGGTGAAGAAGCGAGAGCCTATTTGTGCATGAATGAATGAAATTGCCCAACACCAATCCGCAGGCGATTGACCTTAACCAAAGGTAGTGAGGGGAAGGCCATTCCAACCGGCCTGGAACTAGTCACGGGAATAAAAGCACGGATCCGAAATGTGCTCTCACGGTATTCCGTGTTCCACCTATAATTTGTCCACTGCTGGTCAGCAAGGATTGATCCCTAGTTAGGCAAGGTTGTTTAATAGAGTCCCCGCAGCTGAAACAAACGGGATCCTGGACTTTAGTCTTACTTAATGGGTGTCTGAGAACCACAAGCTGGTCACTGAATGTGAGTTTTCCATTCAGTTTTACCCCAAGATAAGACGCGACCAGACGTAGTGATAAAATGTATGTAAAAATGAAAAATCATTTTTGTTAAATTTGTTTTTTTAGTTTTGATTTAGGCCTTTTATTTTTTTAATTTTTTAAAGCATTATAAATCTTTGATTTATGCAAAAAAGTTTATTTATTATCGCAACCTAATTAGTTAAACTACTTTTTTTATATTAATATTATAGGCCTACATCTTATTTTTTAATTTTTTTATAATGGTTTTCCATAACTGTTTTGCTTTTTGTAGCAATGTACCGCAGAGTTGGTCAGGTTTTCATTTCACGCGCAGGCATTGTGATATAACAGTAAACATCAAAAGCGAAACATAGAAGGCTTGATTTTAATTTAAAAATTTTGGGTTTGGAAGTTTTACTCACAGGTAATCTGTTACTTGTATATTAACTAATTTTAGCGCAACTCGGGTTTTAAAAAAATGATGTTTGTAATAAAATTACCAATTAAGTTTAAAAAGATCTAGGTGCAGTAACAATAAAAACTTATACTATATTATTGTACCCAACTTGTCGCTGATATTATTAGGTATCAGTGCATATCTTTGATCACCATTGTTTAAGGGTGGGGGGGTTGAACTGTAACGTTTTAAATTTTTTCTAGCAAAGGATTAATCCTTTGAAAGTCAAAAATTTGAAATAAATTGCGAAATGGAGTTTAGTACAGAGTTTACGCAAATCTTTTATCAAATAAACTACACGTTTTGGCGACCGGGCGCCAAAAAAGAACCGAAGTCATATAGGATGAAATGGTATCATAATTTTTCACAGCTATCTCTAATGTTAATAAATCGAATTAAAAAAAAAAAAAGAGAGAAAGTTCAACCTTAGAAGGTTGTACAATTAAATGAACAGCTGTTTCAAAAATTGTAATATCTGATTTGTATACAAGTGTGGTAGTAAGTTTGAGTGGTTTTAATTGCACCAACATAACTTGATTATTAACTACTAAAATGAATTTTTAACATGTTGAAACAAACCCCTGCTTGGTGGGATTTTTCAGTCTGTAATAAAACTACGAGCGTATTTGAATGTTAGCAAGCAAAATGATAGCGAGTTTTACCACAATATTTAAAACAGACCAAAAGATATTATATTTTAATAAGCATATTTGTAGAACGTCTACTTTAACTTCTTTCAATTTTTTTTCCCGATTAAGGAATTGCCACAGAAAATTGCTCAAATTTTTGAATTGGGGCTTTTGTTCTGTAGTTCAGAACGCTAACCACTATAGCACGGCAGTTCTAAAGATTATATTTTAAAATTATTTTTTGATTTACAAAACTAATAACTTACATTGGTTAAATAGGACAGTTTTTAGTATAAGTGAAACAGAATTCTTAAGAATAACTTTAAAACTTATTTGCTTTAATACGTATAAGAATAACTTGATATATTTCAAAAAATGAATCAGCAGCAAATAAAACTTTTTAGTACTAAAAAAATAATTAATGCTCTTTCTATTTGACCTAACACGATTACTAAAATTTTCATAACCAAGGAAATAGTTTTTGCTTGTTTTCTAAGATAAGAAATACTTTTCTAAAAAAGAAACTAACCACTTCTTTAAAACAAATTAAAACTAATAAATACCGTATGGATACGATAAAAAAATCAAACATAGACTCATTTTGTAAACAGTCTAGTCTAGTTTAAGTAGTTAGCTCTTCAGCAGATTCAGACTCATTTGGTAAACGGGTAAAACACACGCTTTCACAACGTTTATTTGCTTGTAATTAATACGTATATTAATTATTTCTTGCAAAGTTGCATTACAAAAACCTTTCAAAACATTTCAATTCACGCTCTTAAAAATCGCTCCAACTTTTGATCACAGCAAAACATCAACAAAAAGTGCAATAGCAGCATTGTTTTTCACGTACTAAGTAATAAAACTACCATCTTCCGGAAGAGTAAAAGGCTTTGTGTTTTTTTCGCTGTAAAATAGCTAAATATAAAACGGATAAAGATTTAAATGACGATTGCATTGTAATGATGTTATAATTCTGTATAATTTTTTAACAAAGGATCTACGACAATGATTTTCTGCTTATCAACATAATCGGTTGATCTATAATGTAATCATAAGCTTACAAAAGAATGCGATAAAAATATATTGGGCTTTTTTGGTGCTATAAATAAATATATAAGAAGCCTGATTGCCCCAAAAACATTCAGAATAGACAAAAGCATTTCCAAAAAAAAGATTAGTGACAAAATTTTGTTTCAAATAATAAATAATTTTATATTTTTTTACTGTAGGACAGCAATTTTTTAAATCATGACATAGACTGGTGTACATCACTACAGCCTGCTTGGTTCAGGGATTTTTTAAATATAAATAAAACTAGTGATGGGGTTCAGGGGGTTTGCACTGGTTCTCCCGAAGTGTTTCTTGAAATTTCAGCAGCTTCAGTAAACCAGCTCTTAATTTAGCATATTAATGTACTTGGAAACTACGCTACTTAAACCGAGAAGTACCAGACTAGAGTTTTTTTTTTGTTAGGGCTCGTCATTGATGCATATTTCACTGAGCTTCAAACAGACTAGATGTTGTCCTCCACGCAGGAGACAACATTACTAGACTACACAAGCCGGACAACAATTCGACTCTAAGCAGCTCAGAAGTTATTCCCGGATTTGCCGCAAAAGGAATCCCTAGGATTTATGCTTCGACCAAGGCCGCACCTCTATGTAATGTATATATCTAGTTATCTTTATATATCTCTGTTATGAGGAAACCTGTTGTTGCTAAGTTCCATACAAAAGAGAGCCTGTTCTTAAAACTTGAACTCCCAATATTGGATAAAACGACAATATTTAAACATATATCTGAAACAGTTGTTTATGAGTACTTGATAATCCTTCGTGACAGAATAAGTGGAAACGGTTCAGATAATAACCTTACGCAAAAATACAACATAAATATTTTATTTGTAAGATAATGGAAAATAGATTACAGGCAAATTTTGCAAGTAAATGCGGTGTCAACTTCACTGATACCAATTAAAGGCAAAAATACAGTATAAAAGTCAAATGGTCTTGATTTATAGACTATTCATTATAAATGTTGACTTGTACAAACTTTCAACCCAAAACCGTGCAGATTATAACCGTGTATTTTAGAAACAAACATCCTTAGCATGGCAACCTGTACCCAAAAAAATATTGACAAGATTTAAAGTCTTTGGTGATACGAGTGCAAAAAATGATAGAATATAAAAATCCATGCTTAGGTAAAAAGCAATTTACATTTTAACTTTGTTACCGTCTGGTAAGAGAAGTTCCAGCAATAATAAATTTATATTCCGAATTCCAAAGTCAATCTTTGTATAATTCAATTTTCATCTTCCGTTATCCTAAGTTAGTGAGATAATCATACACAGTCTTGATAGCAGGGTTGCGGTGTTGGAGTCGCGTGTTTTAGGGCAGCGCTCCGCAACCAGTACTACGACAGTTGATCGACCGACACTTGATCGAACAACACTTGACCGAAACGACACTAGATCGAAACGACACTTGATCGAAATGACACTTGACCGAAACGACATTTGATTGAAACGACACTTAATCAAAACGACACTTGACCAAAACGACATTTAATCGTAACGACATTTGACCGAAACGACACTTGATCGAAGCGACACTAGACCGAAACGATACTTGATCGAAACGACAGTTGATCGAACGACACTTAATCGAACGACACTTGACCGAAACCACACTTGATCAAAACGACATTTGACCGAAATGACATTTGACCTAAAGAGGTCCATCTGCCCATGCATCAAACCAATTATCGATTTATTGCTCCCTAAAGAGCAGTCTGTGTTTCGAAGCGGAACGTCAATTGTGGGTCAAGTCATTTTATTGAAAGAAAACTTTGAGAATTTTTTGGTTAATTTGTCAATCTGATGGTGGCATATGACTCTGTATCTGGCACTATGATCAGAATATACCTTGTCACTGGATACCTGCGTCCCACTCCAACGGACCACTTATCTATACTTTTAGGCATCCTCCCACCTAATCTTCGCCGACTAGGAGCGACACTCTCCTTGGCTAACGTTACAACTCTGGACCTGACCGTACATTAAATTCTTAGATTGTACCTGGAATTTCTAAAAATATTTGATCCTCTCTCCACTCTCCTAATAAATATACTTGATTCCCTTTTTTTTATAACTAGCAGCATCACTGCTACTGTTGTAAACTTATTGCACATCACTCCGTATTGGGTTAAAGATAGCTGCTAATGACTACAAATAAAGTGATTAGCAACTATCTTTTGATATGGTAAAGAATGTTGGGAAATAACACTATCAATACTAATTCAATTAAAAAACAATGTAAATACTGAATGCTAATGCTAGAGGAAAGCGTCTTTATAAACTTTGCTTACAAAAGTTTCATAGACCAATTCATTTGATGTCACTCGACGCAACAATTAACGGATGCATTTACTTTGCTTTCCTATACCAGTTGTGGCCAACTTGTCTGCTGGTAAGATCAACTTTAATTTTTTTTGAAGCTCGCAATCGATCACTGCGGAAATGCGATTCTAAAAAGAAATAATTTCTAAAGTCTTCACTTTGAATTTGTCTCTGATTTTACTTTAACACTTAAAATATGTATTACTTTAAGTCTTAAAACAAAACATTTTAAATTCATTCAAAATCAGAAGCGGTCGACAATCTAAGACGTCACGATCGATGTGTTGGCATCCCTGCCCTATACGTTATTATCACAACAAATTAAAAAATTTAAGTAAGCAGTGAGCCGCAGTTTGGATATCCCTGCTTTTTACCATAACATGATAAAACTCCATTCTAATAATTTAAAGGCCAATACCACAAAAAAGATTTATAAATCTGGTAATTATCGGAAAGCCAAAAAACTATTCTGAATTAGTAAAATACAAACATTAAAACGTGGTTTCAACAAAAAAATTATTATTGAGTATTTTTCTTTTACGCCCTTTGGCTACAAATTATAATTTCATAGTTTAGTTTAATTTAAAGGCCAATACCACAAAAAAGATTTATAAATCTGGTAATTATCGGAAAGCCAAAAAACTATTCTGAATTAGTAAAATACAAACATTAAAACGTGGTTTCAACAAAAAAATTATTATTGAGTATTTTTCTTTTACGCCCTTTGGCTACAAATTATAATTTCATAGTTTAATTTTGGTTGGCATTTTACGGTCATTGTTTTGTTTTATTATTACTGTGACTCATTAAGCGTCATAAATTTAATATCCTTATAGGTTGCTATACGATTTTATCACCTCATTATGCAACTTATGGGTGATAGATTTTATTTTTACTTTTTTTATAAAAAGAAATTTTACATTCGATTATCATCTGTTTCTTTTTCATTTATAGTATCTGAAGAATTTTAATAAACAAAAGCTTATAAATTGGGTTATATAGCTGGGAATTTTTTGTAAAGAAGTTTTTTAAATGGAAATTGTAAAGCTAATTTTAATTTGATTAGATTATTTCACAATGTGGATAAATTTAAATAAAATAAATTAAAGAAAATTAAAAATACTTATTAGAAAAGAAAAGCATTTGCATAAATTTGACAATCAATTTAATATAAAATTAAACTTTTTAATAAATATTTTATTTAATAAACAATGTTTTATGTATTTTTCAATGAAATTCGGACGTATACATTTTCATTATTTCAGGAGTGTTTATATTTTATTTGACAGAAGAACAAACATTACGACTGCACTTGGTACTGAAAGTTAAAGTCCACATCCTTCCTAACTCTAGAGCTTGTCGGGTTGACATATCAATGTACAGTATATTAAGTTCGCTTTACGCGAACATGTAGATTTATAAATGACATTTGAGCTAAAACCTAAAAGAGTTTTGAACTTCATATAAAAATAATCTCAGTTGAAGTCCTTTACTACTTTTTAGGTTTAGTTGAAAGCCAAAACTCCATTAGGTCTTTGCTTAAATGTCATTTATCGTATAAATTCATATAAAAAAGTGTAAATCCGAATTTTGTACAAAAATTTAGCAAACATTATTCATTAAACAATTTATCCTTGTTTAAATCGTCAACTTTATGCAAATGATTCTTTTTTCTACTAAGTATTTTTTTATTCTTTATTTTCGAAAACGACAGGATCTGAGTTTAAATCTTTCAATCGTCGTGCTGGTACGTACATTCTTGAAAAAAACTGAGCCAGGCCAAAACAAGCTGTAATTTATCAATTCCAAAAATTATAAAGATTTAAATGCTTTAAGAGCAATGTAAAACAATCATAGTTCTGTAGAGTACATTAAGCAGTTTTAATGAAAATTCGCCTTTTTTTTTTTTAATCAACCTGCTTTCTGTGTAAAATAAAATTTTCATCTGCGCTATTGCTCTTTTCGTTGGTCCGTTCGATCAAGCGTCGTTTCGATTAAATATCATTTCGGTCAAGTGTCGTTTCGACCAAATGCCGTTTTGGTCAAGTGTCGTTCAATCAAGTATCGTTCGATTAAGTGTCGTTTGATCAAGTGTCGTTCGATCAAATGTCGTTTCGATCAAGTGTCATTTCGGTCAAGTGTCATTTCGATCAAGTGTCGTTTCGATCAAGTGTCGTTTCGGTCAAGTGTCGTTCAATCAAGTTTCGTTTGATCAAGTGTGGTTCGATCAAGTGTCATTTCGATCAAGTGTCGTTTCGGTCAAGTGTCGTTCAATCAAGTTTCGTTTGATCAAGTGTGGTTCGATCAAGTTTCGGGTCACGCCGCAATCGATGCGCCGTGGAAAAGCTAAAATTAGACACATCTGAAAGCTAAAATATAAATTAATTAAAAATTAAATTTTAATAAAGAAAATGGCAAAAACTCATACTTTTTAGTCGAGTTTGCTGGACAATCCAAGTGAGGATCTTTTTCTTTATCTTTGTGAGATCTTCACCCGCTAAAGGTGTGCTGCGAATTTCGAAAATGTTTTTACGTGTGCTGCGGGCGCGAAAAAGTTGCCGAGCACTGTCTCAAGATGAAGTCGAAGTAATTTTTTTAGATTTGCTCGAATTAAAGTCGATTTTAGGTCTGGTAGATTCAGAATTGGAGTCACTATTGCTTTCGCGACTTCGCTTCACGCTAAATTAGGCCTAGATGTAGGCCAAGGTTGAGGAGTCGGGAGTCGGAGTCGCATGTTTTAGAGTGAAGTCAAAGTTGATTTTTCAGACATTCTGGAGTCGGTGTTGGAGTCGTAAAATTCAAAAGAGTAAGAGTCCAAGTCGGAATTGGAATCGAAAACAATTTTTCTGACTCCAACTCTGCTTAACAGTCGTGAGCCTTAACACTGTTAATTGAAATAAAGTTTTAGTTATTTGCATTATGCTGAAGCAATCCTGCACTGTTGTGCTGTTAAGGTAAGCATTTTAAGTTTGTTACCTATTCTTTTTAATTACTTGGTCTAGTAATTTTTTAACACTAGAAGGACCAAGCGCGTCAATTGACGCATTTAAATTTTTAAATGGCGATAAATCGCGCTTTCTGAAGTATTATCGCTTCGTACTTTTTGACTTTTATTTTTTTATAGGTAGACACTCTCAGACCAAATTTCGTGACCTGGGGGGCAAAAATTAGGGGAAAAAAATAAAACTATACCTAGAAGGACCAAGCGCGTCCATTGACGCAAGACTCGTTAACACGTCGAAATGAACCGTACCAACCTATTTACCAACAGTTTCTTGGTAGATATCATTATATTGTCTTTTTCTGAAGCAGTTTTTTTATGGCATCAAAGAACGTAGACAGCATACCTTACTATAACGTAATAATTGTGTTTTAAGTTTATTTATTCCCTATCAAGTTAGTTTTATCAATCGCTTGTTGTGCTGCTACTGTCGTGATCTATGAAAAATTATTTTCAATTCGTTGATTCTCGGCGTCACCAGCTAAGCTATTTTGTGTTATGAGAAATTTACGGGGCATGGCTGAATGAGGGCCTGGAGGACAATACGTAGTAGTTTTCTGTTTTGCGTTAACTACAAGAAAATCAGGTATAGCTTAGCCTAGTGTTTTGAATATTGCTGCCTTAGAAGTTATTATTGTAAGCATTAAGTTGCAAAAAAGGATAAGCTGTATTTGAGGGGCATGCTTATTACCTTGACCAAGCTACATGTATATCTCAATCATGGAAGCTCTAAATAGGTTGTTCCTGACAATAATATGTTTATTCCTAGCACCACAGGAGCAGCAAGTTTGAAATAATTTGTGCAACGAGCATTTTGCATAGTGTCTAACGATGAGTTGTGTTTTCACAAGTCAGAAGTCAAATAAATTACTGATACAGTATTTTCTTTGAGTGTAAAATGTCTCAAAGGTTTGCTGCTGATCAAGCGTTGCAATTGTTGCAAATTATTGCTTTAGAGTCTTCTGATGGTGACTACTCAGATTCCAAATCTGATGAACTCAGCAATGTGATTGTGGATATTCAAAATAAGGAGAATACTTCTGATTCAGATGACGAATATACAAACCAGGAATCACCAATCAACACAGATGATGGTGCGCGTGAACAGACAATATGTTAATACGTTTTTGTTTGCTTTCAGTGATATATTATCTCAATTAAATAATAAAGTTAATTAATATGTTCTTGGCGATTTGAACTTAAATGCAATGCCATTTGATGAATCCAAAATATGTTCTAATTATCTTATGCTGCCTTTCAACTTATAAATCATCTTACTCGTGTCTTGTACTTCTCAAAAACAATCATTGATCATGTTGCTATCAACAACATTGCTGATATCATATCCTTGTGTTTTTTATATGACTGTTTTCCTGTTTCCTACTTAGTTTCTGATGAATCACATGCTTTAAAAAGTAAATGTGTTTACTATAGAGATGAGAAACAATTCAAAATATATTTTTTTGACAAGATTTTTGAAAGTGAGTTTCAAAGTTAAAGATCCGTTTCTACTGTACTACTATGTTGTAAAGGAACATTTTTTGTTTTATTGATTTTTTTATTTTTTCCGCACTGAAGCGCTAAGCGAAGCAAAACAAGATAATTTTAGCAAAAGCCAATTTAGGAATAATTTTTAATGACTTTATTGGATCATTTATTGGTATTTGATTGGTATTTATTGTTGATTATTAGGATCATTTATTGGTATTTTAAGCTATTTTAAGAGCCTAACCCCGTAGACTTTTACATTTTTACGCCAAAGCAAAAATCTACAAGAATCAATTCAAACATCAGAAATCTAAGATTGCATCGCTTCCAAACTCGCTATGACAAGTCCGTGGTAAAAGTGAGATCGACTTCCATATTTATTTATAGATTTGTGATACTGCTTCAATTTTTTTCGTTTCACAAGATCAAGCAAGCCAAATACATTAAAGAAATTTGAAAGTAAGTTCAAATATCTACAATTCATTTCCAATAACTGGACCAATTCATAAGTAAGCTCAGGTATTGAAATTTTTATTTAAAAAAGTAATTTATTTTAAAAAAAGCACTTGCTTATGTGGAATTGCTTTCCACAAATAGTACTTTCAGAGCAACTATAATTTTGCAGAGAACAAAAAGATGTTTGAAACAAATAAAAAACATTTTTCGAGTATTGTGACAATACCCAAAAGAGAAATAGAAGAGCTTAGTTCTAAATGTACCTAAGTCACAAAATGTCATTTTGAGAAAATGAGGTTTAAAGTTTTCAAAAATTCTATTTCTAGAGTGAAAATACGCTAAGATTTCAAACCTATGTGCTATTCAAAAAGTAATTTCCGTACATTATCCTGAAAAGATTTTTTGTCAGAATATTTCTGACGAGTAAACAAATAATTTTTTTAGCTTATCTTATTTTTTCGAAAATGTGACTTAGGTACTCTTAGAAATAGGGCCTTCCATAGGTATAACCATAAGCTACTCAAGGATTGTTCAATTTGCAGGCTTGTCCATGGGACATATTTTTCTGTCCCATCCCATCCCATCCCACAGCAAATTATGCCTATCCCGTCCCATCCCATCCCATGGGATTCCCATCGGAATACAGTTCAATAAAAATAATTAAATTTATAAAAATTTAGGTTTATTGTCTACTAAATAGGACGATATGCAGTGATGGCATTCAAAATTTTAAGAATAGGTTCTCTTTTATATTTTCTCCGAAAATTAGGGTGTTCTCTAAAAAAAAAAAGGTCTTCACTTCGATTTCTTCTCTAATTTCTCTATTTTCTCCCAAAATTAAGGTGTTCTCTGAAAAAAAAAAAAAAAAGGTCTTCACTCAGAATCGTTCTTTACACTCTGAACAAACATCTGCAGCAGATTGAAACTGTTACATTAAAACAGAGATATTGAAATACATAGATTACGTAAAATAAAAACCGCTTCGCTTTTTCATAAATTGCCAACAACAGATAAAGATATAATGCTACGCATAAAACGTAATCTTATATAAAAAAAGACTATTTGTATTTATTTTCCGGTGTCCCACCACAAAATAGATAATAGATACAAGTATATGAAGAAAAAAGGAGAGTAAAAAACATTTAAAATGTAAAAAAGTATAAAACTCTGGCGTAATCAAGTTGCTATGACATGGCTACTCTCCCATGGGAAATAAAAATGTATGCTGTCCTATTCCATCCCATCCCATGGGATGATTCCCATGGGAATCCCATGGGAATCCCATTCCCATGGACAACCCTGTCAATTTGTCATAATTTATGTTTGTTGTATCAAGATTTTTAATAAAAAGTTTTCAAGATGGGAAATTTTCTTTGGCTCCTTTCTTACGAAATGGGCGAAGTTTATTTGCTCAATATCTTGAAAAAGAAGTCAAGTCACAGGAATATTTACAAATATTTTGAACAATATCATAACAGTATTTTAAAGTTTTATCTTGCCACATCTTTTTAATTGTTCGTCAAGTTCTTTTCTAGTCTTATTTAAAACATCAAGAAATTTTGAAGTATTCAAACAAGCACGTGATGTTGTCGCATTTAAATTGAAAAAAAATTACGGACATTTGTTTTAAGATTTCGATTTCTTAATTTACTTTCAGCTGAAGATTGCAGAAAGTGAATAATCAAAAAGCACAATTTGATTTTTAAAACAAACATGTTTTCTGATAAATAAGGAATGGGATGAAATTTTTATTTGCTTTCACCTCATGAAAAACACTAAACGAAATGCGCTTTTAACCGAAGCTGGAAACTCCAAACTAGTTATTTACAGACCTGAATTGAAGTTTGAGTCTTTAATTGTTTATTTTTTGTGTTAGAGTTTAAGTTCAAATTGGAAATATTTTGGAAGAGTTAAGCACAGTACTTTTCTTAGAGAGTTCCATGTTATTTCAATTTTTTTGCAAGTAATATGATTGACAATTTAAAAATTGCATAATTTAGTTTATATCGTTCTAGTTTTATAATATGCTAATATATGCCGTGATATTTTGGCAAATTGCAATAATTTATTTTTATTTACATATGACATTACTTTTTCCTATTTTTTAAATTAAGTAAACCTGCAATTATTCATCTATCTGCAATGTATTTTTATTGTGTTAAATTTTGGCATTACTGAATCAGATTTTTTTTTACTAAGTGCATTATTTATTGCTATCTGTTTTACTTTAAACTCCAAAATAGCTAAATATTTTAACCCAATGTTAAAGAAATATGTGATGTGTACTGTTATAATAAAATGAACGCCACAAGTAAACATCATAAAACAAGACTCACCGTGACTGGACACCATTATTTTTTGTTTTATTTTTTCCTTTTGCATATAATTATGAATAGCCCTACTATATCACTTTATCCTTTTATGTACTTGTTTAAATTACGCCTAACTAAATTAAATGTTAGTTTCAAGTACAAAAATTTATGTAAATAACTCGGTCTCGTGTACCACACTTTTTTCTGTATACTTGTAATGTTTTTTATGCGTGTGCTTGGTGCATGACTAAATAAAAATATTTTTAATAAAATAAAAAAAAAAAAAAAACAACGTCATAAAAAGTAGATTTTGTTTGCGTTATCATAATCTCTAATCATTTTCATTAAAAATATTTTAAATATAAGTTCAAAAAGTTTTAAATAAAATTTATAGGATTACTCTCTCGTTAGCCACTCTAAAACCTTTTTTGGCATTTAGCTAATTTTTCTATCTGTTTTGAAATAAATCATTTCAGGTCTAAATATATTAATATTGCCATTTTTTTTGTTTGTTTAGTTTCTAAAGCTGCAAAATTTTGTTTTTTCCTATTAAATTTTTAAAGTACTTGTATTTTTTTGTAACTTTAAAGTAGTTTTACAGTCGATAATTTCTTCCATATAATTGACAAAAATGCGACTTCAATGCCGTTTAAGTAAAACATTTTCCGTGGAATTAAAGCACTTTTTAAAAGTCTATTTTAAAGTCTATCTGCACAAGAGATTAAACTTATTTTGCTTATCATATAGAACTTATTTAGTGCTGTCAATACCTTATATACGGTATTTTTTACTTTTGCATTAACAACTGTCATTACTTTAAGCTACTTTTCAAAGTTTCTTTTGCCTAAACTTTTTTAAATAAATGTGCGATGTGAGTGGCTTACTTAAATTTAAACTCTGATTTGTAAATCTTTTACTTTTTTTTATTGTAAAGCAGTTTTCAATAAGAATATTTCCCCTTTGACAGTAAAACAAATCAGATATCACTGATGCTGGTACTTTCATCCAAAACCAGAGAGAAATAATTGCACTTCTTTTAATTGCAAAATCACGTTTTCATTCAATTCTGCCACTCTTTATGTAAACAGTTTGATGAGATAAAAACACATTTCCAAAACTTCTGTCTAGGTTTTTGTCACCAAAAGCAAGGATCGTCTTAATCGCACATTCCTTTAATTTCCCTGTTCCGAAAAACTTTCCCAGTTAGAAGTTAATTTCCTGTTTTCCTCTGACATTTTTCTTTTGACACTTTCGCTATACTGAATTAATTATTGCAATGTATTGTACTTTCAAATGTACATCTAACTTGCAACTATAGAAATAAAGTATTCCTAAGCTAAGGCTACAGACAAAAAAACTATTTGTCTTTCTGTGCTTTACTGTGCTTTATAGACTAGAGACTAGAGTACAGCAGAATTAGCCGAGTCTAGAAGGCTAGCTATTGTAACGTCCTAAAATGTAAAAAGACTTTGATATCCCATAATAGTTATATAATGGCCTACAATATGGTCCTGTGCGACTTACTAGTGGTGTGCAGCTAGTAATAGAGACATTATATATTTATAACTTAATAGTTATACAACATTCAGATGTACTCGCAGGCGGCAGAAAAACGGAGCGCGGGTTGAATGCGGCTTGCGCTCCGTTTTTCTGGACCAAACTTGTTTAAGAAATTCAAAGACATTATTTTAAAAAATTTCAACCAAGTCAAATAAAAAATAATCAGAAATTTTTATTGCTCATTGGCACAAATAAGACAAATTATTTATTACAATATTTGAATCATTAATTAAAACCCATCACATATTTTTAATAAAAAATTAAGCAAGCACCAGGCAATGTTTTAAAACAAGGGTTAAAAGATTGCAATTATTTGATTCGATTGAAATCATTTATTTGAAAGGTCACAAGGAATCTACATATTATAGAAATAATGGGTCTTGTTAAAAACTTACTGCGTCTCATAGAATTAACCGTAGCTGCAATGCAGGGTGATCGCGATCTTCCCGTCGTTTTTTGTATACGCAGATAATGCAAAAACTCTTAGCATTCATCACTATTTTTCTAATTGTATGACATTACCATTGCTTTGTTGTTGATACAAAAGCTTTAAACCATAGATATAAATTTTGTATCAATATTTATTTTATTACATAAAATGCAACCGGGAATATTCGGCGTATGGGTGTAACGGCGGGAAGATCGCGATAACCCTGTACTAAAGCTATTACAGTTAATTTTTGATAAAACCCAGAGTTATCGCTAATTAGAGAATAAAACTTAAAAACGTACACAGAATACCTTATTTATAAAGTAAATAAACAGTTTTTCATCTACAAAAAAATGTTAGCTTAATACTTTTTTGTAATTTGCTATACTTTTTATTTTTAAAAGACTAATTGCCGGTTCTTCTAGTGTTTAACAAAAAACATGACGGGACAATCCCAATTTTTAGGGCTTTGTCCCGCCAGGTTCGCCAAAACTCCTGCCAAAAAAACCTAGAAAGATTCGAAGTTAAGACCTCCGTTTGTTGCTTTTTTGGAGAACACTACATTTCAGGAACTTTTGAAAATAAAAAAATCAGTGACAGATTCGAAGTGAGGACATTTTTTAGGGAATACTGCTTTAAAGGGACGAAAATTAAGAAATCGGAAATTAATGGAAAGTTAAGACCTTTTTAATTTTTAGAAACAAATTTTTTTCTATTCACAAGCGTTCGGGTTTGCCCCTTCGGAAATAAGGTATGTCTAGTTATGGTGGACTTGGAAAACTGGGATATCTCTTAGGCGGAAATACGGAAACGCTTTCCTCGCGTTTCGGCAAACCTTTTCTGTAGCACACTACAGCTCTCACACCACTTAAAAGACAGTGAACTTCATTTGGTGTGCAAAGAGAGAATGAACTAAACACAAGGTCACAATGATCAAATGGGTGCGGTAAGAAAACTGTTGCTGCAAATGTAAGATCTTTTTAACATAATAACAGAAATAACGTTCTAAATAACTTCTAACCGATATATTTTTTGACAAGTCTTAACAAGGATTACCGTTGAACCAAAAACGGAAATTAAACAAGATATGAATCAATCGAAAATGGAAAAATGAAGCGTATTCAATTAAAGCAAACTGACGAATAACCTAGTAAGCAAAACTGAAACTAAACGATGCTAACTAAAGGTTAAGTGCTTTTAGGATTCAAAGTAGTTGCGCGTAACGCAATAAAAAGACGCAGGGTGAAAATTACACAACGGTTCGAAAACAAATAAAAGCAAAAATTCGAAAACAATATTCTATAAAGAGTACAAGCTTATACATAAATAAATAAAAAAAGTTCCATTAGTTTATAGAAAAAAAAACATATTTTGGGTTCAAGTTCCATTTTGAAATGAATAAACAATCGAAAGATAAAAAGAAGTGGTAATACAAAAGAGACAAATTAAATAAATTTAAGTTTTTTTCCCGATTTGCAACCAATCACAAATCAATCGAAAGTCAGCATGCAAACGTTGAAAGAAACCGCTTGGAATTTATGATAATTTAGTTTAAGCAGTTGTCTTACTAGCAGCCACTGCAACAGATTAAGCTGGTAAAGAAAAAGAGGATCAACCGGAGTTTATCTAATTAATTTGTACAGTTGCACTATGACTTTCTTTATCTTTTCATCACCATTACCACCACCGCTGGTACTATGATTACTCGAAACTGTATTAGTTTTGCTTGTGGTTGATGTGGACCAAATGTCACTTTTGAGTTTTATTAATGCTTCCCTTACGTCATTTCCACAGCAGTATACTGTATAATAAATATCAAGATACCTTAGACAAATACTGTTTTTATTGTTACAACATTTACATAATAACAAAAACAACGTTGTTTATAACTTCGGACCGATTATTTTTGGACAAGCGAGGATTAACGTTAAAATAAACAAGGAGCTTAAACAAATAAGACACGAATCAATCTCAAATTGAACGATTAAGCATATTTAACTTGATTGAAATGATACCAAGAAACCAAAACTTAAACTAAACGATGCTAACTAAAGGTAAAGTGAATTTAGTCAGCTGAGCTTCGCTGAATAGGAGAAACACTCTTCTTGTTTAAGGGTGGAACCCTGGACCCTGACCGTATGTTAAATTCCTAAATTGGACCTAGAATCTTCAAAAATGTTTGATCCTCTTTCCACCATCTTGATAAATGTACACGATTCTCTTTTTTATCATAAGCAGCAAATTCAGGTTAGTTGCGCGTACCGTAATGAAAACGAGCTTGATGAAAATAGTACAACGCTTCGAAACCAGGAAAAAGCAAAAATTTAAAAACATTATTTTATAAAAAGTTTTAGCATAAACATATTTAAATAAAAAAGTTCCGTAAGTTTATATGAAAAGAAACACATTTTGGTTTCAAGCTCTAATCTGATATAAATAAACAATCAAAAGATAAAAAGAAGTGGTAAAGCAAAGAGATAAATAAAATAAAGTTGATTTTGTTTTTTAGTTTGCAACCAATCACTAATCGATTGAACATCAACATGCAAACCTTGAAAGAAACTGCTTGAAATTTGTTGTAATGTACTTTAAGTAACTGTCCAACTAGGAGCTGTTGTTGTTTATTCAATTATTTTGTGCATCTGCACTATGTCTTTCTTTATTTTTTCAACACCGCTAACACCACCGCTGGTACTATCACTACTGGAAACTTTATTAGTTTTGCTTGTGGTTGAAGTGAACCAAATGTCATTTTTGAGTTTTATTAATGCTTCCCGTACGTCACTTCCGCAGCAGTATATAATGAATATCAACACACCTTGAAGTCCATTGATGACAGCATTGATGTAGAGAAAAACTGTTGAAATGGTTCCTGGTCCGTCTGCAAGTAAAAAAAACTTTTAAATAAAACTATCTTCCGACTAACTGGAAAAACAATCTTATAGAATGAATTAGTGTCGCACTCTAATCATAATTTTACAAGGCTATTGAATAAGATATACAGTAGTTTGGACTCTTTACGTACTGGTAAAAAACATCAAAATCCAAGACAGTCCAAATGTAGGACCAAGCACAATTATTGTTTTAAATCCAGATATAATTTGATCAACTTTTACAAAGTCTTGTTGGTTGTCTTTCATCACCAAAGATTTATTGTCGCTTTTTTTTAATCGAACAACAAATACAGCAGCGTGAATTGCAATGCTTATATTGGTTATAAGCACAATGCCAAGAGGAATCAGAACAGATGTAACTCTTATTTGAGACTTTGTACTTAGCCAGCACATATCAAAAGTCGCTGTCGCATTTTGTAAGAAATCATTTGTATTATCCTTTCTTGCCATGTAAGTCGAATTGTGAAACCCAATTGCAGCCGATATTGTAACAATAGTTAAAGGTATAAACCATCCCACAAAATAACTGAGATATTTTATTTTATGACGATGTCTTCCGTATAATTGTAGACCTTTTCGAGAAAGTTTTAATTGCAGATTAATTCCTTCCATCAGCATCCAACAACCTAAAGTACATTTGTCATTTGTGTGTCAGTATCAAAGAAATACGTAGGTACGCTACTCAATCAATTAACTACTTTGTTTAATAAAGAACATCAGCTCAATGCAAGGGCACCGGAAAATGTTTAGTTGGAATTGAAAAAATTCGAGAAAAGGCACTTTTTTAGTTGAAAAAGCGCTATGAACAAATTCAAATTTTTATGTAGACCTATAAAAGAAAAATCTTACTAAAACTCGGTTTAGACCAGGGCTGGGCAAACTTCGATTCATCACAAAGTTCTGTGCGTCCCGCAAAAGCCTCAAGTAAATAACTTTAGTCTCTTTTCACTTTCTATTGTGGTAATTTTTAAAATAAAGTCATCACTTTTAACCAATATTCATATTTTTGACATTGGTTGAAAGTGATGACTTTTTTTAAAGATCACTACGTTCTTTTAGAAATTTTGTACTCCAAAATCTCTATTTCGTTTCAAAAACTTAGTGATCTCTAAAAAAAGTCATCACTTTCAATCAATTTCATATTCATTCACATTGTAAATACTAATGTGGCCCTCAATCAAAATCATCTTCTGAATGCAGCCCTCGAGCTAAAAATTTGCCCGCCCCTGGTGTGGACAAAAAAATTATTTGTACAATTCAGCCAGGTCGTTTTAACAAATTGGCTAGCAAATGCTTTTAAGAAGCGAATATGGCTAATTTCTCAAGAAGTTGTTTTTTTTAGTGTTTAATTTATAATAAAGAAGACTTTTAACTTTCATATACACTTAGAGAACATTTTTGTTTTTTACCAAGTTTATGGTAAGAGTTCTGTCCAATACACTAACAGGTATATGAGGCAAAGTCGGACGTGCGGCAAAATCTGGATTTGTCAATTTGTTACGTTTTATTAGGCCTACTTTTGGAAGCCTCTAACTTGCAAAAGTTATGCCGAATTTTTTTAACGTTGACATTTGCCACAAGAAAAGCGGTAAATGTTAATATAAAACAAGATTTTTTCCCAACTATTTATTAATAATTTTGTGATGTTTATAAATTTGATTGGGACAAAGTTAAGTGAAGACTGATTTTTGAGTAGTCTCTGTATGATTAAGTAGCAAGTAATATTTTAATAGTGCAAACGTAATTTACAAACGTTATCACAGTTTGCTACATGTGATGTTGTATCATTTTAATTTTTTTAGGCAAAACCGGAAAAATGTATGTCTTTGCCTCGTTGCTCTAAAACATGCGCTTAGTTAACTACATGTTTATTTTTATAAAAATTTTAATTTGGGAATTTATACCTTGTTTAGACTTGACAGTTTAACCATTATGAAAATATACTTCCAACAATATTATATTTTTGAGCTTAAGGCTGTTATATCTACGATTTTTTAATTTGGAAAAATAAATTTTAACATTATGCTCAAAAATATTTTTTATTTTGAAAACTGTGCTTTCGCTTTGATTATATAAAAGTTATGCTTATAAAAAACGTATAAATGATTGGGCGTGTATAATTAAGCTTGGATATAAGTTATTCATTGAATAAAATCCATATTAGCACGCTTAACCATTTTTTACATCGTATTTCAGATAAAATGTAGCCTACGTTTTAAATTGTTATTGCGGGTTTTAGTGCTAAGTCAAGTTATAAATCGAAATTATGTTTGAAAAACACTGTCACAACTTTGAATGATGAAGTCATAATCAAAGGCTTAAAAATTACTGCATAAAACTAAAAATCTACTATAGAGTTACAAGGTTAAAATTTGAATCATAAATAAAGTGTGACAAACGCAAACAGTTAAATGATCAAAAGTAGTAAAACAAGGTTTGGCTGGAGTTAGAGACAAACGGTTCTTGCGGCAAAAAGCTGTTTAAACCAATAAATTATTAAGAGGAAATGTTCATAGACACTAAAAAACGGTTTCTAAACTGGAGGTTTAAAAAGTTTGGAAAAACTGGCCAAGTGGTTCACGTATTCCAACGAGTTTAAAAAACCTGACCTAAATAAAGTTTTTGAACCAGAAAAAGCAGTGCTTGGTCATTTTAGACAAGCGCTAGATAAGGATTTGAAACAGCCATATAAACAAACACATTGTAAAAAAATTTTCAAACGGCAGTTCAATTATATTGCAAAAAAGTTCAAATGTTGTCAGGCTGAAAGATTATTTCTCCAATTATATATTCTTTAAGCCCAAGACTCAACCCGTTTAGAATGTACCTTAAACAGAAAAAATTCTCTCAATGCTTGACTCTAAAACTAATTGTGACTTTTAGTTTCAGCAAAGCAAGTATTTTAAAGACTTTAGATTAGGCCTCCAGAAAGAAAACGATGCGAAAAAATCTATACCGTGCTTTTGTACATAGGCAGACCAGCCAAAAAAAATTGGTGGGCGAGGAGTTTTCCCACATTTTTTGACGTTTTCCCGCATCATGATTTTCTAGTACTTTTCGGATTTGAGAAAAAAATTTTTTTTAAATTTTAGGGTAAAGACAAAAAAAAAATAAAGAAAGAAAAAAGTTTTCAGTTAGAATTTGTCTCTGATTTCTTGATTTTTATCCCAAAAACAAAGTGATCTTTAAAATAAATAAAAAGTTTACTACAAATCGTGCCTACACAATTCCTTGTTGCTGTCCTAAAATGTCTAATTTTGCTCAAATGTTTTCTATCGCTGCCGGAAAAATTCTGAATTTGCCCAAAAGTTTGACATTTGGGGGGGCAATTTCCCTCTGCCTCACGGAAGATATAACTATGCTTCCGTACCATACCTTGCTATGCCAGAAAATACCGCACCAAATTTTTTAAAGTACATTTTTTTAAAACTTAACTGTACCGTCGTAATTTCGTACCTTACCATTCGGTACCCAGTCTCCTGATCATTATTAAGAAAAACACTATTACAAATTATACTTCTGTTAAATATGATTAATAGTTTTATTTTAAAAATTCGAGTTTTAATTTATTATACAAATTACAGCTTTGATGACACACCAGTTCGAGTTGTGTCCCCAAATGTTCATAGATTGTAAGTTTAAAAAATCAACCAAGGCCTCATTAAAACAAAAAAATATATTGTTTTGCGTTTTAGTTACATTAAAATTTTACAAATTAAGCATCAACATTCATAAATATTCGATCATCAATGAATTATATTTTTTTTTACAAGCAAACTCTCATTATGATGTAGTAATTAATAAGCATTAAGAAAAAAATATTTCGATTAAGTAAAAATATAAGCCCACCAGTTACAAGAACGAAATAATGTAGAGATACTGCTGCAACTTGACAACTTTTTGAGTCTTGAAGAGCAAGTTCATGGAAGAGACTGGTTATATGAAGAAAGAGGAGTCCGCAAATCAGGTTCAACTGTATGTAAAGCCGATGGTTTTTTATTCTTTTCCTCACGGAAATAAGAAGGACAATAGATAAAATTAGAAAAAAGACAGATATGGACTCCGTAACATAAGAAACAATCTAAAGCACAAATAAATTTATTAAATGTAAACATTTTAATTATTTATTTGATATCAACAGCTACATCATATCGGCCGCCGCGCGGTCAAAATACAGAGAGTTGTTTATATGATCGGAATGGTATTGGTTCAACTATTGTCCTTGTAACATTTTAAAAACAGGACTTCATTTCAATTTTCTCAGCTGGTCAGATTTTTTAAAGTTTCTAACTTCATAAAACAAAAACAGCTTCTAACACCACAGTTTCTGTACCCAAAACTGTGTGGCATGGTACAATGTTGCAGCAGAAAGAGAGGCATCTGAAACCATTATGCATTCCAAAAATGTTTATGAAAGTTGCACGTTACACTTTTTAAAAAAGAATAAGGCAGCTGTAAATAGTGAGTGTTTAGTTTATTTCCTTCGTACCCGCTACCCTTAACTAACTGCCTGACCAGCACTATTTTGGAACTTGTCGTATTGGCGTGCCCATTGCACAAAACAGTCTTTTTTCGTGCAGCAATGTAGCGTTAAGAAGCGTTCTTTTTTCTGTAGGATAATGTATCATTAAAACCCATAATCACGATTATTTTTAAATATCTCAATACTAACGGCAAACATATGTTCTGTTTGTTACTTCAAACGAATTTCAACAATTATGTATTATATGGATTTGTAAAGCATGACATAAAAAATCTCGTATAGCCTTATATTTGTGACAGTAAAGCTATGAAAAAAGTGATTTTATGAAATCTTTAAAAATTTAAGAATTTCACAAAATAACTAAATCATCATTTTAGCAATTTCATGAATACCCTAGATATTTTATGAAATCACTAGTTTAAAAAATGTACTGTAACATATTTCCTATTGCTATGACTATGAATAACAGCACATTTTTTGTAATTAAATATTGAACTACCACTCATGCTTTTATACACTAAGATCTGCAGCAAATTTCGTGTAAAAAACTTTTTTGTGTATTGCTGTTTATAGATGTATTGTTGAAAGAACATTAGCACTTGGTGATATTTCTACAAAACCTAATTTTTCTTTTTCGTTTTCTCATTTTATTTACTTTTTCCTTACCGCTTCCTTAATCAATTATTTATATTTTACGCCTTTCTGGCAAACTTATAAAATATGAAGCTGACTAACTTAATTATCAATACAAAAAAAAAACTAAATTTGAAATTTAAAACATTAGAAAATAAATAAAATATCTTACCTGAACACTCTTTGGTACAGTTGTTAGTGAAACCGACAGGATAATCGTAAACACGGTGGCATGATTACAATCACAGGTTATATTGTTTGAAAAACTTGAAAATTTGCTTTCACAACCATTGTCTGAAAAACCATCTTTTGTTGTATCCACAAAGACACATATTAAACTAACGTTTTGAATATAAGTTGTTTCTTGTTCTTTTAAATTTGTATTTTTAATTGCTTGAACAGTTTCAGAAACAACTTGATTGTCAGTAAATGTTTCGTTAAATTGTACTGAAAGATTCAAATTTTGATCTGTGTCATAATCGAATCCAAACACGCTGTAAAATGTTGTATTTGGAGAAATAAACTTAAACAAAGTTTGAATTCCGTTTTCTTGGATGATGTTATTGGGAAGCAGCAAGCTGAGATTCTCAGATGATAAGATCAGCGGAACTACATCTACAAGAGGATCTCCATGGGAACAACTGTTGAATTTAACAGCGAAAGTTGTTTTGTAAAATTTGAAACTCTTTTTTTTCCTAGAACTATTATTATTCGGAAATGAAGAGTTTTTGCATGAAATAAGTGAGTTGTCCATAGAGCAGAACTTTGATTTGAAATGTGAATTTTTTTTTTCTTTGATTATTTCCGTTTCAATCTCATCAAGACAATTAAAATTCTTTAAATTAGGCGGTGCTAAGGGGGTAGATACGAGAGCAACAGATCCTTTTAAAGACAGTTGGTTTTGCTCTGACAGAAAAAAAAGTTTCAAAATCATTAAAAAATTTACAATATATGTAACATCTTGTTTTGACATTGTACAGTATCAACGTATTTGCGTCAAACTATCATTAAATTGAAGTTTTCATAATCGTTTTTTCAGTTTAAAAATGAACCCTGTGAATAATGTGGATTCAACACGATTGTCTGCATCTTAAACGTTCTTAAAACTTTTTGATGATTATTCTTAATAGTCATACGTTAATTTGAAAAATTCATTTTTCATTGCCGTTTGTGAGCAAACATAAATAACACTGTAGAACAAAAATTTTTTTTATGTAGGTGTCACAATTTTACTCGGGAATCCAAAAGGGTCAGTTGAACAAGTTAACCCAAATACCTGCGCTGAAGTAAAACTGTGTTTACTTTTATTTATTCCGGCTCAAGAAGATTATGCCGCAATAATGAAGTTTTTTAACCCGTACGTTCTGACTAAGTACGGATTGATTCGCTAGATACTTCTCTTTTCTGATAGAAGAAACCACGGTTTTCAATGGTACAGAACGTATTTACAAAATTTACAAAAACTTGATCGTTTCACGTAAAACGTGGCTCTCAAGCTTGACCAAACTTCAAAACAATTCACAGTGTCAACACTGCGAATAACGACTTCAACGACTTTATACTAGTGAGCTAGAAAAATGAATTACGTAGCTCCCCGATGGCTAATTTTAAACCTAAGAGTTCTACAGCTACACAAGTAAAAACAATCCTATCTCTTTGTAAAATTATCTTCCAAGGCATTAACTGACGATTAAACAATTACGGCTAAATAGGCTAAACAACGCAAATTGATTTCACCACTTAGCAATCAAATGGATTAACGCAAATGGAATAATTTGAAAACAAAATGTGCACTATTTATAAAATCAGATCACATGACGCCAGGTTATAATAGAAACTTAGAGATTATGGTAGAAAATTAACCAATTAAGAATTAAATTAAGTTACCATTGGTCACAGTTTATGACATCCAATCAGAAAATACGCCACCAAATGGATTATGTAATTTGAATTCACGCATCAACTGAAAAAATTCCACTCATTGCTTTTAAAAGTTTCAGAGAGAAATAAAAATGCCAGACGATCAAAGGTCACATGCTCTTAATCCACTTGACACATGCTCAAAATTTAAAACGACAAAACGAACAATTATAACACTTACAAGATAGCTTGCAAATATTGTAAATTAAATTAATTAAAATAAAGAGTGGTATATCGATTATACAATAACTACTTGTTATACAAAAAATTGCGTCATACCAGCGTTTCCCAAACCAGATATACAAAAAATTGCGTTATACCAGCGTTTCCCAAACTATTTTGGCGGCGGAACCCTGCGAGGTTATTTAAATTAACATGGATCCCACTACAAAACAAGCATAAAATGATGTTTTTTTTACTTAATTCTTAATGGTCGTTATTTAGAGATTGTGATGGAGAAAAAGTTTAAAAACAATAAAAGTACCCATGAACATTTTAACAAAACAAACATGTTGTCTTGATGGGATAGATGTACTTGCTTTTTTGAGTGCACCAAAGCTGAAAAGTTTGGCTTAATATTTGACGGTTAAATTCTCATATCTGATGTAGCGTCCAATCTGGCTCGATACTTTGTTTTCGGTTGCGTATATTGAGAAAAACCTCATTTGCACAAGTACGTCAAAGCAAACGGTAATAGCGCTTGTGTTGCTTTTTTTTGATAAACTTTCGAAATTTCAATTACACTTTTCCAAAAAAAACTATAGGAATTTTTGCAAAGTTAGCCTTTAGGACATTATCAAATGTAAGCTCCATTGCATTTCTAAAAATATTTTATACCCAGAAATTTCTTTTGCTCTGCTAATTTGTAAAGTACTCGTGTAAAAATTTAGTCAAGCTGCTAAGGTAATTTTTAATGTCACCGAAAATGTTATCTGGAAAGTCTTCTCCAGATTCTTTTATTAGTCCACTAAGATGTTGAAAACATCTAAAAGTCTTTTTCCCAACATCTGACGACCAGAACTGTTACTTTCGCGATAAAGATATTACTTTATCTGGTACTTAAAAAAAAGATAATTTTTTTTACCTTGCAGAGACGCACAGCTTTCCTTAAGTTTAGAAAAGATAGCAGCTAGGTAAGCAAGTCTTGAAAACCATTCTGAACTTTTCAGTCTGTTAGATAAATAAAATTTTCTGTCTCAAAAATAGGATATCAATTCTCTTTGTTGAAATATTCCAGCTAAGACCTTTTCCTTTGAAAACCATCTAATTTCTGTAGGCAGCAAAAAGGTTTTATGTCACTGCCTATAAACTTAAAAACTGTAAGAATACAATATTGCAATGGCCGAGATTTTACGAAAGTAACAATTTGAACTGCTTCATTCAATACTTTTTTTAGTGAGGGTGACATCTTTTTTAATACCAAAGCATATTTGTGGATGATGCAATGAAGACTTTTGCAGTTTTATGCTACGTTTTTTATTTTAATTACAACACCATTTATTTTTTCTGTCATTGAATTTGCTCGATCATTGATAACCGAAATGCATTTTTTCCTACTAGTATCGTGTGCTTTCATAAAGTCATCAATGACGTTGAATATCATTTCTCGTCTTGCCCAAATCGAAACTCTCGCAAAGCAGAAAATCGTCTTCAATTTCCTTATTAAAAAAATCACCAATCCAGATACATCTGTAGATTCATCTAATTGCGATGTGTAAGCATCACAGTCACGTATTCTGGAAATAATTTGCGTCTCTATAATGTCGTCAATTCTCCTTGCAACCGTGTAATTGGACAAAAAAAACCGGCTTCAGTTTTTCAACCGACTCTTCATCAAAAACACATGATGCAACATCAGTCATGACAGGTTTTATGAGCAATTCATCGATGGTGTGTGCGTTACCGGCCAGAGCTATGTGATAACTAGCTTTGTACGATGCAACTGCTGCATTTTCAGGTTTGGTTTTTAACTTTTTTGCCATCAAACATTTGGGATTTTTAAAGAATTGTAGTTTTCTTTCAAAAAAGGCAATATGTTTATTTTGATATGACGAGTGGCTTATTTCAAAATGTCTTTTTAGTTTAGCTGGGACCAAAGACATATTAAAAAATGTTTTGCTGCAAAGTAACCAAAACCCGTCTGGGTATTCCTCATTGCCAGTGTATGGAAATCCAAAAGTCAAATAACCACAATAGTACTGGCGTTTTTTTGAGCCCCTCACAACGGAACTGGTAAATGTACATTGCTTTGTTTGTAAAGTGTTTACATCAGAAACAAATGATTCCAATTCTATGCTTTCATTGTCTTTTTTGATTTTCTTGTTTGGCTAAGTGCGGTTTTTAGCTATCGTTCCATTTTTTAGAATTTAGATGGACAATAGATATAGTTGATACGAGTATATTATCTTATAAAATATAATATACTGTAATAATAATAATAATTGATTGCAAGTAAATAAATAAATAATAAGAGTAAACGTTTTCAAAACGAAAGCCAAGTCCTACACCTGGTAGGTTTATTTTACCAAGAAAATGTTAAAAATGTTTAAAAAGAGCAATTTTTATTTTTAAAAACAACTGGAGTCGGAGTCACTTTTTTCGAGGCCGTAGTGCGGGCAGTTTTTTGAAGATGGAGTCAAAGTTGTGCTATTTTGACTTAGACACCATAACCCTGCGTTAGGGCCGTCCTAAAATATTGCGGAGTCCTATGCAAAACGGATTGCGCGGGACCCAGTCTGGGTAGGGGTAAGGATAATAAATGAAAATTAAGATTTTGTAAAAGAAAATGAATTCGTCTTTACATTATATCACCTTTTTATTAAGTACAAAATCACAATTAAAGTAACTTTATTTTACAAGCCTTGCGTGTAGCGAAGTCGTACAGTATACTATTAAAATTCTGTTTTCTACGTAGGTCATGCTCAATGGCAAGCATTGCCAAGTTGTTCAATCTATCTACGTAAATTGTTGACCTTAAGTAATTCTTGATTAGTTTGAGGCGCGAGAAGCTTCTTTCACCAGATGCCACAGTTACAAATATTGTTAAAAATATTCTGAGTGCAAAAAAGTAGTTTGGGAAAGCAGTATATCTTTCATTAGTGGACAAATAAGTCAAAATTCCTACCGGGGTTTTGGCAGTATCTGGTAAAATATGTCTTAAAGATTATACTTTATCAGATAATTTTCGCCTAAATATATCTGCCGACTGGTCTGTTGATGACGTCGATGCTGGTTCAAGGTTTTCTGCAAACTTTCGTTATAATCACGCTGAAGGCTCTTAAAGCTGACAAGAAACCCAAATAGATTGTTGTTTGATTCAGTTATTCAAATTTCGGCTGCAAGGAATGAATTGCAGTGCTCACAATTTTTTTGAAGCAATTCATCCTATAGTCATCTTCAGCATTTTCAGGGATGAAGTTTTGCGAAGATTCATCATACTGCCTTTTCCTTTTCCTTTAACGTTTGGCTAGAAGGATTGCAACAACTTTCATGTTTTTAGTCAATTCCTTTGCGGTATCTAGAATCTGAACAAACCCATCAACTCTCAATTTCCTTAGCCGAGTCATTAAGTTGCTGAAGGAATTCATTGCAGTGCACAAATCTACTGTTTCGCCTTGCAGTTCTTTAATCACAAAATTGACTTGAAAGAGCACGTCTTACCATAACACAAGGGACACTAAGAATTTGTATTGCTTTAATGTTTTACACAGTATTTCTGCTTCGCTTTTAATGATTGCATCATCAGCTTCTTTAGCTAATTCATCGAGTGCGTCACAAATTTTAGGCAATTGATAACGCAGTGCTTTGACACTATCTATTCTACATTCCCACTTTATTTAGCAAAGAGGTATTACAGATAGATTGAAAGCATGCTTTCTGAATAATGGCCATCTATTTGTAGATGCTGTGAAGATGGTGTACACGCATTGTACAACTCCAAAAAAGGTTAACGCATCATATTTTAGCCACGTCTGCTGCAACCAAATTGTAATTATAACACGCACATGAAGTAAAAAATGCTCTGCTGTTAATATTCAAAAGCCTTTTTTAAACTCCAGAATGAACGCCTTTTATGTTGAGACCATTATCATGACTTTGTCCACAAATATTTTGAACATAGTCGGCTGTGCGGTCGAGTGGTTAAGCGCTGTGCATATGATTAACATGGTCTTGGTTCAAACCCACTCGCGCCATTCAGTTGTGTCTTTGGAAAAGACATTTTACGGCACTTTCCTCTGCATGCTGGTCTTGGCAAGCAGTTCTAAATTGCAGTCATATCTCTGTTTAATTACAAGCGGACAACAATATTTTGGCATCTCCGGAAGCAGGTTGGGGTAATCGCTTACCCTATGTATTAGCGCCTCCGTCGCTTTCCTGCAAGTCAGGAGGATAAGTATAGAGATAAAAAAAAATTGAATTCTCTTGCCCAGATAATGATTATGAATTTCTGCATTCGTTACACGTTGAAGATGTTCCCCCATTATTGGGTCAAACTTTCCAAGTAATTCTATTAGGCTAAGAAAATTCCCATTACTTGGCTCTCGAATTCTTTCAACGGACGCTCTGAAAGGTAAAATGCGCTCCGCTGGAAATTGTACAATCGCAACTAGTGTTTGAAAAAGTTCATTCCAACGTTTAGTCTTAGAATAAAATATCTTCCGGTGAATTTTGTCAATGCCTGTTTTTTTATTTTGTCTTTCTCCAGCTTTACAGCAGCTAGTCATGTCATCTAATGCCCATGCGATCTTTCATGCTCTGCTAGCCTTGTGGTACAGCTTTGCACTGGTCTAATCTTCATTTACAAAGGAACTTTTTTGTTTTCCCACTAGGCGACTGTAGAAACAATAGATCTTGTCTGTTGACACAAAATGTATCAGACAAGGAGGCAAAATACTTTTACCATTGCTCAGTTTTCGTTTGCAATGCACCTTGGAGAAATATCTACCATCCTTACTTTTCAGAAAATTGTCCAAAGTAATCTCAGGTGGACCTTCTTGCAACAAATAATCAATATAAGTTCTTTTCATTTTCTCTGGCCACATGGCAGGATCATCTGAATTTCTCCATGGATCGACAACTTTTTGCTCTTTACGCATAACTATATGTTGATCAACTGTTAATGTTACATCATTGTCTTCTCTTACGACACTCACCACTACAGTTTCTGGATTCTTCACAGAATCTGTTTTGGCTGTCTCACTAGAAGTGGCTATGTTTTTACTTTCAGGTTTTGATTGTTTTGAAAATTTATGTAGGGCGCCCTTCTGTTTATTGGCAAAAATCTCATTTGCTTCCTTCTTCATTTTCTTTTCCCAGCCAGATACATATTTTTTACCAACGTCTTTTGACCTTTTCGGTAATTTTCTATCCATCTCATACTATATAACTGCAAAATAAAAACAGAATAAAAAAATGAACAAGATGAAAACACAAAAACAGAATAAACACGCTGACTGTTAGTTACTTTAACTGGACGGCCTTAAACACCCAAGTAAAGAACATAAGTGGAAGTACGACGTAGTTGATAAATTGTTAAATTTTTTTTTTTGACAACGCGCGATTTAAACACTTTACTTAACATATTTAAACACTTTTCTTTTCATTCAAACCGATGTAATTATGTTGTTTATGCGGTTCTGCAGCAAATTACGTGCATTCATGTACAAATAAAAGCCAGACAACAAAGATTTATTCAAATAGATATGACAACCATTCAAATTTTTGTAACTAACAACAAGCCAAATCAAGTAATCAATTAAATCACAAACAATAATTATTTACTGCCAATTGAAGATGCATTACATAAAAACATTTTACATACCGAAATATTTTTCAATGCCACTTTCTTCAAGTTATCAATTTATCGACCACCATAAAAATCACAAAATATTAACTTCCAATTCGACACAAAACAACTTCCAAAGCACCTTAATTCATCAATGCCTTTTCTCTCTAGTTTGATTTCAGTTTCAACAAAAATCGTATTTTACTGCGAGCGCTACAACTCCCGCAGAGTTGTGACGTCTTCGCAGTAAAATATGGGTCAATCCAATTAACTACGGCGGCTATCGCTTTTAACCAAAATCGACAACACTACGAATCCAGAACGACACTTGCTTATAGCGAAAATTAACAGCGATTATTTATAGCTAAAATCTACAACACTGACCCTATACATGATTATAATTTATAACGGTTAAATTCAATAATTTACATTTAAAATTAGCGCGAAGCCTATAAAAGTGCGGGACTCACTGCGGCCGCATAGGTTGCAGTGGCCTAAGGCCGGCCCTGCCTGCGGACCTAGCAGGTGTGCCTAACTCAGCCTAACCGTGGAAAGTATCTTTATTTCACCTTACTCAGTTAGATTGAAGACCTAATTTCTGACTTTTTAAATGAATAATACTACTTCTTCTTATAAGCATAACTGGTCTGCCGTATGCGTTAAGTATACGAGATGTCTGTTAGGCTAGCACTGCATCCTAGTATGTTCCGTACGCATAGTTCCATTATCATGTATCCAAAATTTTATAAAATTTTTCATTGACTAAGTTTTTAAGTGTGTCTGTATAATTTTCATGGGCTGACTGCAAAATGCTAGATGAGTTTTTTTTATCATCGATCGTTTTTGAGATACAATAATTTCTAACTTTTTGTGATTTTCCGCTAACTGTAGATTTCGTATGTGCTTATAATTGCTGTGATCTGTCTCCGTTAGCATTATCAATTTTTTCATTTCATTTTTTTTTATACTTATTGTCTGACTTGCAGGTAAACGTTGGAGGCGCTATATTTCAAGCAATTGCCAAGCTTCTGAATATGACAAGATATTTGCTATTCAGTTGAAAGGTCTTTTTAGTTTTATGAATGTATGATTGAAATTTATAAATGTTTGCTCAATCTACCGACCAGAGAAAGTGCACTATAATGTCTTTCACAAGGACACAACAGAATAGTGCAAGTAGATTTCGAACCAAGACCATGTCAATCACAATCACGACGCTCTTTACCACGCGACCACGCTGGCGACAACTTTTGTATCATATTATAAATCGGCATTTTATTTATTTGAGGAATAGATTGGCGTATGGGATTTAGAAATCTCACTGATAAAGGTGCTTTTATTACCCATCAAGATTAGTCCTCGGTCTTCGTTTTATCTCAGCCTGTTCAATTTAGAATAGTTGATTAAAAAGCCGCGTTCACTTTTTTTCAGCGCATTCGGTAGCCCCTATGATTATATTTTGCAGAGTTAAGTCTTGCTATTATTTTACGTTTAGTTCTTCTATGAAATATTGGAAAACACAGTACCTTCACAGGGCCCTTGCGGGCCCTGCATTGCATTTTTGGCTGGACCACATCATATATAAAATTGTTATAAGAACAAAGTATCGGACAGCTTATAAGCTATATTTTGGAATGGACATTGAGGATCAAGAGAAGTCCTAGGCTCCACACATTTAATTGGTGGTAGCTATCAATCTATTTTTGAAAGATGTTTGAAAGTGTTGTTGACGCAGTCTAGAAACGACGCCAAAAATTGAGTTTCCAACTGTACTTCAATTAACGAATAACAATTTTACCGGGCGATTGACAGAACTTAGAATCCAGTCAACAAAATAACAGCGCAGAACAGCCCCTCCGAAAAATAGGTCTTACTGAGTTTCCATGCTATGCTCTGTAAGTTATAGCAGCAAGCGCTTATAAAGTGGACATCACACTGAAGCACGTGGATTTGACAATCAGTGACGTTGATGGATTTTGCAATATTCGCAATAACAATGCTTTTTTATGTAGTTCACATAGCGCTACAAAAATGTAAAGGGAACACAATTGGATTTCAACCAAATAACACAATCCAAATCAAATTTAAATGGTCTGAGCTCAAACAAAAAAGAACATAATAACTTTGTCGAAAACAATAACCTATAACAAAATTGGAACGTCAAGAAAGGGCCGATTGCAAAACAACCGAAAGGTTTTGGTAAAGTTATGTCATTAGTAGGTTCCCATAAATATCATGATGATTGCTATTTTTGCATAATAAATATTTCGAGGTATCGCAAGTTCAGTGGAAGAACTATGACATATTCAAGTATACCTTCAACCATTGCACCAGCTTCTTTTAGTGAAACCCGAACAATTTCGAAGCCACTATCAAACGTGAGTTTTTTCTGTCAAACACTACTAACACTTTTTTCTAACTAACACCAGTTCATTTGTTATGATACTGGATCCAATTTCTGTATCCTAAGTATTTGTTCTTTACCATTTCAGGTAAAAATATATTTCAGCAAAGACTCAGCAACAACAAATGAAAATGTAGAAACTGATGCGGAATTTACACCAACAAGTTCAGAATTGTATTTTCCCACTAAAAGAAATTGGATCCTTTAATACTTAATCTAGGTCTTGCAAAATCCATAGCAAAGTTATGAATATCTTAAATGGATGAATGAAAACGTGGCGATTATTATAAGAGTATTTCCTACAAGAATAGGCATGTAAAGTTTTCTGTCTACCTTTGCTACTGCAAAGTTGTGGAAGCCTTGTTTTTTGATGTTAAAAAAGATCATATTCCTACTCAATGGAGGCTTTTTATTGACAGCAGTGTTGCTGCAAAACGTCAATTCCATTTGCTTATTTCTTTCAAATGAAACAAATATTGAGCAACTGCTCATTGAAATAAGTTATGCTCAGAGTAAGTGATATGTGTTGTGGTGACTTCAAAATGCTAGGATTTTTGCTCGGTTTGCAAAGTTGATACACGAAGTAATATTGTTTTTTGTGCTACTGCAAGAATGGAGCTGACGATGAGGACTGCGAGAAAATTCATTGGCCGACACGAAATCGACTAACATTAAAACGTCGTCAGCAAACCTTTTGTGAGCCGAAAAAAGTTTTACTGTCACCACTTTATATCAAATTAGGTTTAATAAAATAATATGTTAAAGCTTTGGATTTTGAAGCAAAAATTTTTCAAAAAATTTGTTCAATGTTTCCCAGACTACCTGATGCTAAAATTAAAATACCTAGAAATATTTGTTGTTCCCCAGGTTAACACAATTTTGAAGTATAAAAGCTTAAAAGAAAAAATGAATGACACAACAAAAGGAGCGCGGCAAGCATTTCAAGTTGTGGTGGATCGATTTTTGAGAAACAAAAGGGGACAAAAATTACAAACAGTTAGTAAAATGTTATCAAAACATGGGATGTCGCATGACTGTAAAACGTCGTTTTTTATGCTCCCATCTAGACTGCTTTCAAGAAAAAATCTAAGTAACTTTAGTGTGGAGCATGGTTAGATAGTGAAATAATGGAAAGGCGATATGAAGGCCTCTAAGACAGTACAATGATGGGAGACTAAATATGGTCTTCGGTAAAACAAGACAAAGACGGTCATACAAAAAAAGCTTGCTCAACAGTGCATTTTTGAATAACTTTTACTATTTGAAAGTAAACTGTTTTATGTTTGTGGTCAAGCCATTTTCTTTCTTTATGAACATTTTTAAACTGATTTTGCGTTTAATGAACTGATCGGAATCTTAATAAGTAAATAAAATCTAGAGACTTGAACACGATTCGTTGACTGCAGCTACGTCGGATAAAACAAAAAATTGATCATCTCAAAAAGAACAATGGTAGAAAAAACTGACCATAATTTTGAGCTATGCACCCTAAAATAAATAAAAAGACACTAAAAAAAGTTTTCCAAACCAACATTTTGTTACGAAGTAATAACTTGTTTCTTTTTTAAATTTTACTAAAATTCTTAATAAAGTTAATCACTGATATCATCATATTACTGATAAATATTAATTTTATTTGGCTGATTTATTGCTTCACTGCAGTAGCATACGCAGAAATTTGTCAAGGAGGAGGGGTTTGCAAATCGAAACCACGATTACTAAAAGTATACCTTGTCATCGGCTGAAAACTTTTCCAAACTTACATTCCAAATTAGAGTAAACTTATTATGTTTTTTAGAGCGCCTTGTAGTTGTATGAGTCTTTTTTTGCCTAACCATAAACGAAACTATTAAATATCAATAAACTTTTTCACGAGTTTAGTTCACTGATATAATCGAATTAATTTGGCTCAAATCCAACTCAATTTTAATAATGGCAACAATTACAAAGCATTATTAAAAAAATAGGAGTATAATTCACCTTGTATAGCTACATATTAAGTTTATTTGAATAAGCTAATGATAGCACTTGAGTGAAAAAAACTATTGGGTTTTTTTAACAAAAATTATATTTTAGTTGCATGATAGTTTGATTCAGGAATATTCAGTTCTAGCTGCCTTATTGAGTACTCTGTTTTGCAAGAAAAATCAACTATATTTAGCTCAGTGCTTCTCAAATTGTGCCACATAGCTCCAAGGAAGGAATTTGTAATCTATAAAAAAAATAATTGTTGAACTAGGAATTTGAATAAAAAGTACGTTGATTTAAAATTATTGACTGACAACATAAACTGGCACGTCCTTTATAGTTGCACCTTGACAATTCATAAAAATTTTTTCACCAAAGTAAAGACCAAAAAACGGTTGTTGTTGCTGTCGTAGTATGGGAGGCCATTGACTCTGAATTAAACAAAAACTGGAATGGGGACAAAAGTTTACTATTTTACTACCCCCAGCTGCTGCACTGCCTGGATCAGATGCTGGCAGCGATGGTGTTGAGCCAGTATCGGGTTTCGTTTACTAGAACCAACAGACCAGGTACTCCGTGTCATGCCCAATGCAAGCTGTAGTGCACACGGTTTGCGGTTTATTCAACGGCACCGCACTCGGAATCTGGTAAAAGAGCAGGACCCCATTGCGCATGGACAAATGGAATCGCCCCAAACCAGTCTGCAGGCGATTGACCTAAATTCAATTTGTTTGGGGCAAGCCCATTCCAACAGGCCTGGTATTAGTAATTGGTATGAAAACACGGAGCCAGGATGTATTCTCACAGCACTCCGTGTTCCTTATATAATTCGTCCATTAGGCGACATTAGACTGGCGGGAAGTATTCAGCTGTCGAGTAGGCCACAGATAGGATAGTTGTACACAATGTTTTGGCCCAGCAACCCATCTTTGCAAGTCGCCGCAGCAGTGTAACGCGAGAAGATAATTTTTTTGCGCAAGGCCACCAAACAGTGACGGAATGTAAGTGATTTTTCTACTTCTACACGCCAAATCAACCCTAATTTACCTAAGGGAGGTCCTCAAAGGACCCCCCTGACAAAACAACGATATAACTCGTAAAGTTTGAATGATAAAAAGCTAAAATTTTATCACTTTTCCTAAAATTTATCTTGAATATTTTGGTATTTTACTTGAGCAAATCCGATGGGTAGTTTTAGTGTAGCAGGCTATTTTTTGATTTATCTCTTGATTTTCGTATATTTTTTGTGTGCAAAAATTATGAGATAAGTCAAAAAACGTTTTGAACGTCTTGCTGTGTTTGTCAAAATTACTGCCTGACGTAGTAGTTATTTATTTTTGCAGCAGACTGTGACTAATCAGACTATGTTGCAAAACAAAGCAATCAACGAAAATTTGAGGACTTCAGCTTTATGCAAAATAAGAAAAGACTAATAGCAAATATATTAAAAGTAAAAACATTTGACTAAACTAGAATAAATTTTCTTCAACATATCAAAAAATCAACTGCGCAGCTATTGTCTGTTAAGAGTATTGGACATGTAAACTTAGGGTCCTCCGAGGACCCCCTCTTAGGTAGTCAACAGAAAAAACAGCCTAGGTAAATAAGGGTTAATTTGAGACCGGACAGAATGGTAAAAGTTTATTGCTGTTACAAACCTTTGCCTCACGTTTGGATTCTCGATTTAGAGTTGTAAACGGGCCAACTAGTTCAGGCCCGAACCCGAATTTGATTTTAAGCCCTTAACAGGCCCGAAAAAGCCCGGGTATTAAGTTTGATTCAAAACACTTTTTCGACAAATGGTAAGAGTTCTGAACTGAAAATTTGATACTTTTTTTAAAAAATTATTGCAGATAAATTTAAACAAAAAATCAACTAATCGAATCTTGTTTTAGTAAGTTTTCCGGTGTCATTCTCTATTTTACAAAAGTTTCATTTGAAAGGGTATTGGGGCTATGTTGTATAGAATCTTTTGATATTTTTTGTAAGTATATATTCTGCATGTTTTGTCAATGATGTGATGTCAATGATGTGATTGTATCACATATTTAAATCGTAGTACAACAGTGCTTTTCAACCTGTTTTGTGGTGACCCAAATGCTAAGCGGAAATAGAAAGCAAAGATTTGTAACCAACCTTTTTTACAGACTTTATTCCAAGCACAAAAAGTGAGCTAAACACAAAACAATTTAACTTTCTGTCTCGGATTTACCAATTTTTGTCCCTATACAGTAGTGATCCCTAAAAAAAAGATCTTCATTTTGAATCTGTCTTTTTTTTTATCTCAATATTTATCCTCCTGACTCGTAGGAAAGCGACGGAGGCGCTAATACATAGGTTAGGCAATTACCCCGATTTGCTTCCGGAGATACCAAGATATTGCTGTCCGCTTGTAATTTAATAGAGAATGACTGTAATTTAGAACTGTTTTCCAGGACCATCAAGCAGGGTAAAGTGCCGTAAAGTGTCTTTCCCAAGGACACAACAGAATGGCGCGAGTGGATTTTCAACCGAGACCGTGTTGGTCACGAGCCCAGCGCTTTAACCACTCGACCACGCTGGACCATGCTGTCTAGGATTGCTAAATCAGTGAAACCATTATCAAATCACGGCAAAATAATTTACAGTAATTTTTTACAACTACACTCGTCAGCGACCAAAAAAAATTAACGCCGACACTCCTTTGGGTCGCAAACCAGGAGTTGAGAAGCACTCACTGCTTTATAAAGTTAAAGATATATTTTGAATAATTTGTGGTACGTTGGCTTGTATTTTGCAATATTTTGGTAACAGGTTTGTTTGATTGATATCAGGCTTACCTTTTGACGTAGTGCACTGCTTGGAAATTTTTTTACATTTTTGGTCAAGAAAACTTTTAGGCAATTTTAAATCGTCCAAATTAAAGTCTTTTTTTTCTTTACATTCTTCACAAAGAAATTCCCCAAGTGTTTTATTTTTGCTACACAGAGAAGAGCAACTAAAAAAAATACAAAAAGTTATTTATTCACCCAAACTTTTTTAAAATTTTATTTGAAAAGACGCATATATTTATTGGAAATACAAATATTTTCAACACCACGTGGCAACCCGCATTGTATCGGTTCATTTAAAGGTTCATTTAAAGCAGGGGTGGCCAACCTGCGGCGCATGCGCCACAAGTGGCGCATTGCAGTCGGGGAAAATATTTCAAATAAAAAACGTTCCACAAGTAAAAAAAAAACAAAAAAAACGTTTCACAAGTTATATCTAGCTATATCAGACGACCAACTAATTTTGGGACAAAAAATAGGGAAATTAGAGATCGATTCTGAGTGAAGACCTTTTTATTTATTTTTTTATTTTAGAAAACATTATAATTTTGGGATGAAAAATAGGAAATCAGAGATCGATTCTGAATTGATGTTTTGAAATCTTTCGTTTGTGCGGCGCATTGAACAGAACTTGAATGAAATTGGCGCTTGAGGTAAAAAAGGTTGGCCACCCCTGATTTAAAGGCTTTATAAAAAACTTTTTATTTATTTATTGGTATCCACCCATTCCGATGTTCAGTGTGGGTCTGTTAATCGGCAAACGTCCTTTTCAGGACGGGGCAATGTCAGGATAAAACTGCCCTTTTCAGGGCACATTGCCAACAAGTTCCGAAGACCCACTATTCTTCAGCTGAACATCGAAGGCCTTACTGAAAGCAAGATGAATGTTCTTCATCACCTCGCTATGCAGTCTGAGGCACTCGTCATCCTACCGCAGGAGACCCACTGCACTGATGCAGAGAAGTTGGTGCTACCACACTACCAACTAGCTGGGTCTTCTTTAAGCAGGAAGCATGGCCTTGCCACGTTTGTCCACGAGCGACTGAGATACACGCTTTTGGACCAATCTCCACCGACATCGGAGATCGAGTGGCTGTGTGTGGACGTTGATGGCTATAAAATAGTCAACGTCTACAAACCACCGCCAACGCGATTGCGAACCCTGGATCTCCCAGTGTTTCCTCACCCCTGTCTGTACGCTGGCGATTTTAACTGTCGTCATGCTGACTGGGGTTATGATGACAACAGTCCGGATGGTGAGTGCTTGGCTGGCTGGGCAAGTATTAATTGTCTTGCCCTCCTATATAATGCCAAGGACGCTGCCAGTTTTTATTCCGGCCGCTGGAACACTGGCACCAATCCAGACCTAGCTTTCGCTAGCGTAGGTCCAAACAGTCGCTTACCGGATAGACGTGTCCTTGACAAGTTCCCCAGGTCACAACATCGACCCTCGCTTATTACACCACCAAGGTTTGCTATGGCAGTGCCAAGCATGCCTGTTAAGCGATGGAACTTCCGCAAGGCCAATTGGAGTCACTACATTGCTTTGACGAATAAATTCGCAAAGACTTTGTTGCCGCCTGATTCACTTGATGTGGATGCGGCTTACCAGGACTTCTGTAACATCATTAAGAAAGCAGCCAAGAAGACTATCCCACGCGGGTATCGAAACAACTATATTCCGTGTTGGGATGCAGAGTGTGAATCCCTCTATAAAACCTTTCTTCAGTCTCCTCAGGGAGACGACTCAAGCTTGGCTGCTACAACTCTGCTTGCCAAGCTTGACAGAAAACGGAGGGATCGATGGTCCGAAGCAGTTCGGAGCATTGACTTCTCACACTCTAGTCGAAAAGCGTGGAGTATTTTGAACAACCTTACTGGTAGGTCACGACACTCTCCTCGTCACTGTCCCGTTTCAGCCGATGCTATTGCATCTCAGCTGGTTAGAAATGGGAAATACGAGGCTGTTGATCGCAAGTCATCTCGACTTGTCTTTCAAGAAGTGTCTGACCTTTGGAGGGCCAGAACACCAGACGCAGTAAATATCTCTGACAATTTTTCACAGAGAGAATTTGCTGCTGCCCTTCAACATTTAAAACCAGGTAAAGCTCCGGGTCCTGATTCCATCTGCCCTGAGCTTATACTCCATGCTGGAGCTGCTTTGAAGTCCTGGTTACGTGACTTCCTTTCTTCCTGTTTGCGCCGACTCAAAATTCCCAAGATCTGGAGAAGAGCGCTTGTGGTCGCGATCCCAAAACCAGGAAAGCCCGTGGGGGACCCAAAGAGTTATCGACCGATATCTCTGCTCTGTGTCCCATACAAGATCCTCGAGAGGCTTATCTACGCCCGCGTTGAACCATTAATCGATCCACTGCTCCCTAAAGAGCAGGCTGGGTTCCGACGCGGGAAGTCAACCGTAGATCAAGTTGTTCTGCTAACCCAGAACATCGAGGATTCTTTTGAGGCTAAAAACAAGGCCGGTGCCGTATTTATCGATCTGACAGCTGCTTATGACACTGTCTGGCACCGTGGCCTTACCTGCAAGCTGCTGAGACTACTTCCGGATAAGCACATGGTCAAAATGATCATGGAGCTTGTCCGAAATCGAAGTTTCACCCTTACCACCGGTGACAGCAAGCAAAGCAGGCTACGCCGTCTTAAAAACGGCGTTCCTCAGGGATCGGTCTTGGCTCCCCTCCTATTTAACATCTATACGTACGATCTTCCTTCCATGATTTCCAGAAAGTTTGCTTATGCTGATGATTTAGCATTGTTGCACTCTTCTGGAAACTGGAAGGACTTGGAGGGGACATTAAGCCAAGACATGTCCACACTGTCAGCGTATCTCCAGACTTGGAGGTTGAAGCTCAGTCACACTAAGACGGTGACGACAGCCTTTCACTTAAACAACCGAGAGGCCAAACGTGAGCTAAAGGTCTACAACAATAGTAGACTTTTACCGTTCTGTCCAATCCCCACATACCTTGGGGTAAAACTGGACAGATCGCTCACGTTTCGTCACCATTTAGTGGCATTGCGCAAAAAACTATCATCGCGCGTCACACTGTTGAGGCGACTCGTGGGCTCGGGATGGGGTGCTGGTGCTAAAACACTACGCACAGCCACCTTGTCTCTAGTCTACTCAACAGCTGAGTACTGTGCGCCAGTCTGGTGTCGCAGTACTCACACTCGCCTCATTGACAGTGTCTTGAATGACGCCTTGCGCATAGTTACTGGATGCCTGCGTCCCACTCCAACGGACCACCTACCTGTACTTTCAGGCATCCAGCCAGCTGAGCTTCGCCGACTGGGAGCGACACTCTCCTTGGCTTACCGTGGATCTCTGGACCCCGATCATATTTTGCATGGTCTGTTAAATGGGTCCTCAGATACTGGCCAAGTGAGACTAAGATCCAGACGCCCGTTTGTGCCAGGTGCGCGGAATCTCTTGGACAATCTTGCCAGACTTGGCATCCGCGCCTCTGAATGGACGAATCACAAATGGAACGCGGAGTACTGTGAAAATGCTTCCAGGCTCCGTGCTTTTGTGCCCGGGACCAGTGTCAGGCCTGTTGGGAAGGGCTTACCCCGAGCAGCTTGGGTTAAGCTCAACCGCCTGCGGACTGGTGTTGGGCGATTCCATTCGTCCATGCACAAATGGGGTCTCGCTCCTTCACCGAATTGCGAGTGTGGCGCCTCAGAGCAAACCGCAGACCATGTACTAACAGCGTGCCCCATACATCGGGCACCACATGGAGCACGCGGTCTGACGGTTTTGGATGACGAAACTCGATGCTGGCTTAATAACATCACTGCCAGCATCTGATCCAGGCAGTGCAGCAGTCTGGGGTAGTAAAAGGATAAACCCTCGGCCCCAGTTCTGTTTGTGTCTGGCCTGGAGTGGATGCCCTTCAAACGATGACGACGACGATTTATTTATTGATAAAAAACTAATAACAAACTTTTTGAATTATTCGCAATTACAGAACAATGTAGCATACTTATTTTACTTTTCAAAACTTATTTTGTTTAATTTGTGGTTAAAAAGAGGTAAAAGAAAAAAACGCGCACAATACATTTGTTTGAACTATTGATGTTTTCAACTGTAAACTGGCATTGTCGCGTTTTGCTGCGTTAAATGCAACGCTGACATAATGAAAGGCAAACTTTTCAGAAAAAGAGTCACAATTTATCTTTTACCAAATCGAGTGCTGGACTACTATTAATAACTTTAAAAATAAAGGAAAAATCGCTCCAAATCAAGGTTTTTTCAATTGCCAAAGAAAAAAACAACCCTTGTTCTTTGTATTTGCTTAGCTGAAAAAACAAAAGCTTTTTCTCTTTTACTCTTGGCGGGCCGAACAAAACTCTCGTTTCCACCACTATGCTAGAATATTATTTTATAGGCCTCCAAAATTATTTTAGTTGTGCCGAGAAAACGCTTGACGGCTTGGCTTTAACTTACAGATTGGTTATTAAATCAGTCATTGACAAATTAGTTTAGCCACATCTGCGGCAACATTGCAACAGATTGAAACAAAATTGACTTACTGTTTATCAAAAACTGATTGAACTTTTGATATGATTTTAGTTTCATTGCGGCATTTGTCACCGTTGTTTGGGTTTGTTATCGCTGTATTTCCCCTCTGATGATAACTGCTGGTAGATGGTATAGCTAAAAATAAGAAACGAAAAAATATTCATGACTTAAAAGTTTGCATCAGTTGTTTCACCAAATGTTGTGATACAATAAAGGCAATTGCAGGCAAGCTACTTCCTGCTGTTTACAATTGCTGAGTGCTGAGAAAATTAATGACAAAAAACACGTCGCCCGACACATAGTTGTTGCAATTATTTTCGTTTTATTTCTAAGCTTTTGACGAACAAAAAACAATTGGGTTTTTTGGATTCACTTTTGCCAATAACTGGCATGTTATTGGCAAATATGGAAAGAGGTGCTCTATGTATTAAAATTGGACGGTCGAAACCTTAACGTTGAAACTATAGGAGGTCATGCTGGACCACGCTGCCAAGAAAAATCATCTAATCGGACATGCATAAAAAAACAATATATATGGTTACATGCAATAATCTTTTTATTTCTATATTTATCCTTCTGACTTCACAGGTAAACGTTGAAAGCGTAATACATAATGCAAAAGTCAAGCAATGACCCCTGCCTTTTTCCGGAGATGCCAAGATAATGCTGTCCAGTTAAAACTTTTTATTTGGGTTTTTTAGTTTTTATTTACAGATACAACAAAAATTTAGAGTTGCGTACTAAAACCACCAAGCAGAGGAAAGTTTGTTAAGAAGTCTTTTCCAAAGAGACGAGGAAAGAGTGGGTTTTGAACTGCGACCGCGTTTATCGCGTGCGTCAACAAACCGACGCTCTCAACCACTCGACTACGCTGCCGACTAATTCTACTAAAACGGTGCACAAAGTTTTCTTTTATATTCAATCAAAAACTTTTTTCAAAGTCTTTTTTTTGTGATCATCTAAGTGAATGAAACTTTACTTTGAGTAACTTTGGAATAAAGTGAAAAAATTTGGTTCCGAATAAAACGTAGTCATTAGGCTTTAGTAAATATTTTTAATAAATTAATTTTTACCATTGGTAAATTATAGGTTTTCACTAGAATTATATCATTTACTTAAATCTTAAGCAAAAAACAAGGTTGTGGTGATGGCATTGTGTAACGGTGTAAAAGTGTATCAGTGGAAGTAAATCTAAAAATCTTCTGTAGACCGAAATTATCACTACGTGTTTTTTACTGTATTGTAAAACTTTTTCTTCAATATATTTTTTTAATGATACCACACATTACCTATTATGGAAGAAGGTTTTTCATCCCAATTGCATTTATCTTCATTGCAACAAAAGAAGCACACTTTGTGTGACTGTGAATTGCATTCCAAGAGACCATTATTCTGATTAAAGTTGTTTATACAAGAAGTTTCTTGCTTGCAACGTTTGGTAATTAACGTTTCAGAATTGATGACTCTTATTTCGTTTTGACAAACCTAAAAAATTTGTATTACTAAACATTTACAAATATTTATTCTTGGCAGTTTAATTATTCTGAAACACATTCGCTTTTATAGCTCGATAACGAACCAAAGCTTTGTCTAGTTTGTAATAAATTGCTTTTCTTTCTCTACTGTTATCATGATAATTTTGGCCATTTAAAAAGATGTTTTGGTCATCGTCCATAATTGCATTAAAATGTAATATGTGATCAAAAAAAAAAACTGTCCTGATTCGTGTATGCCGAATGCGTGCTTGCAACATGCTCGGCTTATGCTTTGTTTCATCGGTCGTGCCTTGCTTCTCATAATATTCATTGTGTGAAATTTTGTGTGAAGGCGTTTCTGTGTCCCACAATCGGTGATTTGTACATTCAGTCATGCTCACTATACATAGTAACGTGGCTGTACGATTTGGGAGGCAGGTGACGAAATAATGCATAACGTGATAACGCTATAATAAATTCAATAAAGCTTATTCGAAATGGGTTTTGGTTATACTGTGTTAGGGTTAATTTAAAACCAAACTCTTAATCCTAACACTTTGGTGAACCCGACGTGATTTAATAATTGTATGTAAATTAATGTAAATGTAAATAATTGTAAATAATGTAAAAACTTATAAAAAAATTTTTAAACAATTGGCGCCCATGTTTTTACTTTGGTTTAAGAAATAATATAAGTAAGGTTTTAAAAAAAAAAAATTATATATATATAAGTAAGATTTAACTTTGGTTTGGTGCCCGACGACGTTGACCAAAGGTAAGAAATAATTTTTTTTTTATTTATTATTTTCCACCTTGTTGCCAATCCTATGTAATGATCGCCGATCATCGTTTCTTCATTGTTTTTGCTTTGTTAGTTAAATGACCAGTGGGTAACAAAGTTTTAAACTAAATTCACAAAAAACCAATTTAAAGCATATGTAAAAAATCATTAAAAAAACTTTTGCTGAATCGCCGCCAATTTCCGCCAATGAACAACCTGTTTTTACTGCTAATAATAGTGAAAATAATTGGCTTTCAATTTTAATTTTAAACTCATGCCGTTTTGGTCCAACATTCTGCAGCGCACAGCGTATCTCTCGTGTAAAATCGATTTTTTTTTTCTACTCCGTGAACAACTCAAAATTGCAAATTGTTGATGGCTTCTGATTTTGTTAGCGACATTTCTTTTTTTTTAACGAACACTGACTCATCATATTTGTTGATTAGTGCTTCCAAACGTGAGCTTAAACTAGTCCAGACTTTACTGTTTTATATTCTGCGACATCCAACGTTATTCAAACGTATGGTAAACAAACCTTGAAAATTAATTTTAGTTCTTCTAAGGACTATGAATTTTAATAAAAATTTGAAATTGAATTTGAATTTGAATTTTATAAAAACTGATTTGAATTTTTTTTGACTATCGGACATGATTTCTTTAGATTTTTGTAGGCTTGCTGTTAATGCAAACGAACGCTGTTTGATTGTTGTTCATAACAGTATTGTTATTAATTTAAATATTATTGCTTTTTTTCTTTCAAGTAGACAGAAATGAACTTCAACATCTGCGGCAACTGTGACAAAGAACTTACGGAAACCGCCGTGCGAAAACATTTTCTACTTTACAGATACTTCCAACAAAGCACACACCGCCTCATTCGACATCAATCGACAAATTCCTCTTCTTTCATCGTGCACCGTACCAACAAAAAACTACTAGATCCGATCGAGTAATTAACCCACTGATCCGCTATCAAAAGTTAAGAACCATATCTTATAATTCCTTTTTTTTTGCTTTTCTTGATTGTTTTTATTTTTATTTTTTAATGGCTGGAAGTTTTCTCATGCTTCTATTGATTAAGACATTTTCTTTTTCATAACTTTGATTTTTCGTTTGTTCCATTGTCAATTAGAGCGTATCTGTAATATTCTTTTTTTTCAAATCGTTTGTTGTTGCAGTGACAGTGAGAACGAACTTCTAATTTTGTTTTTTTCAACGTTGGCCAAATTACACCTGTCTGAACTTCTATCATAAGCATGAGGCAGACCTAGTCTTGCGATTTGGCTGGTAATGTCATCACACAACTTACCTGCTCACCAATCAAGGCAACTGTCCGGCCTTCGTTAGCTTTTGATAACGAAACGAAATCTTCCCTCTTGCCTTCGGTTGAGTATGGACGCACCCAAGCTGGTAAACCGCGGATAGGCCAACTTGTGAGTCCAACTTTATTATCCAAGGCGAGCATCGTATTATAAATATTATCACTCTGGGAGAACTGTTCTCTTTTAAAGACATTCGAGATTTATTCTTTTTTCTCTGTAAAAGATTTTTGCAGATATACATCAAGCCGTGTCGAAACACATAACGGTTTGACCGATTTAAATTTGTTGCTTGCAACTATTGCCCAGACTGCTGTAGATAGGGAAAAATTACAGCAAGCCATCTTCTCGCTTTAAGCAAGGAAGTTTACGACGCCAATTTTTCTTTTATCACAAACTCTTTGCGTCATTTTGCCCGACATACTTTCTTTTAGCACTTGAAGAACTTTCCACACCTTTCACAACCATCATGATTATTCTAATAAAAATTTTAACAACAATATGGACTTTGGTTTTTACGTTGAAATGTGTTAAAAAATACCTTCCTAAATTCTTAGCATACAGTAGAGACATTTTTATTGTTTGCTTCTCTGCTTTTCTTTCCATCGGCAAATGTTTCTCTGTTTTTCATCAATCAATCACCACTTCAAATACCGATGAATCTAGCAACCACAAGGATTCTTCAATTAGTGATCACAACAGGTTACAGCCTTTGGATAACTCTGGTAGTCGTGAATACTTTTCACGAACAAACACAATATAACGTGCAATTTTTTTTGTGTGTATCTTGTTTTGTCATACTGTCGCTTCTTTTATAGCTGTTATGTTAATGCATGCTTAAACTCAATTTTTTTTTACACTGTATTGGTTTTTATATTTACCAATTAATTACGCAGATTGTTGTCGACTATGTTTGTTTTGCAGTGCTCAGCCGTCGTCATTTTACACAACACCGCCAACCTCACGACCATAACTTTACAATTTCAAACAAACTTTCGAATTGCACAGAACTTCATTTACAAAAGACGATGCCAATTGAAGGAATTTTTACCAAATATCCGAATACAACTCAAATACTAGAATATCGAATATGCAAATGAAGAGTACCCACAGTTCCAATTTTTCGATGCAGTATTTTTTAAATCTCCTTGCTACAACTTGATTATTATAATTGTCTTGACTGTTGTTGTTAAATATTTTCAAAAAAACTTTTTCTGTTTAATGTGTTTGTATACTTATTTCAAGCTACGAATTGAAAACTACATGTCTCATTTTATATAATTTTCAACAATCATAAAATATAATGTATCAAAGGTGATTAAAGATTTGTCAATAACGTTTATATTGGAAATAGAAATTTATATTGGAAATATATCTGATTCTGGGACAGATTAAAAAAAATTTTAAATTGGGACAGTTGGCCGTAGGCTTTCTTTCTTCAAATTAGCATTATTTAAAAACAGTTTGAAGAAAATCAAAACATTGATTTTGGTTAGCTAAAATTCTTACTCAATACTGACCCCTCATAAGCAATAAACTACGCATCCTTGCTTAAGTTCGAGTTTGGGTTATATTAAGCTCAAAAATAGAGTCCACTCTCAAATCCGGTACTTTTAATATTTAAATAAATTGTTAGCAGTTGTTTTTATAAAGGTGATTATACCAAATAACAACACGTTTTACCGACCTGTCCCCGAATACACTTTTGAAAACCTTTTTCGTTACAGATCTCGTTTGATAAAGCATTTTCGCAAGTGTAGCAACTCAGACCTTCAGCTTCTGTGGCCAAACCTTTAAAACATCAATCTCTTTACCAAATAAATAAATCTTTAGAGTGTAAAACAAGAACAAGTACAAGGAGGATCACTTAAAGCATGGGGAAAAATTGTTTAGAATAGTTTTTGTTGCATACAGAATGTTTTAAATTGTTTTCAAACAAATTCATTACTTTTTAAAAGTCAAAAAATTTGAAACAAATTCCGATGTGGATTATAATACAGAGTTGCTCAAAATCATTTATCAAATAAACTAAAACTTTTGGCTGCTGAGTCCCAAAAAAACAAAACTTTTTTTATATTGAACATTACTAGCAATATTTTAATTGAAAATACTTATCGTTTTTATTTTTTCATTTTTTTCTCTATATTTATCCTCCTGACTCGCAGGAAAGCGACGGAGGCGCTAATACATAGGGTAGGCAATTACCCCAACCTGCTTCTGGAGATACCAAGCTATTGCTGCCCGCTTGTAATTTAATAGAGATATGACTGTAATTTAGAACTGCTTGCCAAGACCACCAAGCAGGGGAAAGTGCCATAAAGTGTCTTTCCCAAGGACACAACAGAAATAAGCAGTTTGGAATTGGGCTTGTACTGCACGAATCATTAAACTCTGAAATCAAAAAGCTCACCTTGTAATCCGAAAAGTTTATCGAAGTCTGATAATATGATCATATGGGATTATAATTTTTCACAGCTTTGCTTTGATGTTAATAAATCGACTTCAAGATAAGAAAAAAGGTAGTTCAACCATAGAAGCTTATACAGTACAATTAAATCAACAGCTGTTTTATAAATTTTAACTATCTAATATGTGAGGACGTCTGCCTGTAAGTTTGAGTGATTTTAATGGCAATAATACACTATTATTAGTAACTACTGAAATAAGTTTATAAATTGTTGAAAATACCTTCCTATTTTTTGGATTTTTAAGTCTGTGATAAAACTACGATTAGATAGGAGAGTTGCCGTAATAATCCTTATTTGGAATAGTTCAAAAAATATTGTGTTTTAATAAACATATTCATCGAACGTCCATTTCAACTCTTTCCGGCTTTTTCCCGATAAAGGGATTGCCACAGAAAATAGTCTTAATTTTTGAATTTAGGTTTTTCGCTCTGAAGTCTAGAACGCTAACCATTATAACACGGCGTTCTAGAAATTTTATTTCAAAAAATTTTTTTAATTTTATAAAACAAACAACTTACATTGGTTAAATAAGACAGTTTTCAGTGTAAACGAAACACACAGAATTCTTAAAAACATAATTTTCAAAACTTATTTGTTTTGATATAAGAATAACTTTATATTCTGTAAAAAGATAAATCATTAACAAATAAACTTACTATTATTAAAAAAATAATTATTACTTTTTTACATGACCTGACACGACTAAAAGCGCTTCTTTAAAACGAGTTAAGACTAATAAATGTTGTATAGATACAATAAAAAAAAATGAAACATACAGTCATTAAACTAGATTCAACTCTAATTTAGTTTAAGTAGTTTTATTTGGCAGAGTCAGGCTTATCCGGCAAACGTGTAAAAAACGTTCCCTCTAAGCTGCGCGGCTGCGCGGCTGCGCGGAAGCCCCGCGCAGTAGTTTTGTTTTGCCGCGCACTGCGTAAGTATTGGCAACACAAGCTAAATACGTGTTTTCAATCAGAAGCAAGCTCCACACAGTGGTGGATATTCAAATAGCTTTCATCTCACCTTTCAGTATTTACTCCAAAACTCATGGTGATCGCTAAAAAAAAGATTTTGTCTTCGGTATCATCTCTGACTTCCTTATTTTCCTCGCAAAACCGAGGTGTTCTCTAAAAAAAAAAGGATTTTCACTTCGATTCCATTCCTGATTTCCCTATTTTGTTCCCAAAATCAAGGTGTTCTCTGAAAAAAAAAAAAAAAACTATTCACCTCGAAAATAGCAGGAAACCTCGAAAAGTCGGGACAAAAATTGGGAAATAAGGTGATCGATTCTAGGTGAAGACCTTTTTTTTTTATTAGAGAACACCTTGATTTCGGGAACAAAATAGAGAAATCAGGGATGGAATCGAAGTGAATACCTTTTTTTTTAGAGAACACCTTAATTTTGGGAGAGAAAACTCAAAAACACCACCACTACTCACAACGCGTTTCATTCCGCGCACACTAAGCAAGCTCTTTGAAGGAACGTTGCGTGTAAAACATCTACGCTTTCACAACGCTTATTTGCTTTAAATTCATTTATTAATTAAATATTTCCTGTAAAATTGCATTGCAAAAAAAACTTTAGCGCACTTTAAATTACGCTCTCAGAAATTGCTTTAAGTTTCGATCTCAGCAAAATATTAATAGCAGCATCATTTTTCTCTCACAAAGTAATAAAAATACCATCTTCCGGAATAGTAAAAGGCTTTCCTTTTTTTTCGCTGTAAAGTAGCTAAATATAAAACGGATAAAAAGCTGAAATGACGTTTTTCTTTGTAATAATGTAATAATTCTGCATAATTTTTTCACAAAAGGCTCTCAATTCAATTGCTTGATCTATGACGTAATTAGAAGAAAAGAAGCGATAAAACAATATGGTACTTTTTGCTGCTATAAATAAAAGTATCCAAAGCCGGATTGTCCCCAAAAATATTTTTAAAATAGGCAAAAGTACTATCAAAAAAAAGCTAAGAGTCCAAAGTTTGCTTTATATAATAAAGAGTTTTATCTTTTTTCCGGCAAAATGCAGAATATTTATTTTTTTAATTTAATAACATAATTTGGTTTACATCACTATTGCCTGTTTGGTTTATGAAGTTTTCAAGTATACTCGTAGATAAACAATTATACATTTATTTAAACATCTATTTAAATCAGCTGTTTATGAACACTTGACAATTCTTTGTGACAAAGTAGGTCGAAATAGTTTAGATCAGGGATATCCAACCTGCGGCTCACTGCCTACTCCAATATTTTAGTTATATTATCAAACCTGTATCGCAGCGTTTCTTAAACTGTGTTCCGCGAGCTTGCTTAGTACATTTTTGAAACGAAAATCAACAAGTCAGAGTCTGATTTCAAGTAAAGACTTTTTTTTAGAAAACACTACATTTATAAGACGAAAATTGACAAATTAAAATCTGATTTAACATGAAGACTTTTTTGCGGCCCGCCGACTTTAATTTGGCCCAATATGAAACAAGGTTTGACATATCTAGTTTAGATCATTTAATGACCTTACACAAAAATACAACATAAATATTCTGTATATAAGATTCTTAAAAATAAATTACTGGTCATTTTGTGAGTAAATCCGGGGTCTCTCAACGTCGCTAATACTAAATACTTATTACAAAAATATTATAGTCAAATGCTCTTGATTTATAGCCTATTCATCATAAAGGTTGACTTGTACAAATTTGCATCCAAATATTGTGCAGATTATACCTGGGTATTTCCTGGGTATTTACAATAAAATGATATATACCTGGGTATTTACAATAAAATGATAAAATATTGAAGTCCATCCTTTAATTTTCATCTTCCGTAATTATAACTTATTAAATTAATCATATGTATGCAGTTTAGACAGCAGGATTGTGTAGTCGGTGTCGCATATTTTAGGGCAGTGCTCCGCAACAAGTGTACCGCGGAAAAACGGCAGTGTAAACCAACCACGTGCCGCAAGTTTGATACATATGAAAACTAAAATATTAATTAATTGAAAACTAAATTTTCATCGCAAAAATGACTTGGATGTTTTGGAAAAAAACTAGTATTTTAGTCGAGTTAGTTTAGACAACCCAAGGAAAGAAACCTCCTTTTTTCTGGTCTTTCTTCACCCTGCTGTAAATGTGACGTGAATTTTAAAAATGTTTTAAGTATGCCGCGGGAACGAAAAGGTTGCCGAGCACTGTTTTAGGCTGAAGTCGAAATAGTTTTTAGATTTGCAAAAATCGGAGTAGTTTTTTAGGTCTAATGGATTCAGAGTTGGAGTCACTACTATTTTGCGACTCTGCTTTACGTTAAATTAGGCCTACATGTAGGCCAAGGTTGAGGAGTCTGGAGACGGAGTCGTATGTTTTAGAGTGAAGTTAAAGTTGTTTTTTCAGACATTCTGGAGTCGGAGTTGGAGTCGTAAAATTTTAAAATGCTAGAATCGAAGTCGGAATCGGAGTCGAAAACAGTTTCTCTGACTCCAACCCTGCTTATTAATGGTGAGTCTAACATTTTTAAGTGAAGTCAAGTTTTAACCATTTGCATTATACTGAAGCATCCCTGAACTGTTGTGCTGTTACGGTAAGCATTTTAATTTGTTACCTGTTTTTTTAATTACTTGTTCTACTAATTTTTTTAAAAAACCTGTTATGAGGTGGTATTCTGCTAGACGCTTATTTTTTTGTTTAATCTATTAACAACAACAGCACCGACCATAGGAAAATTTCTGCCAAGATGTAGCTATCTTAGTGATGTTGTTTTGTCAAGTTGAATGTAATTAAATCAGTTTTTGTTCAACAGAGTAATTGTTTAAAATCTTTTTTTTGCTCGTCGTCGTCGTTTGAAGGGTATCCACTCCAGGTCAAACACAAACAGGACTGGGGCCAGGGTTTATCCTTTTACTGCCCCAGATTGCTGCACTGCCTGAATCAGATGCTGGCAGTGGTGTTATTAAGCCAGCATCGAGTTTCGTCATTGTTGTGATATTGTGAAATCGATGACGTAGTGTTTTCTTAAACGCTTAATCTTAATCAGCGCCTTCTGCTCGAACAATTATTGGACACGCGCATCTCCAAGCATAATTGTTACAAGTTAAATATGCGCCTTTATTTTGGTTCAGCAGTCAGTTCAAAGCTATCAAGCTACTACAGCAAACGAACTAAAAGCATTCTATTTCAATACGGTTGTTTTTTTGGCTAAGTGATTTTTGTGAATTTAATTATTGTTTTTTAATAAACCTGTGTATTTGTGCAAAGATACAACAGGCAAAAGTGGCGACGAGGATTCAAGTAACTCATCTGCGTCAAGAATTTTAAAGAAAATATGTTGAATCTGCATTAAAGCTTGAATTGTCAAAATGAGTGAAATTTCTGAACTGATTTTGTTGTTAAATAAGCAACACCAAGAGCAAATGGCAGTTTTACGCGCGAGCATCAAGAGCAAATGACAATGCTTCAAGAGCAGCTAAAAATTCTACAAAGCAGCTTGAACAACCCGCGAGAAAATGTTCCAACACCGATGGCAGGTTTTCAACCATTCGATTCCACATCTGAGTTATGGACTGATTATTTGGCAAGGTTCCGAACATTCGTCACTGCTAACTCCATTCCCGACAACAAGCAAGCACAAATTTTTCTTACCAACCAATCTAACTCCGTTTACAAAATGCTTAGCAACTTAGCGGCTCAGCAACAACCTGTCAAAAGCATACATGAGCTAACGATGAATGATATTCAGACGTTTATGGCAGAGCAGTTCGACCCAAAACGATTTGTTGTCAGAGAACGTTTCAAGTTCTGGTCTGACATGAAACGCAAACCTGGCGAAACTATTCCTAAACTGGCAAGCAGAATACGACAAGATGCAGCTACATGTGATTTTCAATCCATTAAAGATCCTTTAGATGAAGCCTTGCGAACTAAATTTATCTGTTCAGTAGACAACGAAGCAGTTTTGAAGACACTCTTCAAGCTCAAGGACGATGAACTGAAGTTTAGCAACGCCATCAGAGTGGCTCAAGAAGTGGAAGAAGCAGCCAAGGTAGCAAAGGAAACCGTACACGGTCAACCTTCTACGTCGGTGCAGAAAGTTTATCACGCAAAGTCCAAAACTTCCAAAACGCAAGAAAAGAAAACCGCCTGCTTCAGGTGTGGAAATTCTGGACATTTTAGCAAAGCTTGTCCCCACATTAAAGCTATTTGCTAAGAGATAATAAGCTTGTGAAACAACAGGTTAAATTGGTGCACAAAGTCCGATGTTCTGTTTCATCCATCTATCAAACTATTAGACTTAATGACCGCAGAATTAAGTTTGAAATTGATAGCGGAGCCAGTGACACATTTTGCTGTGAAGCGACGTGGCAAACGCTGGGTAAACCCATTCTACAACCTGTATCAGTTCAATATCAAGTTGCTGAAGGTAGCCCGCAACCCGTCGTGGGACAATTCCAATCAACTGCAAGTATTGATGGAAAATCACCTGACGTGAAACCTAAGTTGTGCTGAATCCACTGCAACGATAGAGCACGTCACTACAACTGGTCCAGAAAACTCTTTAGATGCGGCATGTATTCAATTATGTGGAGAATTTCCTACTTTATTTGAATCTACATTGAGTTGTCTAAAAGATTTTTCACTGGACATACGGTTTAAACCTGAAGCTAAACCTATTTTCAAGAAGCCAAGACCTGTTCCGTTCTCAATCCTACAAGATTTAAACGAAGCATACGAAGCAGGAATTAAGAGAGGTGTATGGGAGCTTACAGATTTTAACTCGTACGGCACCCCCGTGGTTCCTATTCGAAAGTCTCCTTTGCCAGGTCAAGCAAAAGCAAGCATCCGAGTTTGTGGAGATTATTCGGTGACTGTAAACTCGCAACTGGAAGACCATCGTCAACCAATCCCTCTCCCAGAAGATCTAATGCGCAAGCTAGGACGTGGTTACTTCTTTAGTAAGATTGATCTAGCTAATGCATATAATCAAATCTGTCTTTCTCCTGACACCCAGAAGAAGCTGGCTCTCAGCACTCACAAAGGGGTTTTACTGCAGAAAAGACTTCCTTTCGGAATTAAATCTGCACCAGGGTATTTCCAAGAAATCATGGAACAGTTAACGCAAAATTTGCGAGGAGTTGCCGTGTATTTCGATGATATTTTGGTAAGTGGTGACAACGCAAAAGATCATTTGATGAACCTGCGAGCTTTGTTCAAAAGACTAGAAGAAAAAGCTCTTCGCTGCAACCGTGAAAAATGTGTTTTCGTCCAAGTATCAATTGATTACCTGGGTCACACTTTATCAAGTCGAGGAATTGCAAAAGGGTCCAAGGTTGATGCCATACTAGAAATGCCTACACCCAAGAACATTTCTACGTTAAAATCTTTTTTAGCATCTGTCCAGTTTTATTCTAAATTCTTACCTCCATATTTTTCGGAAATCACCGAGCCGTTGTACAAGCTTACACGCAAAGGACAACAGTGGAAGTGGGGTGAAGTAGAAGCGACATCTTTCAAAAAGATCAAACGGTTTCTATGCACAGAGACTGTACTTGCACACTATGACCCATCTCTTCCGTTGGGTTTATCTTGTGACGCCTCAGAATGCGGAATTGGAGCGGTATTATTTCATCGCTTTGCAGACGGAAGAAGTCTTATCGGCGACACAAAGACGCTACAGCCAAATACAGAAAGAAGCACTATCCTTAGTGTACGCTTTGAAGAAATTTCATCAGTTTCTCTACGGTCGTAAGTTCATTGTGGTTACCGATCACAAACCTTTAGTGACCTTGTTTGCCCCTGATAAAGGTACTCCTGCAATGGCCGCGAATCGACTTGCACGATGGGCATTACTAGTCCATCAATATGACTACACGGTGGAATACCGTAGAAGCAAGGACAATGGCAATGCTGATGCTCTTAGTCGCTTGCCATTTTCAAATGACACAAATTTTGATGGGGAGGAGATGGAAGATGATGTCGATAGCGTTTGTTTAGTTCGAACAATCAGTCGTCAAATCAATCCTGACAATCCATTGCTTGTGGTCAGAGAGACTGCCAAGGATCCAATTCTTGCCCAAGTAATGCGATTTGTGAAGGAAGGATGGCCGCATGCATTTTCGGAAGAGCTTAAAGACTTCAAAAAGTTGGAAAATTCGTTGTCAACAGAGAATGGTTGCGTTTTTTACGGCATACGGGTAATAATTCCTTCAACCCTACGTAATCATATTCTTAAATTATTATACCTTGGACATTTCGGCATGCAACGGATGAAACAACTTGCCAGGTCAACTGTCTATTGGCCTAGAATTGACTTTGACATTGAGGATTTATGTCGCAAATGCACTTCCTGTGGCCAATTTCAAAATAAGCCGGATAAACCTTCAATCCATCCGTGGATGATGCCAGAAAAACCATGGTCAAGACTCCATTTGGATCAACTTTCTGGGAAGAAACTGGTTAGTCCTTGTAGACGCTTATTCAAAATATCCTTGCATTCATCCAACAACCTCAACGTCTTCGAAAAGTACTACTGCAACAAGAATTTGCTCATTTCGGATATCCCCACATGTTGGTGACCGATAATGCCACAACATTCATGCCTCAAGAGTTCCAAGCTTGGTGCAAACAACGAGGCATTGTACATCTCACCGGAGCACCTTATCATCCAGCAACAAACGGTGCTGCCGAGCGTTTGATACAATCGTTCAAACAGGCATTGAGAAAATCCTCGTTACCTCCAAAGGAAGCTTTGCAAGAATTTCTAATGCAATATAGAAGAATTCCTTTTGCATCGGGACTGTCACCAAGCGAATTGTTGAATGGAAGAAGAATTCGCACCAAAATTGACACTTTGGTTCCATCCATTCCGCATCTCCTGCAGGGAAGACAGTCAAGACAAGCGAGCAAGCATTCAAATGCTGAAGACTCGGAAGTGGTTTCGAAAGTCGAACATCATTACTCACTAGGAGACCCTTGTTACGCACTGTACTTCGGCCCTAGAAGAGATCGTGACCCACGATGGGTGCCTGCGATAGTTACGAAAGTCCATGGTACACGAAGCGTCAATGTACGAGTCATTCCTCGAGGACCAACTTGGAGAAGACATCTTGATCAACTTCGACCTCGATACGGTTCGGATCAAGATGATAATCCCTGTGAAATCCCAACGAGCGTTTTGTCTACAGAAACACTTCCAGCCGGGACTGACCACGCATCTAGTTCTTCTTCGATGAACCAACGCAACAATCCGAGACTACCAACCGGAGACGAGTACGGGCGACACAATCTACGACGATCAGCGAGAACAAAGAGACCTCCAAAAAAATATTGTTGCTAATATGTATATATATTTTTTTGTCGTAGTTTATTTGGGGAGGTGTTGTGATATTGTGCAATAGATGACGTAGTGTTTTCTTAAACGCTTCTAATCTTAAATCAGCGCCTTCTGCTCGAACAATTATTGGACACGCGCATCTCCAAGCATAATTGTTATAAGTTAAATATGCGCCTTTATTTTGGTTCAGCAGTCAGTTCAAAGCTATCAAGCTACTACAGCAAACGAACTAAAAGCATTCTATTTCAATACGGTTGTTTTTTTGGCTAATAAACCTGTGTATTCGTGCAAAGATACAACAGTCATCCAAAACCGTCAGACCTCATTTTTTTTTCTAATGAGCATTCATAAGGTTTAATAGCGCGCCAACGTCTTAATAAATTTTTTGGAAAAGGGGTTGTTTAGTTACCTGGAGTGCTAATGTGGGTTTGAAAAATATTGAAAACCACTGCTATAATCTATCGAATCCTAGTCAACTAGATAATTTTTACTAAGAATGGTCAAGTCAATCAACAAGCAAGTGCCGACAGACCTGTTTCGTCCTTATTAGGACTCGTCAGGACACTACAGCTTGTTGTTGACCCCAGCTGAAAAAGTTGAAAACTTAAACAGCTGGCACAACTTTCTGTTTGTGGTTTTTACACCTCAAACATCCAGTTGTGGACCTGAACGCTGGGTAGGTAGTACAATGAAAACAATGTTCCACCAGCGCAACTGCAAAAGACACCGCTAAGCCGCAAGGGCATACTGGCGGCGGTTCCGATATGCTAACCACATCGAGTTAGCTAACACGGATACGGGTTAAGACAAGCAAAACCCTGCAGTTTCCATTACAAACATATAGTAAGAATGGTCAAGTCAGTCAACAAGCAAGTGCCGACAGACCTGTTTCGTCCTTATTAGGAGTCGTCAGGTCATTAGATAATTTTTTTCCGCATTTCTTCCTACAATTTACATGAAAATCTGGCAATTAGTTAAAGCGTTTTAGCAATGCATATCGTATAAAACTAAGCTAATTAATAAGCCATCGATAACAAAAGGTCAGTTTGTTTCTGTACGTCGTAAGCAAAAACTGTTATGTGTCTTCCATAGCTGTATCAGTCAAAAAAAATTTGGGAAGGGCGATGAAGTTTTGCCTAAATTTTGTCACATTTGTCCGAATCATGATTTCCTAGTACTTTACGGATAAGACAAAAAAATTGTTTAAAATGACCAGGAAGAAGACGTAGACCATTTCTCTCAGATTTTTCTCTAAAAGAAAAAAAATCTCTCAGAATTTTCGATTTTTGTTCTAAAATCATGATGTTCTCTAAAAAAGATCTTCATTTAAATTTGTTAACTATTTTCTGCATTTGATCATTGTCGCTGCCCTAAAATTTCTGATTTTGCTCAAGTTTTTTGTCACTGGACGAACATTTTTGGTTTTGTCCAAATATTTTTTTGTCACCAGAGTTGGATCAATTACAACATTACAGATCAATTACAATTACCTCAAGAAAATTTTTAATTACATTAAAATTACAATTACCCTGTAGCAAAAACCTCAAATTACAAATAAAATTACAATTAAAATTTTAGAGACAACAATTTTTTTATGCAAATTTTCTTTTTCTTGTTATTACAAACCACAAACTGCTCACAATTAAAAACTACTTCTTTTTTCAATCTTAAACATAAAATGACTCAACTAAAAATTTTTTAAAATTTTGCCCAAATTTAGAAAACTTGGGGCGGCATTGCCCCCTTTCCCCCCTCCCGGCAGGTTCGGTTATGGTGTCATCTTTAAAAAATATTTAAACAGTATATTTGATGTTCGTGTTACGCGAATTGGAGCTCTAGAGCTAGGGAGCATTTGGAGTTCAACTCTCAAGTAGCAAGTGTAATAAAAGATCATATAATGTGTTGTAATGTTTTTTAATCTGTCACATTAACAAATCCCGAGTTTCAGTTTAGATAAATTCACACTTAATACCATAAAAGTGATTTTAACAAAATTCAAACTGCTTTATAAAGAGACACAGTTTACTCAAGGTTCTACAAAAAGGTGCAAAAAGAATTTGTTTTATTGTCAACAACTTGCAAATATAACGCTTCCTTCATTTTATCACAATTATTTTGTTCTGATCTTGTATCCCCAAATTGGTCAAACTTTTTTCAAATTTTCAAAACGCTCTTAAAAGAGCAAAACGTTTTTATTTTAGTTTGATGATTTGTTATAGTAGAGTTATCGAAAAGTTTCCAGCAAATATTATATTTTTAGAGATTCCTGCAAACCAATGACATAGATTGACCAAGTCGATACAAAGAAAAACTAAATTTTGAAATTTACTCAATACCACACATAACATAAGAGTTCCAATCAGCAAAGTTTTCTTGAGCTACGGAACAAACGTTGAAAATACAACGTTTTGAGATTTTTCAAATGGTATCGAAGCTTTTTTGTGCCTTCTATAAATTATTCTAGGTTTAAGTGTTTTTGGTTATTTTTAAGCTTGCAGGTTTACAGATTGAATGTCAAAATTTACAGATTTTAATATAAGAAGAAAGAAAAGTCAGCTGAAAGAAGTTGTCTTATTAAAAACTTGCTGACTAAGATGCGTTAAATTTGTCATTATTTACGATGAAAATTTGCCTTTCTAAAATTATATTCTACGAGTAGATTATAGAAACATTCGGAAATTTTTGAACAACTAACAATAAAAAAAAAACAAGTCGATCTTGTTTAAATTAGCGAATCAAATAAATTGATATTTTACTATTTATGTTAAAGTTCTTTTAATCGCTTTATAATTTTATACAAAAAAATATATTTTGTAAACTTAATAAACTTCATTGGTTTGCAAAAATCAAACAACAGTTTGGCATTACAACGTCAAACAATACCGAAAGTTTTATTGACATCTTTTTTTTCATTACTACGCGTATTATTATACAATTATTTTCTAAAACTTCTTGTTTGTGTTGTTCAGAAAATATTGTTAAAAACTTTGTTTTGATTTTATACTGTTTGAAGTTTGAAATGATGTTTTTTCAACGCTTTTTAGTTTTAAGCATACTATTACTATCCTTAACAAGAAGTAGAAAAGATCAGTTATACAACAAACCAATGTTGACACAAACTGAAAATTATTCAACCAATATGTTTCTCAATGCCTCATCTGGTCAGTATAACAGCCATTTATTATTCAAGAAATGCCATTTATACTTATAATGATGAGTGACTGTAAAATCTCAAAATTCTACAGAATCAAACACTGAAAAACTAAATCAAAATATTGTTGTCTCCAGTAAGCTTGATAAAATCTATTCATTTGTTAATCGGATTAAAAACAAAAAATTTTGGAATGCCATTTTTTCTATGTTGATACTGGCGGTTTAATGTTTTTACTTATTCACAACAGTCGGCCGGTACAAAACTTTAAATGCAAAAATTTTAGTACAAATCATTCTTACAATGATCAAAGTCTTAATTGCTCAAAAGTGTATCCAATCATGTATCTTGCTCATAGTTCACTAAAATCATTAGAATATAATCATTGCGATCAACAAAAAACTAGAGCACTAGAAACAGCTGGAATAAAGTTTATTCGCTTGTTTAACGAAAGCTTTCAACAAGAAAATGCTTGCAATCAAATAGAAAACATTTGCATTAACGATCTTGAGCTTCATGAAACCACAAAAAGCTTCATGAAATCACAAAAAGAAGCAAATTGGAGCGGAATATCCTGGAACCATCTTATAAAAGATTTAAATCTGGATTTGATCAAAATCGACGATTCTTTAAGTCCATGTTTATTCGATGCTCGTTATGAAAAACTTAATATATTAAGACGAACTCTAAATAAACGGCTAAAAAAATTACTGCTTTGTTCAGCAAAATCGATAGCGTGCTCGAAAGGATTTTACACTTGGAATGGTTTAGATCAGAAGTGAATATGATATTGCTTTCCAACTTGAAATTTTTGTTTTACGCATAACAGTTTTTGATCTGGGATACAATAGCAAAATTTTCTAAGAGAAATCCAATTGTCTTCGAAGATATTTTTGCTTAAAACCTTTTTGTTAATTAGAATTCAACATTATTTTTTACAATGATTGAATTAATACTTATTAGTAAAATGTTTTAATAGTAAACTGCTAGTTATAACCAGTTTGTTTGAATTTGATTATAAGCGTGGACACCATAACGTTGGTATTATTTAAAAAAATTTATTAAATAACAAAATGGAAGAATGCGTATGAAAAAATTTTTTATTGTAAAAAGAGTATTTTAAAGTGATAAATATATTTTATGGCTATAATAACAAAAATACAAAAAACTAGGTTATTTCAGTGAATAGCGCCGAAGCATTGACATAATGCCATTATATTGATATTATTTATGCTATACGTTAAACACAAGAGCGCAAAACTTTTTACTATTTCCGGCCGCATCACAAAGTTAGTTTTAACTTGCTGCAGCCATTAAGTTAAAGGAAATTCTATGAAATTAACTAACATACTCGTAAAATAAAAAGTTTTATAAATGCCGTTTCCAACAACCAAAGAAAAGTAGTGAAAAGACATGCAGCAATTTTGTGACAAATTTATTTCAGCACAATTTGCAAACGATTTTATTAATTACTCGTTTGGTCTTTACATACTCGTAGAAAAACTTGCACAATTAGTCACCTTAAGCTGTATTACCATAATAAGCAAGTAATGAATTGTTACATTAGTGACGTTAACATCGACAGTTTGCAGTCTACAAAAAATAGAATCAAAGCGGCATGAGTATAATATAATGTAATTTGTGGCAATAAAGGAGGAAATGTATTTAGTAAAATTAGCCATAAATTAAGTGGCTGACTTATGTGCACTGCCGCATAAATTACTATCTAAGGCTGTAGGTTGTGTACCGTTGCATTAAAGTGATTAACCAGTGTATCAGATTGTAAGTAACTGAAAATTTTGGTGTGAAAACCTTTATCTATTTATTCTATTCGCTTTTATTGTTTCAAAAATTAATAGAATGTAAAAAACCTTGTCCGACTAAACTTTTTAATTAAAAAAATTATAAATGGTTATGAATATTTATTGTTTTTGCAGATGCGGGACAAACTACGAGGGTTGTTTGAAAAGTAACGGGACTGTGTAAATAATTATTTTATTTGAAATGCCACGTAAAAATTACAACTTGTCCCCTTCAAAGTAATCTCCTTGAGCTCGAATGCACTTTTCTAATCTCTGCTGCCATGCTTTTATGCACTTCTGGAAAGATTCCATTGGGATCGCTCGTAGTTCCTTCGTTACGGCTGTTGTTATGGCTTTTGAGTCTTGAAAACGGGTTCCTTTAATGACTCCCTTGAGCTTAGGAAACAAGAAAAAATCACAGGGAACCAGACCTGGCGAGTAGGGTGGTTGCTCCAGCACGGCAATGTTATTTTCTGCAAGAAATTTTCGTATGCTTAAGGCATTGTGAGCAGGAGCATTGTCATGATGAAGCAGCCATGACTTTGTCTCCCACAATTCTCTTCTTTTCTCCCTTACCAAACGCATCAAACGTCGCAAGATGTCTTTGTAAACATTCTGGTTAATGGTTTGGCCCTGTGGCAAGAATTCTAGATGAACAATTCCATGAACATCAAAGAAAACAATCAGCATTACCTTAATTTTGGACTTGAACAGTCTTGCTTTCTTGGGTCTTGGTGAGGATGCACTCTTCCATTCAAGGCTCTGCCGTTTGGTGAGTGGATCGTACTCGAAGATCCACGACTCATCACCGGTAACAACTCTACTCAGCAGATCTGGTGTAATTTCAAGTTGTTTCAGGATGTCTTGACACACTTGCACACGATTTTCCTTTTGCCCATCATTCAGCAACCTTGGTACCATTTTCGCACAAACCTTCCTCATCCCCAGATCTTCTGTAATGATCCTCCACACCCTCTCACTATTCATGCTCAACTCATCTGCTATCATTCTAACAGTAAGGCGGCGGTCACTGCGCACTTTTTCTCTCACACGCTCAACATTTTCGTTTATTCTGCTTGTTGTTGGCCTTCCACTCTTAGGATCATCTTCCACATCCTCTCTTCCCTCTCTGAACATCTTGTGCCACTCAAAAATCCAAGTTCTTGACATCGTAGCATCTCCGTAAACTTCTTGGAGCAAATTGAATGTTTCAGTTGGAGTTTTTCCAAGTCGAACGAGAAACTTCAAGTTGATTCTTTGTTCAATGCTCATTATTTGTTAACAAAAGAAAAAAAAAGAAAAAAATATTTACTAAATAAATTATCCCAAAACGAACTACAGTAAAGCGCCTTTCAAGAAAAGCCTGTAAAAAAGCATATGGTTGTCACAGAATGCTGAAACTACATTTTTACAACCACAAGACATTGCGCCATCTTAAAAAACAAAGCTTTTATCACTGTTGCAAGTGTTGTTTGTGCAAAGCATACAGTCCCGATACTTTTCAAACACACCTCGTATATCATTTTCTTCGTAACATCTGTTGTCTTAACTGTGGCGACAACACTTTCTAATCTAACGGTTCTGATTGTCTTCTGTACTAACAAGAAGTTAATAAACGGACAAGCAGTGTATCGAATATCACTGGCAATTTCGGATTTTTTTACAGGAATTATAGTTTTTCCATCATTCATTATTTCCAGCTTTCACCACTTAAACAACCTTGAAGACGTTCATTTTAAATTAATTTTTACATTGACGCGATTGGGTTTTTCACAATGCTCAGCTTGCATGTTTCTATATTCACATTAATCGCTGGTTTAATTGACAGATCAAAGTTGTTTACCGTCCATTATCATACAACGTGTAATCATCAATTTTATTGGAATGGAAAATATGCATAGTATTGTGGATAATCTCGATAATATTATCTGCTTTACCATTAGGTGTGTTTGCTAATTCATATAGATATTCAACTGACGCTAGTATTTTGTCAATTCCTGTATTTAGTTCTGTTCCACAGTATTTGTATACGTATTTTTCTTGTATATTTTTAACCTCCGTTCTTGTAATGTGAATATTCACCATCATGACATTTTTGTGTTTTATAAAAAATATTCCAAAAAAAGACAAAAAATAATCCCGACAGAAACACAAAATCAAGAAATGAAAAAGCAAATTCGACTTTTGTTTACACTCGGTATTATGGTTGGTATGTTTAGTCTTTGTTTGTTACCTTTAGTAATTGTTGTGGTCCTTTGAAGTTTTTTTCTCGTTTTTTTGAAAAGTTTTAAATTTTTTCAACATGTTCTATGGTTTTTGGAACATCAAACAGTCTTTGGAATTTTTTTATTTACAATGCACGTGACGAAGCATTTAAATCTACGTCTAAACGCTTGTACAAGAAACTGCTGTGTTATTTGAAGTAGATTTACTGTATTAATCAAATATCAAAACCTTTAGGTTAAAATGTTGGTATACGTTGACATGTAACACCTTTACTTTAAACCTATAAAAGATAGTAAATTTTTGATATAATATTTGGGCGAAACAAAGCAAGTGGACTGTTGATTAACACAATATTTGAATTTATATTAAAAAATGTTGAAAGTCATACTTAGCAAACTCTCGGGTCGGTTCTTTTTTTAATAATTTACTTGATTGAAGCAAGATTTTCTTTTTGTTTTGAATCAAGCAAAATTCAGAAATCAGCTAAAGATATTATTTTGATCAACTTTTAACTAAAATAATCTGAAATGCGTTTTAACATTGTGTAATTCTTTTGTCTTTTTATATGAATAAAAGTTGAATAAACGCCATGTTCTTTTTACTTACACAACATAAAAATATAAGTCTTTTTATAGTTTTGCAAGGTTGCATTTTTACAGGGAGTAATTTCCTGGACCGTATACTTGGAATATATATTTTTTCTATTTAAATTTGTCATCAATATTTATTCTTAAAGATCAATAAGAATGGTCAAGTCAATCAACAAGCAATGCCGACAGACCTGTTTCGTCCTAGTTAGGATACTACAGCTTGTTGTTGACTCCAGCTAAAAGTAATATTTTTCTGATGAAACCAATTTTGAAGTCTGTGGCAACCGTTCATGGTATGTCAGGAGAAGCATCGGTGAACCACTCAGAGAAGCACATAATTAACAAGCTCCTAAGCATCCACCAAAAAAGATGCTTTGGGGTTTCTTCACTGTGTTTGGATCAGAAACTTTATACCCATTGAAAGAATGATGAATTCGGATAAATACCGGTACAAGGACATTTTGGCAAATTATTTGCTCCCTATCTTATCTGATAGTGATTCTTGAGCAGGAAGAGGTTTTCAGCAGGATCTAGCACCTTGCCATATCTCAAAGAAAATGCAAACCTCTTTTTGCGTAGACCGGAATAATCCTGTTAGATTGGCCAGGGAATTCCCCAGACTTAAACTTAATTGAAAATCTTTTGGAAATAATCAAAAGAAAACTTTCTAAATATGACCGTTCTACAAAAATATTGCTGATTGAAGCTATAATAAGGATCTGGTATCATGATAAAGAGCTGAAGAAGACGTGCTGTAATCTTGTTCACTCCATGCCAAAAAGAGTGTCAATGACTATAAACTCAAAAAGAGGACATATCAAGTAATTGGTTAGTTTATTGTTTATTTCTATGCTAGTAAAGTTGAATAAAATCGTGTTTTTTAAAATTTACAGCAATTGTCCCAATTAATTTGCACAGTACTGTAGAGTAAAAGGAAAAGTGTACAGTTCAGTGATGAGACCAGCAATGGTATATGGACGTGAGACAGTGGCGGTCAAAAAGAAACAAGTGGAAGAGATAAAAGTTGCAGAGATGAAAATGTTGAGGTTTGCTATGGGAGTGACAAGAAAAGATAAGATTAGAAACGAGTACATCAGGGGTACAATTAAGGTAGAACGGTTAGGAATGAAGATGAGGGAGGGAAGGTTGAGCTGGTATGGACATGTCGTGAGTAGAGTACAGGAGTACGTAGGAAGCAGGGTGATTGAAATGGAGCTACAGGGAAAGAGGAAAAGAGGGAGACCGAAGAGAAGATTTCTAGATGTAGTGAAAGAAGATATGGGGAAGTTGGTGTGAGGGAGAAGGATATTGAAAGCAAGACGCTTTAAAAAAACATGATAGGCTGTGGCTACCCCTGATTGAAGGGAAAAGCCAAAAGAAGAAGAATTTTTATCAACAAAAATCTACTGTTGACAAGTTTTTCTGACTAGTATAGCTTTTGTTTACAATGCAGGCTGTAGGCTAACAAATGGCTCGAAAAAAATAATCAGTTGATCAGGTTTTATCTGTTCTACGTGACATACGCGAAGATATATCTAAACGAGGAAATGAAGAATCTTTTAACATAGAGTCAGACAATGATGAGTTTATTCTGCTGCAACTGCGGCAGCACTGCGATAGATTGAAACAAAATTGACTTACTGTTTATCAAAAACTGATTTATTTTAGTTTCATTGGGACATTCGTCACTGTTGTTTAACTTTGCCATCTTTATACTTCTCCTCTGATGATGACTGCTGGTAGATGGTATACCTCAAAGTAAGAAGCGAAAAAATATTCATGACTTAAAAGTTTGCATCAGTCGTTTCACCAAATGCTATGATGCAATGAAGGCAATTGCGGGCAAGCTACTTCCTGCTGTTTACAATTGCTGAGCGCTGAGAAAATTAATAACAAAAAACATGTCGGCGACCCATAATCGTTGTAATTATTTTCATTTTATTTTTTAGCTTTTGACGAACAAAAATCAATAGCGGTTTTTTAAGACTCACTTTTGCCAATAAGTGGCATGTTATTGGCAAATATGAAAACAGGTGCTCCATGTATTAAAATTGGACGGTTGAAACCTTATATAATTTGGTGCCAGAATACTTTTTCTTTTATAACAATAAGTTTTATCTGTAAACTGCATAGCCTATTGCATTTCATGTCTAAGAACTGGCGACAAAAATGAAATTTTTACGTGTCTTCCATTCTAGGATTCAGTGCCTTGATGCAAAATTTTACCAAAACACCAATGACTATTTATTAGATTATATGATTTCATCTAATATTAAGCCTTGCATTTACACTGATTTTATAAATTTTGATAACAGAATTGATTTTTATAATTCTTTATTTATGATAAACTTTAATATTAGACCATTACAAAAAAACTTTGATTCGTTCTTTGAAGCATTACAGGTCCTTCCTACCCTTCCACAAATTATCTGTATTTCCGAAACTAAAATTAACAAAGAACCTCTTATTAATATTTCTATTTCTAATTATTCTTTTGTTTGTGCGAATTCTAATACACGGGCAGGTGGTGTGGGTTTTTACTTAAACAATTCTATATCTTATAAAACAATCGGTAAAAACCTATTAAAGATCGCTGGTTGCGAGGATCTTTGGGTATCTATAAATTTTCCAGGAATTAGACACACAATTATTATTGCTGTTATTTATCGTCATTCAAATAGTGACGCTAATACTGTTATCAAAGCACTAAACAAAAAACTGTGTGAATTTAAAAGCAACAAATATGATATTTACTTATTTGGTGATATTAACAAAAATATTTACAATAATTAATCCAACTCCATAAGTGACGAATACCTTTCTATGTTAGCAAGTAGTTGTATTTTCCAATTAATTACAAAATCAACTAGAGTTACCGACACTTCCGCAAGCCTCATTGATCATATATTTGCTAGTTCTCTATCTAATCCTATATGTCCTAGAATTATTTTAAATGATATTAGTGACCACTTCATGACATATTGTGCGATTTCTTCGAGAGCTAAACCATATTCAACTGAACAAATTAAATACCTTGTCAGGGATATTAGCAATCTTAAAATTGACAGTTTTTTCTGTCGTCTCGATAATGATATGCACCATTTTGCACCTTTTCTTAACGATATTACTGCTGACAATTACAACTTTATATTTGATAAGTTTTTGCAAATAGTTAGATCAGCAATTGATTTTTATGCACCACTACGTCAAGCCTCTCGTAGGCAAAAACGTATCCAGTCAAAACCCTGGTTAACTAAAGGTCTTCTTGTATCCATTAAACATAAACAAAAACTTTTTAGATCACATTTCATGTCTTATGATTTAAAGAAACAGCAATTTTATAAACAGTATTCGAACAAATTGAATAAAATTAAGTATAAAGCTAAAAAATTCTTTTATGTTGATTTATTTGAGGAATGTTTCATTCACAATAACCCGCGTAAAATATGGTCTACTATTAATTCTTTACTACATACAAAATCTGATAATCCATCAACTCCTTCTAAACTGCGTATTAATGATATTGTCGTAAATAACCCCGTTAAACTTGCTGATTGCTCTAATCACCACTTTCGTGAAGTTGGAACTAAATTAGCAAATAACCTACCACCCTCTTCTGTTTGTGCAGTTAATGACTATTTAACTAAAAGAGTTTTCTCTACAATATTTTTAGAGCCAATTACTAGTGATGAGGTTACCAACATTATTAATGCTCTAAAACAAATAAAGCTGGTAGTTATGATATGATATCTTGTTACTTTATTAAGCTGTCGTCTTCTATTTTAATTCCTATTCTGGTTTCGTTGATAAATGCTTCTTTTAGTTTGGGTATCTTCCCTGATGATTTAAAAATAGCAAAAATTATACCACTTTTTAAAAAAGGTGATACACTTCACATAGACAACTACCGTCCAATTTCTTTGCTAACTTGTTTTTCAAAAATTTTTGAAAAAGCAATCTTTACTCGCTTTTTTAATTTCCTAGATAAGAACTCAGTTTTAATTCCAAGCCAATATGGGTTCTGTCCCAACAGATCTTTTACTCATGCAATACTTGATATTGTATCGACTACTTATCCTAATATTAATAATAAAAAACATACTGGTATGGTTATGCTTGACCTAACCAAAGCGTTTGATACTGTATTTCATAAACGACTACTATTAAAACTTGGCCACTACGGCATAAGAGGGACTGCATATAATCTCCTACAATCATATCTATCAAATAGATCTCAGTATGTATCCATAGTTAATATAAACTCGAATCTTAGAAATGTTAAAATGGGTGTCCCTCAAGGTTTGGTTTTAGGCCCTCTTTTATTTTTGATCTATATTAATGAGCTTCAAAATTGTATGATAAGTACCCCTCGCCTTTTTGCTATGGACACTGCTGTTCTGATCCACGCAAACACCTTAACCGAACTTGAGATTAAAATTAATCGTGAATTAGAGAATGTGGTAGTATGGACAAGGAAAAATAACTTAACTATTAATCCTATGAAATCTCAAGCGCTAATAGTATCGCCTTCGTTATCTAAATCAAATTTTGCCATTACCATTAAATTAAATTCAAGTATCTTACAAGTTTCAAACAATATTAATTATTTAGGAGTAATAATTGATTCCAAACTTTTTTTTAAAGAACACTTTTTAAAGTTAAAATCTAAATTATCTCGAGCAGTAGGAATTATGTGTAAATAAAAGCATATTGTACCTCTTCGTATTCTAATTCGTCTCTATTATGCATTTTTTCACTCTCATTTACTTTATGGCTTATTGGTTTGGACTGCTACTTATACAAGCTATCTGCAACCGATAAACATGCTACAAAATAAAGCTCTGCGTATAATTAGTAATTAACAACGATGAACAAATTCTACTATTTTCTACAGTGGCTTAAAGATTTTAAAGTTTCAGGATTTAATTAAACTCGAAATAGCCAAATTTATGTTTAGTTATGATAATTGCCAATTGCCACCTACTTTTGTAAATTACTTTCTCAAAATTTCTCAAATTCATTCACGATCAACTTGTTTTTCAGACAAAAACGTCTTTATCTGCCTAGGTACTCCACTAATCGCCTGCAAAAGTCAATTAAATTTCGACGAGTTAAAATATGGAATGGAATCCCTGTTCACATTAAAACAAATTGCTGCTCACTCAAAAAACTTTGCTCTGAAATACAAACAATACATTTTACAATCGTATGAATGATGGTTTTTATATTTTATTTTTTCTCTTATTTTCATTGCATCTCTGTTTGCGCTGAGTCATTGTTATAGTTATGATACCTAATTACTCATTCTAATTTTATCATCTGGTGGCTGCTTGACTTGAAGACCAATTGTTTTTGGTCACTTCGCAGTCTCCACGCTGGTTTTTTTTTTTTCTTTTTTTTTGTACGTGTTATGTAATCGTTTACCATTTATTTGATCTTGTAGCATGTGTTTGTTTTGATTTGATGTTACAAACTGGAGAAATAAAGTCTTCTCTTCTTCTAGATCTAGGAGATACGCAAAACTAATGTAAACGTAAAGTATTGTTTTTCAAGAACATCGTACGATGAGGTGAGCATTATTGTATTGAGAACATTAAATTATGATCATCATTTAAACAGCCTTCTTCTTTACTTCACCCATGACCTTAAGGAAGTCATGTTTGACCACGCTTTCAGGAAAAATCATATAATCAGACATGCATAAAAAAACAATATATATGGTTACATGCAATAATCTTTTTATTTCCATATTTATCCTTCTGACTTCACAGGTAAACGTTGAAAGCGTAATGCATAAGGTAAAAGTCAAGCAATGACCCCTGCCCTCTTCCGGAGATGTCAAGATAATGCTGTCCGGTTAAAACTTTTTATTTTGCTTTTTAGTTTTTATTTACAAATACAGCAAAAATTTATAGTTGCTTAGTAAGACCACCAAGCAGAGGAAAGTTTGTCAAGAAATCTTTTCCAAAGAGACGAGAAAAGAGTAGGTTTTGGACTGCCACCGCTTCTATCGGGTGTGCCAACAAACCGGCACTTTTAACCACTCGACCACGCTGCCGACTAATTCTACTAAAACGGTGCACAAAGTTTTCTTTTATATTTGGTCAAAAAATTTTTTCAAAATCTTTTTTTGTTGTCATCTAAGTGAATAGTACTTGTGAAACGTTACTTTGAGTAACTTTGGAATAAAGTGAAAAAATTTGGTTCCGAATAAAACGTTGTCATTAGGCTTTAGTAAATATTTTTAATAAATTAATTTTTACCACTGGTAAATTATAGGTTTTCACTAGAATTATATCATTTACTTAAATCTTAAGCAAAAAACAAGGTTGTGGTGATGGCATTGTGTAACGGTGTAAAAGTGTATCAGTGGAAATAAATCTAAAAATCTTCTGCAGACCGAAATTATCACTACGTGTTTTTTAGTATATTGTAAAACTTTTTTTCAATATATTTTTTAATGATTACCACAAATTACCTATGATGAAAGAAATTTTTTCATCCCGATTGCATTTATCTTCATTGCAACAAAAGAAGCACACTTTGTGTGACTGTGAATTGCATTCCAAGAGACCATTATTCTGATTAAAGTCGTTTATACAAGCAGTTTGTTGTTCGCAACGTTTGGTAATTAATGTTTTAGAATCAATGACTCGTATTTCGTATTGACAAACCTAAAAAATTTGTATTGCTGAACATTTACAAATGTTTATTCTTGGCAGTTTAATTATTCTGAAACACAATCGCTTTTATAGCTCGATAACGAACCAAAGCTTTGTCTAGTTTGTAATAAATTGCTTTTCTTTCTGTACTGTTATCATGATAATTTTGGCCGTATAAGAAGGTGTTTGGTCATCGTCCATAATTGCACTTATATGTGATCAAAAAAAGAAACTAAATTAATGAGATTAACTTTTTGAGATTAATATTGAGGTGAACAAGATAAAAACCAAAATTTTAATAACAATCTTAATTTACAGTAAATTATTTTAGTACAAAAAAAAACAAATCCACCAAAATTTCTTTGTAAAAACTGATCTACCATTGATCAATTTAACGCTTCTGCAAAAGGAAGGGCAATCTGCTGCTTTTTGTAATTTTTATGCGGCACTTCCTTTTCTTTCAACAATTTTTTCTCCGAATAAAATAATGTGAGACTTAGTCTTTATTTGATTGGTTTTGACCCAGATTACGATTTACAGTGACTCTATTTTAGTCTCCATTTGATTTTGAAAGAAAATTTTTACTTTGACTTCGAAAGTTCTTTAAGAGTTTTATGGATAATAAACTTTCCTAAATGGCTCTTGTATGAAAAAGATGGCTTACCCAGTCCTAGTAAATCAATTGTATAAGATTAGATCTGATTCTGGTACAGATTAAAAGAAAAATTTTAAATTGGAACTGTTGGCCGTAGGCTTTCCTTCTTCAAATTAGCATTATTTAAAAACAGTTTGAAGAAAATCAAAACATTGATTGGTTAGCTAAAATTCTTACTCAATGCTAACCCATCACAAGACCCAAAACAATAGGCCACGCATCTTTGCTTAAGTTCAAGTTTGGGTTATATTAAGCTCAAAAATAGAGACCACTCTCAAATCCGGTACTTTTAATATTTAAATAAGTTGTTAGCAGTTGTTTTTATAAAGGTAATTATACCAAATAACAATACGTTTTACCGACCTGTCCCCGAACACACTTTTTAAAACCTTGTTCGTTACAGATCTCGTTTGATAAAGCATTTTCGCAAGTGTAGCAACCCAGACCTTCAGTTTCTCTGCCCAAACCTTTAAAACATCAATCTCCTTATCAAATAAATAAATCTTTGGAGTGTAAAACAAGAACAAGTACAAGGAGGATCACATAAAGCAAGGGGCAGTTAAAAAATGGTTTAGAATAGTTTTTGTTGCATACGGAATGTTTTAAATTGTTTTTAAACAAATTCAATACTTTTTAAAATTTAAAAAATTTGAAACAAATTCGATGTGGATTATAATACAGAGTTTACTCAAATCATTTATCAAATAAACTAAAACTTTTGGCTGCCGAGTGCCAGAGAAACAAAACTTTTTTTATATAGAACATTAATATTGAAAATACTTGAAAAAAAGCTAAGCATTAAACTCTGAAATTAAAAAGCTTTACTTGTAATCCGAAAAGTTTATTAAACTCTTATAATAGCATCATATGGGATCATAATTTTTTACAGCTGTGCTCTGAAGTTAATATATCGATTTTAAAATAAGAAAAGAGCTAATTCAACCATAAAAGCTTATACAATTAAATCAAACAGTTGTTTTATAAATTTTAACTATCTAATATGTGTGGCAATAATACACTGTAAGTTTGAGTAATTTTAATGGCAATAATACACCTTGATTAGTAACTACTGAAATAAGTTTATAAATTGTTGAAAACACCTTCCTATTTTTTGGATTTTTAAGTCTGCGATAAAACTACGATTAGATAGGAGAGTTGCCATAATAATCCTTACTTGGAACAGATCAAAATTATTGTGTTTTAACAAACATATCCATCGAACGTCTATTACAACTTTTTCCGGCTTTTTCCCGATGAAGAGATTGCCACAGAAAATTGTTCTAATCTTTGAACTTACGTTTTTTGCTCGGAAGTCCAGAACGCTAGCCATCATAACAAGTCGTTCTAGGAATTTCATTTCAAAAATTTTTTTTAAGTTACAAAACGAATAACTTACATTGGTTAAATAAGACGGTTTTCAGTGTAAACGATATACACAGAATTCTTAAGAACATGGTTTTAAAACTTATTTGTTTTGATATAAGAATAACTTTATATTCTTTAAAAAATGAATCAGCACCAAATAAAAGTACTACTATCAAAAAAACAATTAGTATTTTTTTACATGACCTGACACGACTAAAAGCGCTTCTTTAAAACGAGTTAAGACTAATAAATATTGTATAGATACAATAAAAAAAAAAAAAAGAGACATACAGTCATTTTATGAAAACTCTAGTCTAGTTTAAGTAGTTTTTTGGCAGATTTAGGCTCATTCGGAAACCTATAAAACATTTACGTTCTCACAACGCTTATTTGCTTTAAATTCATATATTAATTAAATATTTCCTGTAAAATTGCATTACAAAAAACTTCAGCACAGTTCAATTTACGCTCTCAGAAATTGCTTTAAGTTTCGATCTCAGCAAAATATTAATAGCAGCATTGTTTTTCTCTTACAAAGTAATAAAAATACCATCTTCCGGAATAGTAAAAGGCTTTGCTTTTTTCGCTGTAAAGTAGCTAAATATAAAACGGATAAAAAGTTGAAATGACGTTTGCCTTGTAATGATGTAATAATTCTGGATAATTTTTTCACAAAAGGCTCTCAAAAGACTATTAGCTTTTTAACAACTGGCCTACCTTTGTACACGCGCTCTGCGATTTTCAATTCCGTTTCCAGTCCAGGTTCTATTATTTAGGAGTCCATGGGTATACAAAGCACATGTGCTTTTTATGTCTATGGAACAGTCGGCAAGATAGCAGTCACTATTTAGTAAAAGTATGGCTTCCTCGACAAAGACTCCAAATCGGAAGACATAATATTCAACACCAGTCTTTGGTTAGCTCAAAAAAAGTCTTTTTGCTGCATCTTCATATTAAGCTTGGTTTCACAAAAAATTTTGTGAAAGCGATGAACTGGGATGGCAATGGGTTTAAGGTTTTCAAAGATTTCTTTGTAGTTGATAAAAGTGATGTAAAATTGAAAGCTGGACTTTTTTTGTGTCCTGAAATTAGAAAGTTGATGCTAAATGAGGAGTTTGATCCGTTTGAACTGGATGTTTGGAATGTTTTAAAATCAGTTGTTTCTAACTTCTTGGAAATCGCCGTATATGCTGCTATTGTTGACTGCATGCTGAAAGCATATGGGTAATTAGGAGTTCGTATGTCTTTAAAAATGCACTTTCTAAATTCCCACTTGAATTTCTGTACTCCTAATCTAAGGAACCTTGAGAAAGTCTTGTGGAAAGACGGACTATGCCCATGTCTAGCATTTTATTAATTTCTTGCTTAGCAAGTGCGAGCTTTTCAGGCAAAAGCCGTCGAGCACAAAATTGGACTGGGAATCCTTGGGTCACAATAAAATGTTAAACATTCTGTTTAGATTGAAATCGAAAAAATTGTGGAGTAGAAATCTGAAAAAATTCAGCAAAAAGTTGAGCATAGGCGTTGGTTGAGTTGAGATGGCATTTAGACGAGGGGCTAAGATATTTGTTTTGCGTAGAGGGTGCTAGAAAACGACCGAGAATTAACCAGTGCTAAGTGTTGCAAGTCAACTAACAAGAAATTTACTTGAAAAAGTTCGCCCCTGAAAGAGTCATGCTTGGGCTTTCCAGAAAAAAAGTTTATCGAAACCGTCCTGAGGATAACTCAAGTGTTACGGCCCGTTTAACCTACATTTTGATAGAAATACCGTTAGCTGCCACTAGAACGGGACCTGGGTTATTAAAAAAACGCTTATAGCTAGACGGGGAAAAAACACTCAACTCAGCGTCTGTAATCACTAAAAACGAATAATTTGATAAGCGATCGTATACAAAAAACAAGCTGGGATTAATGCCGGTCACGCGGCAACTAACGACAACCGGGCATGCAGGGAATTTCCCCAAAATTGACAGGGTGGAACACAGCGCAGAGCCTTATTATCAAAACGTTTATGATAGTAATATTGTCCTACCTGGTCGGAATTAGTAGAAGCTTAAGAATCTGTCATATTCTTTTGATTTGGTCAGCCATAATATGTCTGATTGTTGAGCTAATTGACAAGGATAATTAATGTCTTCTAATGATAAAGCAACTTTGTATCTTCAGGTAGACGTTGAAAAAAATGTAGTTGAAAAGAAAACATGAATAGTGGTTGCTTAAGGGAGCGACCATGTCATTAATCAAGGCTTTTGGTTTTCTAATTCCTAGATCAGGAAGACTTAGCAGTTGGGCGGCTTGTTCTTGCTGGAAAAGATCAAAAGTACTAATCAATCGTTTCTTAATACTGCCATAACTCTCTTCCTCAGCGAGGTTTATAAAAAATCAATAAGGCGACTGGCAGTTTCCTGGTCTAAAGCAGCAAAAATATTTAAGTATTTAGTAGCATCTGCAGTAATATTTTGCAAAGCAAATTGTGCTTCAGCTTGTTGAAACAACACTTGTAGTCGCAAGATCAAAAAGAGCGAAAGTTTAAGCAAAACAGCATTTTCGTTTGCCATTTCTTAAAATATTCGATTTTGAGCGTCGAGGCACTAATTTTGCTAACTTAATAACCGCAGAATGAGTTGTTAACAAGAAAATACAACTGTTTGCTAGCTTGCACTTTTTACTACTAAAAATCCTCACCGAGAACAAGTAATCGTGTACCAAGTAATTAGTGCGCTTGTGACGCAAATAATGAGTGCAACAAAAAGTCACGTTGCAACAGAATAATAAATATAAAGTTTTATTCTCCAAAGTTGCTTTTTTTATAATTTAATTTGATTCTATACAAGTGACTTGACACCCATAAATAAAAGCAAACTTGATAATTCAAAAAGCTTTTAAAAAATATATTAGCAAAATGGTTTACATTTTTTAATTACCTACTTAAAGTGTCATATGTGGCACTGTTTGCGGTCAAAACATAACCTTGGTGAAAACCACAATCATTGAAAAGGCTAATTAGAACGTAACAGTGCAGAAAAGTTTTCCTTAATTTTCATTAATCATTAAGTATCCGTAGTCAAAACATTAGTCATGTAAGAAATTTTAATTAGGCATTGTTGTACAGTGGGTCAACTATCTATATAGAACAATTACTAAAATTAAAATTAACAATAGCGAAATCACGGAAATAAAAACAAAGGTAAAACCCAACAGATTGTTTCACCCATAAAAGGGATCATCAGGGGTATCTAAAAAGTAAAATAAAATAAAATAAAGTTAAGATAAAACTACCAGAAAGAATTGAAAACAATAGAAAAAACCGAAAAAACTTAAAAAATTTAAAAACTGTAAACGCTTATTAGATCGGAACATCCTACCTCGGGCTCTGCTAAACTAAACTGATTAAGATCGGCAAGAAAACACGAGAAAAAGGAAAAGCGCGCGAAAGAATTACAAATACAAATATTATTTCAAAATTTAAAGATTTAAAAAGGGTTCAAGTATCGGCTAAGGTAGAACGTTGTACACGGCGAAAAAAAAGAAAAAAAGAAAAAATGAAAGAAAATCACAGTTTAAGTTTGGCGTTAATCAATTTATATTTATTTTTATGCCGACACTTATTGATTAATTCGGTTCGTTTGTTCAGCAGAGCGTCATCATTTGCAATTAAGATTGCATATTTTTCTGCCAGACAGAGGTTGCATACTTTGCCCCCGTGTTGGTAAGGTATTGCGTGGCAAACTATTTTCCAAGAAATAGAAGGATTTATACCAGAATCTTTGCAGGACCAAATGAATTTCGAAAGTTCTGTTGCATTTCTTTTGGAGTCCGAATTGAAGGAATGGTTGTGGTTATAGAATCTTGCTTTAAATTCAGTTTCGCACAGTCCGATATAGTTTTTGGATTGGTCTTTGGCTTGTACAGTTACTTGATAGACAATTGCTTTGTCTCGGCAGTTGCCATTCAATGGACATGACGGCTTACCTGCAGTTACAGGGTTTAAATTCTGATTTGCCATTGTGGGACTTAAGGAGCTTCTTCTATGTATGAAGAGGCGCTCAAGCAAAGCGGACACAAGATCCAGCCGCTCCCTTTTGAACGTACAGCAGGAAGAAATAAACTTCGACAGAGAAGAAGAAAAGTTATATGGTTCAATCCCCCATATAATAACCGGGTTTCCACCAACATCGGGAAAACCTTCTTCCATCTCCTGCGGAAACACTTCCCTCCATCACATAGGCTGCATAAAATCTGCAACAAGAATGTCATCAAACTCAGCTACAGCTGCACCCCCAATATAGCAGACATCCTTTCAGCTCACAACAAGAAGCTCCTTAAGTCCCACAATGGCAAATCA
>OY796893.1:28915795-28959294 GCA_963680785.1 Diplosoma virens
GGAATTTTATAAATTGCACCACGCTTATATATATCATCAACAGAGTCTTTTATTTTTGGTAAAATATTTCCAATTGTTTTATAAGGGTAAGTATACACATTAATATTTAAATTTTTGAGAAAATAAGTCTTTGTACTTTTGTACATTAATGTGTCATTTGCCCGGATGGTAAGAGGTTAAATTATGCTTGTGCATGCATTTTCTTAATCAGTTAAATATAATATATTGCAGGCCAAAAGTGATTTAGTTCACATTCATTTAAGCAGTGGCAGAATTAGGAGTGATTTTTTACTCATCTTTCTATGGAAAATTTATTGCTTGCCATGAAACTAACGATCTTTAAGATTAACATATCAATTGTTTAATTATAATGTCACAAGTGTGAAATAATGGGACCTATAATGCTTTCATAAAAAGGTTTTTATGACTACATAATTGCAATCATGTAAAAAAGATGTTACATTATTCATCAAAGAGTTAAATGAATAGTAAAAATTATTTCTGGACCTTAAAATTTTGAATTAATTAAATTTCTCAATCCAAAGGATGATTAAAATCTGAGAGTCTGATAACAAATTCTTTTGCGGCCCGCGGATTGGGTAGCCATGGTTTACATACTTAAGAGTGTTTTGAATTTTAATTACATTATCATAAGATTGGTACGAATTTTCTATTTTTGTGGGCTGGATTAACTATTTTCAATCAAAAACAGTTAACCCCAAGGAATTCTTATCTCTTCCTGCTTAACCTTTTCCAATGACTGTCTTAATACAATTGAAGGATAGTCTGGGACCATTCCTCTGAGTAATTAGCGATTTTTTGATTCATTTTCATACTTTTCCTGTACCAACTCACGATAAGAATCTGGTTATTGCTGTTATTGGCTATTTGGATCATGGATATCAGGTTTAATACCTATTTTTTTTCATTTTTTCTGGATTATTTTAATTTCTATATCTACCCTCCTGACTTGCAGGAATGCAAAGGAGGCGCTAATAGATAGGCAATCAATTAAACCGACTGGTTGCCGAAGGTGACAAAAAAAATGCAGTCCGGTTAAAATTTTTTATTTTTTTTGTTTTATAGAAATATGACTTAAATTTAAAGCTGCTTGCCAAGACCACCAAACAGGGAAAAATGTTTTTTCCAAGGACAAAGCAGAATTACACAAGTAGGTTTTGAACCGAGACCATGTTAATCACAGTCACGGCGCCCTTAATCAATCGAATACGCTGTCAATTTACATATGGTTTTTTTCTTGCTTCTTACATATTATGTTAATTTTTAAAAATTTATTGCTAAATTGCAGAATTTTTTTATTTAACAAAATTATACAAAACTATTCAAAATAACAGTAGGATAAATCATTTCTTAGCGATACAAGATTTTTAAATGGCTTTCAGTAAAGCCATGCCAGAAGCTTTTCGTATCACATTTATTAATGGCAGTCGTGACAATGATTAAGTAAAGAGCCACGCGTATTTATAAGTAGAGTAAGCGCTGCACAATTGCTTGCGAAACAACTTTGTGTTGTTTTATTGTGTCACGTATGCAATGCAAAAACTTGCAAACTGTTCGGCATTGTGCAAGTTTGCATTCTGCAATCATTTAAATAGTTGCAGAGAGAATACAAACTCTTTTTGCTTACACAGAGAAGGCTGCCTGATCCTTATATACGTTGCCTCCAAGAGTCGCAGTTGAAAATGTCAACCTGCAGTTGTTAAAATTGAAAACTTGGTGTTTTCATAGTTCTTAGCGCTTTCTATATTTTTAAACAGATGCTGCTTAATAGTAGAACCGCAGTCTGGCTGTGCAGCTGTTTTCTTATTCGATCTTGAGGCTTGTGTTCTTGTTGCGTTAATTCCAGATCGGATCAATTTTGGAACCTGCTTTTTGATTCGGTCTTCGAGCCTTTGCGATGTGCGACCTACGTACCGACTGTCACAGTGGCACTGGAATTCATAAATAACATTACTTTTCTTTATGGCCGGTACGACATCTTTATGGGCAAAAGGTAATATACTTTTTGAAGTAAAAATTACTCTAGAATTGATCGAAGAAAAACAGTTGTCAATAGTGGCTTTTACTCCACTATTAAGCTTGGTAAAGGGTTCGCTCATCCACTGAACCTTTAAATAAACTGAATAGTTGTCTGGTCCAAAGGTTTTAGGTGTAAAAAACCTTGCACTTGTTCGTGAAATTTGCTGTTTGATTACATTTTCAGGATAGCCATTGTCTAGTACGATTTTCTTGATGTTTTCCATTTCTTGTTTTAAATGATTTTTTGTTCAGATTTTTAGTGCTCTAAATACCAATGTAGATATTAAATTTAAATTTCGGCTGATTGAACAAAAAGACTCCCATCGGATGTATTGTCCTGTAAAGGTGGGTTTTCGGTAGTTTTTTGTTTCAAATACGTGATTACACTTCTGAGCACAGGCGTCAAGAAAAGCAAGTTGTTAATCAAATTCTTTTTTGAAGGTAAAAACCAAAACGAGATAGAAAGCAATTTACCCACTACACTGTTAAAAAACATCAAAGAAAAAGTTGCAAAATTCCGCAAACATCAAAAACGCCGACTGCAATGATCAAAGAACTCGCAGCAGTTTTTTTTAACAGTGTACAAAGAACGATTGTCAGCACAATCAAATTGCATGCAATTAAACTTAATCTTGTGATACTTTAGAATAATTATGGACAAAGTGGTCAGCGTTGGCAGCAATAAATCAAGTTAATTATAACTTATTACAGTACAAGGGGTAAATCGTCGAAGCAAAACGCAAGAATAGGATTCGGGAAACTCAAATTAACAAAATGAGGTTAAGCTAAATTTATAAAGCAATGATCGGACAACAATTAAGACGCAAAATGCGGGAAACTACAGCGCAGAATAAAAAGCCAGTAAATGAGGTTAATACCTCACGTCGCAAAATTCAATGGGCCCATGACACTGTTCAGATAGACATACTACTATGAACAAAACTAAAACTAGGATTATTATTGTGACAGTCAGTGAAGCTTTGACTTTAAAAACTAAAGCAACTCAGATAAATAGTTTTGTTTTGTGGTATCGCTTCGCGAATAAAATAAAAACCTGCTTCACTTCTGATCAAGTAACCATATTATATAAACCAGGAGAAAATAAAGCAACACATCTAACATGAAATAAAAAACAAACAAAACAATTGAAAAAGAACTTTTGCTGTACATAAGAAAATGAAACAGGTTTTACCTTTTGCAAAAAACGAGCTTTTTATTCCGTTTTCTTGTGTTTTTGAGCACACCACAGTGTGTATAAAAAATCAATCTGACTTTTTGCATACGGAGTACTCATCAGTATTCTCTAAAACAGGGCCATAGTTTTATTCGTACCATTAATAAACAGTTACCGTTAAAAGTTTTGAATCAAATAGCAGAACTGTTCTAGCAAAGAGGCCTGTCTAACAGGTCTATTCTTCCATTAAGCTGATCATAATTTTTCATGATGAGTCTGTTTGACAGTATTCTTTTTCGCGTTTCCTACACCTTCCTTTTGCAGTTGTAGGCAGATAACATTGTCATATTTTATCGCCAATATACGGGCGTATTGTCTTTCTGTTTGACTGCCAAAACCTTGCAATTACATAAAGCATTGTGTGTAATCTGTGTTGTTGTTTTTAGCGCACATCAGACGGAAAAGCAGTTTTTGATGAAGACTCTGACAGTACCAGTTTTAGCATAATAGTTTTCGACTTCAACGTGGTCTTAGGATGCAAAAACGCTTATCTTCGCTGAAGTTTTGTAGGTCTATATACAATCTAACATTTCTTCTTCTTTGTATTGCCGCACTGACTTGATTGCTGCATTCTGTTTTATTCGGAGTCACAATTATAGCTAAGCAGCGTGACTTCATTGAAAAATTTGTCGTAAAGTGGCTTTTCTAAGAGCACAACAAAATCACTCAGTTAGATTAAGTATCGAACTCGTCTCCTTCGGCTTCAATTTCTGAATGTTAATACACTGAACCATCCAACCAACATAAACATTAATAAAGCACATGAGATAACGTTACTTTGATTTTGTCGCTTGGCTTTTTTTGTCTGTTTCAAATATTGTTCACTTGAAGAAAAAATCTACAATTTATAGCGAAACATAATTGGCTAGTTTTGCGTAAACATTCTTAATAAGCATAAATTTAAAAAACTTATTCAAAGAACTTAAGTTAACAATAAAGTTGTGGCTGTTCTTAGGTTTAGCATACTGTTTCTTTTTTGTATATCAAACAAAACTACTTAGATCTTTATTAAAAAAGATAGAAAATATCTCGTATTGCCATTTATTTGATAAATTTTAGAATGAACCAAATAATATAAACCTTTTGGTAGAAGGAAACGGATTGCTATAAATAGAAGTAACTAACTTTTCCAGCCAACCTGACATTCTGTCAAGCAACGATTATGTGCCGGAATTTACAATTTTAAATGAAGACTTTTTTTAGAGATTACTGCATATTAGGGATGAATTTTTTTCTTTTAAAAAACGTCTCGATTCACCATTTCAAAAATATGGTATGGCTAAAAATAGTCCCCAACCAGATAAAAATCGTCACAAGTTCTACAAAATTTGGAAAAGTGGCCCGCGGGAGCAACGAGCTTGGTCCACCCTGCTCTATCTAATTTCAGACTTGTACTTCAATGCAGTATGTGCCAGGTACATCTGTTAGCGTGACTCTGGATCGATTATTATCATAAATAAATTTTTGTTGCTTTTTTTACAAGTTCGAGCCGTATCATTACTGAACTAACCTCATATAATTATCTTTCTGATTCACTTTGACAATTATCTGATGAGAAGTAAGACATTTATCAGATGACTCTTTAGAAACTGCTCAGTAAATTGCACTGAAGCGTATTTTTACACAATCAACTAAAAGCTTACATTTTGCACAAAAGGACGGAAGTACTTTTAGCCTTTCAAAAACATTACGACAAAGTGTTTGATAGAAAAAATGAGAGGAAAATTTGAAAAATATTGAGTAGAAGCCGGCCAAGCTATGACGTAATAACTCGAAACTGCATTTTAAACGCACATTTATAATTTTTTTATCAATTCTTACAAAAAATCTCTTCACCGAGCGGCAATGCTTCAAATTTAAAATTTGTAAAACCAACATGGGATAGCCTCAATGATATATGTTCTTTTAATCTATAACTACGCCTATCGACTTGTGTAATTTTATACAAAGAGTTATTTGCAGGCTTGTCCATGGGACATATTTTTCTGTCCCATCCCATCCCATCCCACAGCAAATTATGCCAATCCCATCCCATCCCATCCCATGATATTCTTATCGGAATACAGTTCAACAAAAATAATTAAATTTATAAAAATTTAGGTTTATTGTCTACTAAATAGGACGATATGCAGTGATGGCATTCAAAATTTTAAGAATAGGTTCTCTTTTATATTTTCTCCAAAAATTAGGGTGTTCTCTAAAAAAAAAAAAAAAAAAAAGGTCTTCATTTCGATTTCTTCTCTAATTTCTCTATTTTCTCCCAAAATTAAGGTGTTCTCTGAAAAAAAAAAGGTCTTCACTCAGAATCGTTCTTTACACTCTGAACAAACATCTGCAGCAGATTGAAACTGTTACATTAAAACAGAGATATTGAAATACATAGATTACGTAAAGTAAAAACCGCTTCGCTTTTTCATAAATTGCCAGCAACAGATAAAGATATAATGTTACGCACAAAACGTAATCTTATATAAAAAAAGACTATTTGTATTTATTTTCCGGTGTCCCACCACAAAATAGATAATAGATACAAGTATATGAAGAAAAAAGGAGAGTAAAAAACATTTAAAAGGTAAAAAAGTATAAAACTCTGACGTAATCAAGTTGCTATGACATGGCTACTCTCCCATGAAAATACAAATGTGTGCTGTCCGATCCCATCCCATCCCATCCCATCCCATCCCCTCCCATGGGATGATTCCCATGGGAATCCTATTCCCATGGACAAGCCTGGTTATTTGCATGATTTCGCTTTAGTTATTTCTGGAAGATTCTAATTTAATCTAATGTTAGTGCACTTTTACGATTACATTGTTTCGCATTCGTTTTGTTTTGATTGTTTTTTACTTGGCAAAAAAAACCACAGCCAACATGCATCAAAAAACGTCTTCAACAAAGTTAATAAATTCTGTCAGCTTTGTAAAAAGACCGAAAAAAAGACACAACAAAGAAATAATTCTTATGCTCTGGCTTTGCGTTCTGAAAAAAACTTGACAACAAATTCCAAGGCCATACTTTTGTGCACAAGGCCCTATTAAGGTGAATAATTCTAATACTCTCAAAATTAAAAAAATATTAAAAAGTTTTAAAGAGTTTTTTTTCTGCTTTTGGTCCCCATTTGTAAGTTTACTTGTTGTTTTTTGGTTTGGACTATGGTTTAAGCCTTGGCTTTAAAAAAACTTTTTTTTTCACGTTTTGGCCAAATCATATGTATACAAATATAGCAGCATGATTTATATAATGAAAAAATTATTTTATTAATAAACAATTGTTTAATATGTTATTTGCTACTTTGCTTTGTCGGTTACAAATTGTTAGGTCTGCCTGACAGTTTGATTTATTTAGTGAATTGAGTTTTCGAGGCTAATCCTGGTTTTTAAAATTTTTGGATTTGAGTACAATCAAACTTTTGTTTCGAAGTACACCATTGGCTCACATTAAAAATCGAACTTAAGTTGATTCTAAAGTATTTGGTTCCTGGCAATTTGGTACATTAGGTTTTCTATAAAATAGAATATATACGTTTAATAAAATCAATTATCTCCGTTTTATTTTAACCTTCTGCAACTGTAAATTTTTTTTGTTGTTGCAGATTTGAAAGTACATCCGAATCTAATTCTAAAACCAAGCATAAGAAGAGTGGCAAGAAACGCAAAATCAATTAAACTATGCTTTGATTTTTTGATTCTATTTAATCAGAGTTTTGACAAGTGATAATTTTCTTGTGTATTGATACATCCTACCAACTTAGAGTTATACCCAGGTCACCAGTTACTGAAATGGTCTTTGACCCACGGCAGGATTTCTTTTGGTGGGTTTCTTTGCCTGCCCGACCCTTCGGAGTCACCAGTGCTTGCACTCCCACCCTTGATTAAGCAATGCACTCTTGACTTGTGACCTGTAGAAATGTATTGTTGCTTTTTATACTTTTTTTTCTTTTTTCTTTGTAAATGTACTTTTAAATTTTGAATGTTAAGACACAGATACGGTGACCATGCACAATTTTTTGTGCATGTTATAACGTATATCGTTTAGTTGCCGTCTCCCTATTTGCAACCTTTGCTCTATTTTGTCTTCAATTATTATCAATTGTTTCTTTTGGGTACGAATAAAAACAAACTACTACTACTACTAAATATTAATTTTTACATTCCAAGTGAAAAGGAGGCTTTATTAATAGAAGAAAAGATAAAACAACAGTAAATGCGGATAAATGGCACACATCTTTAATAATGAAGTTTTAAATACTGCAAAAAGCAAAAGGAAATGAAAAAAAACAAATAAAGAATGAACGAAATGACGATGAAAAAAAGTAATGCAAAAATCACACACGTTTAAAATTAATATTTACATTTAACTGAATTAAAAAAATATTGTTTAAAGCTAGTTTAAATATAGCTCCTTGATTTACACAAACAGCACGTATTCGCATTCAACAGAACAAGGAAAAACAAATTGGGTAACAGCAGTAAAATGAAACTGAGTTTTATAAATCTGAAAAAACAATATCATGCTAGATAACAAATTATGCCTAACAAAATGAAAATATTTAACAACAGTAAATTAACGACAAATTGATTGTGAAAAAAAAGTAAAGAAAAAGTTTCGAAAGCGTTTGGCATTTAAAAACTTAGTTGATTAAAAAAAAAAAATGCAGACTACTTTTTAATTACCGCATAGCATATAGAACTTTGGATGTTGATTACCTATGATGTGTTACAATAGTATTCAAATCGGTGATTATTAATAATTTATTGTTAGTGGAATGCTTGAAGAGATTTTAAACATTTATGGTTTCCATTGGTCATCAGTACGTAGGCCTATTTTATTTTATTTTTTGAGTGTCTCAGTTAAAGCAAACGAAGAACAAAATACAAACAAAAAATTTTACATTATCTTTTCCAAATGCACGTACGTAGCACAATAGAAACCAAGCTTTAAATACAGGGTTTAAGTTGTAAGATAACTTAAGCTTTTGATTAACCCTGTATATAAAACTTAAAAAATTCATATTATTTTCCTAAGTTTTTATTGATAGCTTAAATTCTATCTTGCCTTTGTTCAGATGTTTTTTTTATCAAATTCGTATGTTTGTGAACACGAAAGTGACATACATTGTTATGCTTACTCAACATTTAAGCACTAGAGTGGGCGAGCACTTAAATTTTCAGACACAAATCCAAAGTTCTGTTTGATCACATTTTATATTCTGTGATATTTGTAACAATTCTAAATTTAGTTTAACATTTTTAAAGTGGTTAAAAAAATAAAATTCTAATTTCGAAACAAATAATTATAAAGATTTGTTTATAAAAAACGTAACCTTGCCCTTAACCATAAATTATTTACAAATGTATTATCGTTCCTTTGAAATTTATTTTAATTTAATTTTATTGTTTGGATTCTGTTTGATTCGTTTTTATGCTTTTGATTTCTTAATTGAGTTTATTTTATTAAAACTCTTGTAAAAAGATTTAACACTAAAAAAAAGGTTGGTAAATCGTTTTTATAATAAGATGATTGATGTCAAGTGTAAATTGCGATTGGACTCTTGACTTCACTTCGATTATTTTCCCGATGAAGGCTCGTGGAAATCGAAAATATTTATTATCGGTTAATTTAGTTTTTTAATTATAAAATTTTTAGTTTAACTAAGGGTAAGTATTTTATAAATAAAGAAAGTACCGTAATCTCCCGCTTAAGTTCGCAACTTGAATCTAAACAGCGAATGCGAACTTAGCTGGTAGGTGGGAACTTAGCATTTATACCTGAGTGATTATTACGTAACATAGAACCTGTACAATTATCAGTTAAAGTCAAAATTCTCGTCATTTAAGCTAGTGTTTTGAGACTAATTGCTGCATTGACTTAAGATAAAAATTTATTTTTAGCAGGCAGCGATAATATTATTCACTTGATAATGTCAGGCAAAGTTAAGCGATTGAATGAGTCAGAAAGATTGGAAGTAGTTTCCGAGTTGAATCAGACAAATCTTCTCGTAAACGAAATATCGCACGACAGTACGGAGTAAGTGAGGCAGCTATTAGAAAATTCTGGTCGAAGCTTAAAGATATTCGTAAGCGTTCTGCTCTGATGTCTAAAGAAGCAAAAAAGAAAACGTTCAGTTCAGAGCGTCTGTGGGTAGGTTTACAGGGGTAGAAGGTAACTTATGCATGTACCTGTGGATTGATAGCATGCGTCGAGCGAACCTCCCTGTTCCACCTTCCCTCGCCATTTTAAAAGCAAAAAAATTACTGAAAAACTATTAATATTGGAGGGTGACTTTAAAGCATCATGGCAGTGGTTTAACCGATTTAGAGAACGCCGTGAAATACAACAGCTTTTTCTTCACGATGAAGGAGCAGAGGTGGACCGACAAAATCCTGATCTTGTTGCAGCTTTGGATAAGTTATATGCCATAATTGCAAAGTATGATCACGAAAATGTACATAACAAAACAGGCTTATTTTTTCGGCTGCTGCCTAAATACACTTTGCTTATGCCATTTGAGGATGTTAGCAGCCGACGAGAAAAGACAAAAGCCAAAGAAAGAGTGTCACTTGTAGTTTGTGCAAATGCCACAGCAACGCACAAAATCCCATGTACATTGATTGGAAAACCCAAATTTCCGGCTTGCATTAAGAATTGGGAATAGCCTGTCAAGTACATAAGTCAGAATAAAGCATGGATGGACGTCTTCACATGCTGGAAATGGTTTGAAAAAGTGTTTTATCCTGAAGTAAGAAAGAGAACAGGACGCCCAGTTCTTCTATTGATGGATAATGCTCGTGGTCCTTTTCTAGCTTTTGATAGAAATAACATCAAAATGGTGTTTTTTCCATCCAACTGCACAAGCTGGAAACCGCCTTGCGATATAAGAGTTATTGCAGCATAAAAAAAAATATAAATATTAATATTCATATCTCAAAGATTTTTTGAATTTCTACGAGCTGGATGAGAATTTAAAAGCTCTCAAAAAAGAATAAGCAAAAAGACTCACTAGAGGAGCAGCAGGTGTTGCTTATGGTAACCCTACTGATATGCTAAATACGGCTAAATATATCAAGCTTATTTAGGATGCGATTTTAGATGCGACAATAAAGAATGGTTTTAACCAGGCTAAATTAGTAACTTTGAAAGGTAGAGCTGATGAAGAAGTTGATATAATGGCTGATCTATTGTGTAGCTTCAAAGCATTAAATATTCCAATAGATGAAAGCACTTTAGATGAGTTTATGAATGTTGATGACAAAAACAATAAAGAGTTTTCACATGAGATTTTGGATGACGTCAATGAGGCACATAGTCCAGCACCAACAGGAAACGATATCCCTTTTTGTGGGTTTGAACACATATACAATAAAGTTTTTGAAATTGAAGATCAGTTGTGGTGTCCCGAAGTGCAAGTTCAAGCAAGAAATTACTATAATAAGTTGGGAAATTCCTTTGAGCGTTTTCAGCAAAAATTAAGGCAGGTTATTTTGGGCGCAAAACGCAAAAGAGAACGAAATATGCATCAGTTGACAATTCATGACTTGTTTAAATTCTGAATATTTTTACGACTTGCCTGATTTGCTGTAAATATCAATAAATTTTTGTAAAAGTTGAATCTTGATTTTTTAAAAATTTTTTGCGAACTTAAACGGGTGCGAACTTAACCAGAAGATTACTGTACTGTATATTCTCTACCAAACTTATATATTATTTATTTGAGGAGTCGATTGGTGGTACAAAACTTTATGATAGCTTTAAAAGTATGTTGATTCCTCGAAAACTTTTCATTGCAAACTCTTCGGGAGGAATTGTCAGAATGAATTAAAAACGATTCAATCGTGCATAGATAGAAAATGAGAGCGCGTTTGCTTTTCTCGACCAATCAGAAGCGAAACAAAGAGCGCTAGTGAATGAGTTTTAGACTGTAAAGAAACTCATTGTGTCGACATAGATTTGATTGATAAGATTTGATAAAAGTAACTTCCAAAGCTTCAGGTGGAAAAAGTACGTCCTCGGGCAAGGATAAAAAATTTGGTGTCATTGTATTGGCTGGCACAGGGAAATTTTTCCAAAAATTTCTGTCTAATAGAAGAGACAGTGGCGATAATTTAAGAGATGTTGTTTATCTTGCAGGCATGGCAAAGATTAGAGCGATCTGTAGAAGAATGATGGTTCCTGATCGGCCCGGAAACGTGTTGCTTAATGCGTTATTGAAACGTTTGGGATGTATGTTCTACCTACCGGCTGTTGCAGTGGCACATAATTTGATGAATGGCATTGTTGTGGTGATGGACAGGTAATACATTCTTCTTGGTTGCGGGTAGAAGGGGCCAAGTTGTAAAAATAACACGTCTCATTATCAATATAAGCAGGATCAGATTGCTCTTAGTTTATTCTTAGGATTCCTTCCGACAAATGTCAGATGAAAAGTTTTTGATAAATCAACACACTTTTAAAGCTATCTTACTAATTACTTGTACAAAGAAAAACAAAAATTTGTATTGTGCCCGAAGACTCATTCACTCATTAAAGGGATTATCAGAGTATCTAAGAACCGAGTAGTGAGTTAAAAAAAATTTGACATTAAAAAATTTGACCTAAAAAATCTAAATTAAAATTAGAAACAAATAATTCGCAAAAAGTTAAAGCTTAAATTTTAAACCAACAGAGAAAATTAAAGCTGAAAGGCTAAAAAACTCAAATCTACAGTTAAACTATTATTTTGGAGAATTAAATTTGAAATTAAGTTGACCTGGCAAGATCTAACATGTTGTTGAATTTAAATGTTGAGATTATGGGTTTAGGGTGCTAGTTCCACGGCAAAAAAACACGATTGCTTGTGACGCATGGCGCTTATAACGCGTGCCATGATATGAGCATGAAAATGCACAACAATGGGAAGACGTTTTGTAAAGAGTAGCGTTGGTTTTGAGCTCTTGCCATTGATCAAACACAGTCAGTCATGGCTTTACCAAAAGAGGGGCCCGGGGCAAGAAAAATAAGGGGGACCCACAATTTAGTGTACTAAAAAAAGGCAGCCAAAGTCATTTTTAGTGTATAGAAACAAAGTGATCTCTTAAAAAAAAGGTTTTAATTTAGGGGTGTCACTAAATTGAAGAGTCACCCGAAGCATGAAAAGCCACTTTTTAGTGTCTCTAAACAATGTGATCTCTGTAAAAAATACAAGCTCAAATGACACAACCTATAAACAGAAGCCAAATATGCTGCTGATATTTTTCTTTTAAAATTTTTTCTTTACTTTTGACATGCCACGGTGCTACTATGAAGAAATAAAGCAATTTTTTGTGTAGTGGGGCCACGTTTTATGTACGAGGTATTTTAGCGGGGCTTGGTGCGGCCACACCGTTTGCACCCTATTAAAGCCATCACTGAACACAGTAAGCCTATAACCTCAACATTTCAACTCAACAACATGCGAGGTCAATTTGAATTTAAAATTTAATTTTCTAAAATAATATCTTGATCTTTAACTTTGATTTTTTTAGCCTTATAGCTTTAGTTTTTAATTTTTAGTTCAATTTTTAGGTTTTATTTTTTTACTAATTCTTTAGTGTATAATTTTACTTTAATTTCATGCTGTGTTTTTTATGCCGACTTTGTGCTTTTAAATTAATACTCGTCGTCGTCGTCATCGTCGTCGTCGTTTGAAGGGTATCCACTCCAGGCCAGACACAAACAGGACTGGGGCCAAGGGTTTATCCTTTTACTACCCCAGACTGCTGCACTGCCTGGATCAGATGCTGGCAGTGATGTCATTAAACCAGCATCGAGTTTCGTCATTCAAAACCGTCAGATCTCGTGCTCCATGTGGTGCCCGATGTATAGGGCACGCTGTTAGTACATGGTCTGCGGTTTGCTCAGAGGCTCCACACTCGCAATTCGGTGAAGGAGCGAGACCCCATTTGTGCATGGACGAATGGAATCGCCCAACACCAGTCCGCAGGCGGTTGAGCTTAACCCAAGCTGCTCGGGGTAAGCCCATCCCAACAGGCCTGGCACCGGTCTCGGGCACAAAAGCACGGAGCCTGGAAGCATTTTCACAGTACTCCGTTTTCCATTTGTGATTTGTTCATTCAGAAGCGCGGATGCCAAGTCTGGCAAGGTTGTCCAAGAGATTCCGCGCACCTGGCACAAACGGGCGTCTGGATCTTAGTCTCACTTGGCGAGTATCTGAGGACCCACTTAAAAGACTATGCAAGATATGATCGGGGTCCAGAGATCCACGGTAAGCCAAGGAGAGTTTCGCTCCCAGTCGGCGAAGCTCAGCTGGATGGATGCCTGAGAGTACAGGTAGGTGGTCCGTTGGAGTGGGACGCAGGCATCCAGTAACTATGCGCAAGGCGTCGTTCAAGACACTGTCAATGATGCGAGTGTGAGCACTGCGACACCAGACTGGCGCACAGTACTCAGCTGCTGAGTAGACTAGGGACAAGTTGGCTATGCGTAGTGTTTTAGCACCAGCACCCCATCCCGAGCCCACGAGTCGCCTCAGCAGTGTGACGCGCGATGATAGTTTTTTGCGCAATGCCACTAAATGGTGACAAAACGTGAGCGATCTGTCCAGTTTTACCCCAAGATAAGTAGGGGTTGGACAGAACGGTAAAAGTCTAACGTTGTTGTAGACCTTTAGCTCACGTTTGGCCTCTCGGTTATTTAAGTGAAAGGCTGCCATCACCGTCTTAGTGTGACTGAGCTTCAACCTCCAAGTCTGGAGATACACTGAAAGCGTGGACATGTCTTGGATTAAAGTCCCCTCCAAGTCCTTCCAGTTTCCAGAAGAGTGCAACAATGCTAAATCAACAGCATAAGCAAACTTTCTGGAAATCATGGAAGAAAGATCGTACGCATAGATGTTAAATAGGAGGGGAGCCAAGACCGATCCCTGAGGAACGCCGTTTTTAAGACGACGTAGCCTGCATTGCTTGCTGTCACCGGTGATAAGGGTGAAACCTCGATTTCGGACAAGCTCCATGATCATTTTGACCATGTGCTTATCCAGAAGTAGTCTCAGCAGCTTGCAGGTAAGGCCACGGTGCCAGACAGTGTCATAAGCAGCTGTCAGATCGATAAATACGGCACCGGCCTTCTTTTTAGCCTCGAAAGAATCCTCGATGTTCTGGGTTAGCAGAACAACTTGATCTACGGTTGACTTCCCGCGTCGAAACCCAGCCTGCTCTCTAGGGAGCAGTGGATCCATTAATGGTTCAACGCGGGCGTAGATAAGCCTCTCGAGGATCTTGTAGGGGACACAGAGCAGAGATATCGGTCGATAACTCTTTGGGTCCCCCACGGGCTTTGCTGGTTTTGGGATCGTGACCACAAGCGCTCTTCTCCAGATCTTGGGAATTTTGAGTCGGCGAAAACAGGAAGAAATGAATTCACGTAACCAGGACTTCAAAGCAGCTCCGGCATGGAGTATAAGCTCGGAGCAGATGGAATCAGGTCCCGGAGCTTTACCTGGTTTTAAGTGTTGAAGGGCAGCAGTGAATTCTCTCTGTGAAAAATTGTCAGAGATGTTTACTGCGTCTGGTGTTGTGGCCCTCCAAAGGTCAGACACTTCTTGAAAGACAAGTCGAGATGACTTGCAATCAACAGCCTCGTATTTCCCATTTCTAACCAACTGAGATGCAATAGCATCGGCTGAAACGGAACAGTGACGAGGAGAGTGTCGTGACCTACCAGTAAGGTTGTTCAAAATACTCCACGCTTTTCGACTAGAGTGTGAGAAGTCAATGCTCCGAACTGCTTCGGACCATCGATCCCTCCGCTTTCTGTCAAGCTTGGCAAGCAGAGCTGTAGCAGCCAAACTTGAGTCGTCTCCCTGAGGAGACTGCAGAAAGGTTTTATAGAGGGATTCACACTCTGCATCTCAACACGGAATATAGTTATTTCGATACCCGCGTGGGATAGTCTTTTTGGCTGCTTTCTTAATGGTATTACAGAAGTCCTGGTAAGCCGCATCCACATCAAGTAAATCAGGCGGCAACAAAGTCTTTGCGAATTTATTCGTTAAAGCAATTTAGTGACTCCGTTTGGCCTTGCGGAAGTTCCATCGCTTAACAGGCATGCTTGGCACTGCCATAGCAAACCTTGGTGGTGTAATAAGCGAGGGTCGATGTTGTGACCTGGGGAACTTGTCAAGGAAAAGTCTATCCGGTAAGCGACTGTTTGGAACTACGCTAGCAAAAGCTAGATCTGGATTGGTGCCAGTGTTCCAGCGGCTGGAATAAAAACTGGAAGCGTCCTTGGCATTATATAGAAGGGCAAGACAATTAATACTTGCCCAGCCAGCTAAGCACTCACCGTCCGGACTGTTGTCGTCATAACCCCAGTCAGCATGACGACAGTTAAAATCGCCAGCGTACAGACAGGGTTGAGGAAACACTGGGATATCCAGGGTTCGCAATCGCGTTGGCGGTGGTTTGTAGACGTTGACTATTTTATAGCCATCAACGTCCACACACAGCCACTCGATCTCCGATGTCGGTGGAGATTGGTCCAAAAGCATGTATCTCAGTCGCTCGTGGACAAACGTGGCAAGGCCATGCTTCCTGCTTAAAGAAGACCCAGCTAGTTGGTAGTTTGGTAGCACCAACTTCTCTGCATCAGTGCAGTGGGTCTCCTGCAGTAGGATGACAAGTGCCTCAGACTGCATAGCGAGGTGATGAAGAACGTTCATCTTGATTGCAGTGAGGCCTTCGATGTTCAGCTGAAGAATAGTGGGTCTTCGGAACTTGTTGGCAATGTGCCCTGAAAAGGGCAGTTTTATCCTGGCATTGCCCCGTCCTGAAAAGGACGTTTGCCGATTAGCATACCCACACTGAACATCGGAATGGGTGGATACCCTTCCGTTTTGGTAGGTTCGGTTTCGGTCTGTCATTTTAAAATCAATGAGCAGACTTACTCACGGCCCAGGCTGCGTGAAAGCACCTACCATCTGGGCCTAAAGACTGTGTATTTAGATACCTGATAAACCCTTGAAAGGGTGAAGCAGTCTGTCAGTTTCAATAAAATTTTTGGTTTTATTTTGTGATTTAATTTCAGATGGGTTTATCTCGGTCTTGGTCATAGTCCTTGAACACTTTTTAGAAATAGCCTACTGCGTTAAACTTTGTATTAATTGTACCATGTGAATTCTTTGACAGACTGACCTAAAAAAAAATTTACTTAAATACTTTAAAATATTTTTGTTGTTAACTTCATTAAAAAATTTAATTTAAAACCAGTTTAATTTAACTCTAAAGCAAACAACCTTAAAATATCGCAAAATACTGAGGTTATCTTTTTCTTGTCGAAAGTAATTTGCAGCAAATGATTAGATTCCAAATTTTTTTGTATTTTTTTAATGCAACTTTACGAAATGCTTCTATACGTAAGCTATATATCAGAAAATTCCATAAACTATTCGATGCCAAAATAATGATAGCTGTTAACTCAAATGAATTTACAATATTATTATTCCTTGAATTGTAAGTTTGTGGTAATTGTGGATCTATTCCAGGAATAAAAAAAAAACCAATTAGGAAAACCAATACAGATGGAAGTATACTAAAGGAAAATGCAAATATCATTAAAGATAAAATAAAGTTTAGTTTGCGTTGGTTTTTCATGTCGTTTATATTAGTTAATAAATATTTAAAAGTTTTTCGGGTGATTAAATATGTTGAAAATGAAATAATCCAAGTAGCAACTAAAGGAAGAATGATTATTACTAAGTACAAAATAGTTGTCATTGTTGTTATCTTAAATAATACAAAACTACTGGAAGTGATTGTATAAGAAAAACCGTAAACAAAAGTTGGTAAGACTGAAACAAACATTGCCGATATCCAGCAAAAAATTGAACTTAAAATTGCAAAGCGTTTAGCAACGTATTGATTATAATGAAGTGGTTTTAAAAGCGCTTGAAGTTGATCAAATCCTGATGCAGTTAATAAATAAATGGAAACCGCAAAGGATGCAGTCGTAAAAAATCCATTACTGTTTCTGTAAACTAAAGAAAAGAGTTTGTATTTAGCCATTGTTATAGTTTCAAGCATATTTATAGTTAAAGTTGTATTTTTATAGATGTAACTTCCATTTGTAAAAAGGAATCGTTTTTGTCCAACAATGTTGATCGGAGTTTGAAGTTGAAGAGCACGTTGATAAGTTTTTAACATCGTGTTTACTGCCGTAGGTAACACAATCAAACCAACAATGATGTCAGCAACACCCAAGACAAGTCGAAAAATATTTCGGCTATGTCTCATTTTTTTTTCAGTTGAATAAACAAGAATCACTGTAAAGTTTCCCAATGTTATAAAGATTCCCAAAATGACGCAAAGTAAAGCAAAAAACCAAATAATTGCTTTACATCTGAAATAGAAGTATTATTTCAAAATATTTTTTTACATAGCCTACCGGGCGTCAATAAAACTCATATGAACTGTATTGACATAAAAAAAATATGACTTTGTTAACATTGGTCATAAAAAGAATACGTAAAATTATAAAAAGAAGAAAATTTATATTGGTCGGCAGCTGGTCGAATGGTTAAGAGCCGGAGATTAATGGCGAACGTTTTATTTTTATCTTTATATTTATCTTACTGACTCGCAAGAAAGCGACGAAGGCGCCATACATACAGCTGCTTTCGAGCAATTATTCCAGCGTGCTTCCGAAGATGTCAAAATATTGCTGTCCGGTTGAAATTATTTTTAACTTTATAAATATATATATATATATATATATATATTAAGGTTTCAATTCCATGATTTTATTTCCATGGCTTTAAAGTTTCATGTCAGTGTTTTATAGCCAGATTCTTAAAGGTTTGTCTACTTTAGCAATGTTTCCCTTGTTTCCAATTGCAGCGCACGTGAGCACATGAGTAGCCGTTTGATCTACGCCACATTTGCATGAACCAGTTAATGATGTCCAATTTTTTTCATATAATTCTGGTATCTTCCATACCCAGATCTGAGTCGGTTAAGTACACCCACTGGCTCTTGGTAGATCGTATCTGGTGGCTTGCTGATTGGTGTGTTGATATACTGTTTAAATTTGTATTTTGTTTTGTTTTATCGTTCATTCCATTTGTTGTGAGCCTAAAAATTTTTTTCGGTTGATTGAATTTTGATGTGTTTAAACTTTGTTGTTAAGAATTCTCGTCATGCTAGTCTTTGTGTAGTTTGGTTGTAGCTTGAAACGGTATGGAGAAGGTGTGTCTGGTCCTGAAGAGCTCTTTTATTTAATTTAATAGTGTAGTGTTGCTTTATTCTTTTGATATCCGGTGATTTGATGCCGCTCAGCATCGGCCCTTAGTATTTAGAAGAAAAAAACAAAAACCATGTTATTTTCTCCTGATTTGCAGGAAAGCGTCCGAGGCGCTAATACATAGGCAATCAATTAAACCGACCTGCTTCAGGAGAAGCCAAGATATTGCTGTCCGGTTAAAATCTTTTATTTGTTTTTTTGTTTTATAAAGATATGAATGAAATTTAGAGCTGCTTGCCAAGACCGCCAAGAAGGAAAAATTGTCTTTTCTAGGACAAAACAGAATGGCGCGAGTAAGTTTTGAACCGAGACCATGTTAATCACAATCACGGCGCTTCTAACCAATCAAACACGCTGCCGATATATAAAAAGGCAGTTTACACATAAGTTTTTTTCTTGCTTCTTACATATTGTTAGTTTTTAAAATTTATTGCCAAATTGTAGAATTTTTTCATTTCATAAAATTATACAAAACTATTCAAAATAACAGCAGGATATATCATTTCATGCGTTAAGTGTTTTTCCTTATAATTCTATGATTTGATCACTTTGTGATACAAGTAGTTTACATTTTAACTCTTCAATTACGTGACATTAAATTAAAACTTACTTTGTTGGAAGACATGTCCATGGTGTTATATTATTTTGTTTAATCGTTTCATAATCAAACCCACACCAACATGATCCACAATAAGGAACAAAATAAAGAATATTTTCATGATAATTATTCCAGTTGACTTGATTTGAATCCATAATTGCAACCTGAGAATTAAAAAATCGAAAAGATTTTCTAAAAAATTGAAAACATAAAACGAAACTATTGAATAATAATTTTAGACGTAATAATAGTATAAAGTTGTTTGCTGTAGACCAGGAATTCTCAATCTTTTTTTGCCATAGACCCGTTTTGTTTGATTTTGAAAATCGTATCTTAAATTTAGTCGAAGGCCAAAGATAATAATCATTGTACCAAGAAAGCTGTAAAACCTCACCACAAACAAAAGTGAAGACTTCATGGTGTAATTTTATAACTGTGCGTTGTTTAATTTTATAACTCTACCCTTTTTTGCCTTATGGGGCACGTCTTCTTTTGAATTTACTGAGTTGTCTTGTGGACCCCTAAACTAGTCCCATGGATACCCAATTAAATTTCTTTCTCTGTGGTCCCCTAAAATTTTCTGTGGACCTCGATTGAAAACCCCTGCTGTAGAGCTAAGCTTTTGGGAAAGTAATATTTTGTTTACATTTTCAATACTTTGTTAAAGTTGAAACAAGAATAGTTTTTTATTTTTGGTTACTTTACAGTAAATGCACTACCTAAAAAAAATTTTGCGTAACACATCTGATTTTTTATTAGCTGAGAGCATCATTAGAAAAAGAAAAAAAAATTGTATTTGGACAGTTTACTTGAATACAAGGTTGTTGAATTTGTGAACTGGTGAGTAGAGTTGGATCCAGTTTCATTGCTAAAGTTTTCCAATTATTACTAGTTTCGTTTAGATAAATACCTATACAAAAAAGTATTATTTTGTCAAACATTATCATATCAACTATATTTATTATTTTCGTGACTTGTAGAACAATAGCAAAGGCATTGTAGAACAATAACAAAATAAAAGAACAATAACTTGTAGAACAATAACAAAATAAAATCAACAACAGAGTGATTACCCTCACCAGCAATTAGATTTTGCAATACAGTTAAAATTTTTCGAAAATATTTTTCAAATCTTATACAGAATACTGTTATGATTTGATTAAAAAGGGTTTGTTAAGACCACCAAGCAAGAAAAGTGACTTTAACGAGAACTCAGAAATAAGATCAGAACGAGATTTAAACTAAGAACATGTTGATGATTGAAACGGGCTTCGTGCTCAGGCCAGGCTGCTGTCAAATTAAAACATTATTTTAATTTTTTTTCAATATTCCGCATTGTAAAAGAATATTAAAAATAAAGAAAATGCTTTTTTCTTTACAATTTTTAGATAGAAATTTTTAGATCTTTATTAACAAAACAATAAGTGAACTATTTTAAAAGTACTTTTAGAAGTTGAAGATGGTTTATAGATTCATCAAACTAGAAAACACTTTATGTTAAATTTAAAACTTACTCATTTCTGACAATGCTTCGGTGACCACCAACCCACATCTTTGTATTAAACTTGATTCATTACAAAATCGATCATAAACCAACGATGAGTAATCAGTGAAAGCAAGCCACCGGTTTGAACAAACTTCATCAAATTCTGGACAATTCCAAGCTTTCAAAGTTGCCAATGTTCTTGACAAATATGCACCTTGATTAGACCAATTTGCGTATAAGTTTTTGGTGATATTTTGACAACATTGAAGTTCCTGAGTTCGATTTTGGATAAACAAATCAGGAACTGCAAAGCATTTCACGACAGAAAAATTTTTATTATTATTTGAAATGGTTTGAGGTACAACTATCGTCAAACTAATTAAAATAATCATCACATAAGAAAGCATCTTGCTATTTCAAAATAAAGATGTTTATTAATGACTAAATCAAAAAATATTTAAAATAAATTATTAAGCGTAAAAACTTGCAAATTTAAGATAAAAAAGCTTTTTTTTTTTATTATTACTCTCGTCTTTATCGTTTTAACTCGCAGAAAAACGTCAAAGTTGTTAAACTTTAGAAAAGCGGCTAAGTGATTACTCTGACCTAATTTTAGAGATGCCACGTTATTGGTGCCAGTTGAAAATTTTGTTTTTATTTGATTTTTTAGCTTTTATATAATAATACGACTATAATTTGGAAATGTTTGCTAAGACCTCCAAAAAAAGGAAATTGTTGCAAATTTCCAAGGATACAAGTGAATGACGGTAAGGAAATGAATGACGGAAGCAGGATTTGATCTTGATTGTGTCGATCGCATTCGCCATCAATACTGCGCTCCTATCTACTCAACCATACTGACGACTGAAGATACTGAAGAAAAAAAGCAAGATGCGACACAAGTATAAAAGTGCATTGATATATGCAGAAAATACAATAGAACAGAAAGAATCTCTGCAATACTTTGTTCCATAATTTTAATAAATTGTTAGGATTTTATTTATCTTAGTAGCTTCTAGCAATGCAACTTATTCTTTTTAAACGGTTGAATTTGTAAATAAAACTTAATTGATCAGGAATTAAGGAGGAGACAATAAGTAAAATCTTGTATTTAAAAAAAATTTTACATGCAATATCTGGCAAGCAAGTTTATAAATTAGGGAATCAAAGGCAATGAGTAAAATAAGAAAACTCAATTTAGGAAAATATTGTTTGATAACTCAATATCACGTTTCTTATAAGCTATAGCAACTCGCTGAAGAGCGTTTATTGACAGAAAAAGTGATATGATCTACAAAACGACCAGACATATAATCGGGCCCAATTTTTAGACCAGAACCCGATCCAAACCCGAAAATACAAGTTCGAACACAAATTTTTTTCGGACAGACAGACACGGAAAAGAAAACATGGAAAAGAACAAAAAACATACTTTAAAATAATGTTGTTCGAAAATGACTGGGAGACTAAGAATGGAATGTTAAGTCTTCGAGTCAAGTAGCCTCCGAATCAAACCGGAATCGAGCCCGAATTTAATTTTAGGTTTAATATTTAGCGAATAAATTAGTTGAACAAACAGCTTAAATGATTATTTTGGGGAATCTGATCTGACTAAACGCTCAACAAATACAAAGCGATAACATAATTTAAAATCAATCCTTTTTTAATAAAGATTTCATTATTTTAATGGATTTAACAGCAGAAAAGATGACAACTCGCTGTTGCGATATTGTTTGTCCGTACGCGGAAAAGTCTGCGTAAAAGTCTGTTGTAAAGTCGGGGCAAATTCGGAATACGAGCCAAATATGAAAATTTTAATTTATTTTAAATGGTAACGCTTTTTTAATTTTATTATAAAAATGGATTATGCCTCGCTGATAAGCACAAATAATGACGAAACTCGAGCTTGTTGCTTCCAAACATTTTTGCTAATTGACTTTTGGTATTGCTTCAGTTCATATTTTCAACTTTTTCTCTTCTCTTCTATTATTTAACTGGACTGTTTCAAAATGAACAAATAAGTTTAAGCTATGGTTTTATCTTCCTAATTTTAAAATAACTTTATCATAGTAACTTCAATACTGCCAGAAGTTGCAAAACTTTTGATTGTTATAACAAGTAATTTTGACTTAGTTTTCTAATTTAATTTTTTTTTACTTTAAAACCGCTTGTCCGAACTGCACAAATTTGATCATCAACGAATACTTTCTTTCTCTCGTTTAGTACTATAAAAGGAGTTATTTTGTTAAAACGTTAAAAAATCTTGATGCAAACAAAAATTTCTAATATAGACAATTGTCTGTCAGATGAAGTTTAAATTTATTGCTTCCTGTAGCTGCTGTGTGAACAAGTCGGTCTTCCGACTTTTCTTTTCTTAATTTGAAACTAGTGAAGGCAAAACAAAATGTGATTGTTATTGTTTCAATTTCAAACGGGGCAATATAAGCAAGTATTTTTTGAAGAAAAGACGTCACTTACATCCTGCTAATCCAAATAGGCCAAATATCAATTTGCTTTCTGCAGGATGGTTTTAGCTACTTAATGAAAGCTTGAATAATGAATGTATATGTATGTATGTTTTTTTTATTTCTCAGCCGCAACAGCATAAATCAAAGCACAAAAACACAATAAAAGCTGAAAAAAAAGGAAGCAGTAAAAAACGATATTCGTTGTACGACATGCAACAATACATTGTATAGATACATGTATAACAAAAGTCATTATAATTTGCATGCTCACTGCACCTTAATGATTTCACAATGAGCGCTTAAATAACCCACTGAACGCTTGAATGATGATATTACAATGTAAACTAAAGCCTAAAATAAGCTCCATCTTTTTTAATAACTTAAAGCCGAATCCGTCCCGAACCCAAACCCAAACCGAAACCTGATCCGAAAAACCCGACTCTATTTACAACTCTGCAACAATCACTGAATTAAATGCTAAGCGGTTATTGATTAAAAAAATCGAGAAGAACACGACTTTGTTGACAATTGCTCGAAATTCTTTCAAAAGTTCAATTTATCATGATTAACTGTCATTCCAGCTGCTAAAAATAAGATGCGTTAAGCAATACCCTTTTTACGCAATTCTCAACTTCAACACTCTTGTTCATTTCAGCCACTGTCGCCACGCTCTTCCAATCTTTTATCTCCGGCTCTCTGGCTTTCTTGGTGTGTATGTCTAAGTGTCATGAAGTACGGAGAAAAGTTTCGGCGGGCGAGTTTGGCGGGCAAACAAAGCAAAAAAATGGAAGAAATTAAAGTAGAACTTTGATGTTTCGAAATCCAAAACAAGATGCAAAGCAATTCACCCAATACAAAGAACAATTTTTGGCACAATCAAATTGAAAGCAATTAAACTTAATTTTGTGATACTTTAGAATAATTATGGACAAAGTGGACAGCGTTGGCAGCAATAAATCAAGTTAATTATAACTTATTAAAGTACAAGGGGTAAGTCGTCAAAGCAAAACGCAAGAATAGGATTCGGGAAACTCAAATTAACAAAATGAGGTTAAGCTATATTTATAAAGCAATAATCGGACAATAATTAAGACGCAAAATGCGGGAAACTACAGCGCAGAATAAAAAGCCAGTAAATGAGGTTACTTCCTCAAGTCGCAAAATTCAATGGGCCAATAACACTGTTCAGATAGACATACTACTATAAACAAAACTAAAACTAGGATTATTATTGTGACAATCAGTGAAGTTATAACTTTAAAAAACTAAAGTAACTCAGATAAATAGTTTTATTTTATGGTATGAGATCATAATCGTTTCGCGAATAAAGTAAAAACCTGCTTCACTTCTGATAAAGTAACCATATTATATAAACCAGGAGAAAATAAAGCAACACATCTAACACAAAATAAAAAACAAACAAAACAATTGAAAAACAACTTTTGCTGTACATAAGAAAATGAAACAGATTTTACCTTTTGCAAAAAACGAGCTTTTTATTCCGTTTTCTTGTGTTTTTGAGCACACCACAGTGTGTATAAAAAATCAATCTGACTTTTTGCATACGGAGTACTCATCAGTATTCTCTAAAACAGGCCCACAGTTTTATTCGTACCATTAATAAACAGTTACCGTTAAAAGTTTTAAATCAAATAGCAGAACTGTTCTGGCAAAGAGGCCTGTCTAACAGGTCTATTCTTCCATTAAGCTGATCATAATTTTTCATGATGAGTCTGTTTGACAGTATTCTTTTTCGCGTTTCCTACACCTTCCTTTTGCAGTTGTAGGCAGATAACATTGTCATATTTTATCGCCAATATACGGGCGTATTGTCTTTCTATTTGACTGCCAAAACCTTGCAATCACATAAAGCAATGTGTGTAATCTGTGTTGTTGTTTTTAGCGCACATCAGATGGAAAAGCAGTTTTTGATGAAGACTCTGACAGTACCAGTTTTAACATAATAGTTTTCGACTTCAACGTGGTCTTAGGATGCAAAAACGCTTATCTTCGCTGAAGTTTTGTAGGTCTATATACAATCTAACATTTCTTTTTCTTCGAATTGCCGCATTGACTTGATTGCTGCATTCTGTTTTATGCGAAGTCATCATTATAGCTAAGCAGCGTGACTTCATTGAGAAAATTGTCGTATAGTGGCTTTCCTAAAGGCAAAACGGAATCACACATGAGATGACGTTACTTTGATTTTATCGCTTGGCTATCTTTTTTTGTCTAGGTTACTCATCAATATTTTTCAAATATTGTTCACTTGAAGGAAAAATCTACAATTTATAGCCAGGGTTGCGGAGTCGGAATCGAAATCGGAGTCGGTCGGAGTCGGTCGGAGTCGGACTGTTATGAGGACTAGGAGTCGGAGTCGAAGTCGGAATATTTTATCCGACTCCGACTCCTCATGTCCAATTTCTTTACATATTAGTGATGTTAACCGCGCAACTTACGCGGCCACGAGCGCCAGTGGAGTGCTTTGCAGTAATCTTTTTAATAGAACCTTGCCGCGTATCGCGCGAAACAGCCCGCGACTCATAAAAAGTTTACATTTTAATTTGTAAGCAAATAATATTTTGCGTAATGCTATGCTCGGGCAGCCAATTTAGTTGCTTCTCTTTCTTCTATCGAATGACAGGAAGCAAATGCCAGGTGCATAATCAATTACTACCCTAAGCAGCCTTTTTCTATAGTGTAGTGCTACCGTGACATACGAGTTTAATTGGTTTCGTGACCGAGCTCGTACCTCAATTTACTCGTATGACAAAGCCAATTTTCCCATTAAAAATTAATGTAAATGCCATTAATCCGTTTCAGCCTCCAAAATGCGCCCCCATTTTTTATTTTTGACGTGTCTTAAAATAAGCACTTCCTCCAATAGAAGCGAGTGTTGAATGTCTGTTTTCATCACTAAGGCTCATCAGAACAGACCAAAGGGTTGCAATGAAGGAGAAACTCACAGTAGCAATTTTATTTTTACGAGCAAATTATTAAATTAAAATTTTTGAAAATTAAAACTTACTCTTCTTGCTCTATTCTTTCAAAGAAATATCAACCAAAGTTTAGAACCAAGATGAATTGTTTAATAATCTCCTAATATGAATGTCAATAAACGGCAGGGAACCTGCATGTTCAGTCTTGTACAAAATTACAATAATTGAAATATTCATGAGATAGAAACTACAGACCCCTTTTATTTTGTTTACAAAATCCGACAAAATTCACATATGTATTCTTACTATCAATATATAACCATGAATTACTGTGAAGATGGATTCCATGCTATCAAACTAATGGCTGAAGTTTATTTGAGAGAAATAAGTATCAGCTTATATGGAAATGTCATCATTTTTCTATGGAGTTTCTTTATATGTAGTGGGTGATTCAAAAAAATTCTAAAATTAGTCGCATTTTATTGTTTTTCTTGTAGTCTATAATTGTGGATTTTAAATTTCTAATTCTTTTACATATGGTTTTTTTGTTTCTTTTGCTTTTATAAACTTTTGTTTTCAAATTTTCATTGTTAATAAATTCCAGTTATTACTTACATTTGTAAAAATTTTTACAATTATAAAATATTTATATTTACGTTTTAACCTCATTACCTACTGATAAAAACGAAACTAAGCCACCTAAACACAAGAAGCACCAGACGCAAGTTTTGCTCTTGTTAAAGTTCGTCAGTGATGCATACCTCATTGAGTTTCAAACCGACTAGATGTAGTCCTACACGCAGGAGCCAACACTCAAGGTCTAGTCCTACACCCAGGGCCTACAAAAGTCATTAATTGTATTAACATTAAGGTTTGTCGTGGGTTCGATTTACCATGGGAAAAATAATAACTGTAAAATAGACTAGAGATAAGATTATGATAATCCATAAAATACTTTGATGTTTAGAAAATGTGATAAGCATTAAGTATAGAACACATATTTAGTTTCAAGTTATGTATACCATTTCGAGTTAGTTTTCTAAATGTGATTTGTATTAATGTTTCATTCAAACACAGTAAGAATTATAGTTAATGCGTTGTGTATGTAATATAATTATATGTATATACGTATTTATTAAAACATAAATACAACAAAAAAACATGTTGTATTAGTCCCAATATAGTCCCAACAGACAGTCCCAACAGACTGTTTTGCTTGTGAGGCTCATCAGGGAACACAACAATTAAAAAAAGCAATATTATTTACGCTGAAAGAAATAAAATAAGCAAAAATTAAAGGTTAAAATAAATTTTTATGCTTCAGATGAAAACTCGCATCTTAGAAAAATAGCGCTACCAAAAGTTTGGGTTTAAACAATTATTTTACTCAAGTTAGTGATTAATTAATTATTAAATAATTACTTTTGTCACGAGATATTAAAAGAAAACATGCTGTAATGTTGCGCATACACGTAGATGTATTAACTTGGCCAAGCTTCTGAAAAGTTTAAAGTGTAAGAAAGTTTATGGATCATTAGTTAAGAGCAAGTGTTATAAACAAAAAGTTTTTATACTGCATAAAACATTAGTATGGATCATTCGTTAAGAGAGAGTGTTATAAAAACTTTTTTTATAAAAAGATTTTTTTATAACACTTTCTTTTAACTAATGATCAATAAACTTTTTTACGCTTTACCGGTAATCTTTTCGGCAGCTCGGCCAAGTTTAAGAATACATCTATGCGCAACATTACAGCATATTTTCGTTTAATATCTCGTAACAAAAGTAATTATTTGCTAATCAATCACTGACTTTAGTAAAATAATTGTTTAAACCCAAACTTTTGGTAGCGTTATTTTTCTACGATGCAAGTTTTCATCAGAAGCGTAAAAATTTATTTTAACTATGTCCTCTGATGAGCCTTACAGGTGAAACAGTCTGTTGGGACTATTTAATAAAAATTTTTTAATATTTGTGTTTTGATAATCAGGAATAATCGTTCTGACTATTGAAGCCATTAAGCATTCTTCTGAAGAGCACCAGTAATTTGCAATTATATGTATATATACTCATATATATAATTTTTTAAAGTAAATATCTTTTTATGTATTTAAAAAACCTGACTTATTTTGTGCAACTGTCAACTCAAAAAGATGATTTTTGCTTAGTAAATCTAATTTAAGATAAATACTTTGCCCATACTAGGGAGTCGGAGTCGGAGTCGGAGTCGGCATTTTAGAAATTTCAGGAGTCGGAGTCGGATCATAAACTGACTATAAATTATAGCTAAACTTAATTGGCTTGTTTTTCATAAATATTCTTAATAAGCATAAATTCAAAAAACTTGACTAATAAAATTGTGGCTTTTCTTTGTTTAGCATACAATTAATTTGGTATAGCAAACAAAACTACTTAGGTCTTTATTAAAAAAGATAAAAAATATCTCATTTTTCCATTTATTTGACAAATGTGAGAATGAGCATAATAATACAAAACTTTTGGTAGAAGGAAATGGATTGCTATAAATCGAAGTAACTTTTCCAGCAACCTGACATATTTACAGCTTGTCCGCTTTGTCTATTTTTTGAAAATGGACTCCATTATCGACTATGCTTTATTAAATATAAACGAAGTGTATTTTAGTGACGCCAAAGTAACTTTAAATGCAAAAAAATTCTTCCCAAAAGTTTTTATCCAAATTATTTGTTTTACAGAGTTGTTTAATCCAAAGAATTATCACTTTTATAATAACAGGAATCAAGAAATCAGCAACGTGACTAAGATCATTATCATCGTTAATTCAGTTTTTCCTCCTGATTCTCAGGGCAACATAAAAGGCGTTAAACTTAGAACAACCATTAAGCAATTAATTTGTTTAGAGAGAGTCCAAAATCTTGCAGTCTAGTTGATATATCTTATTTGGTTTTATTGTTTTTATATAGCAATATGGGTGATTGAGAGCAATTTGGTAAAATCGCTAAGCAGAGAAAAGTGCCGTAAAGTTTCTTTCTCAAAGTTTCAGCACTTCTTATTAGAGTATAAAAATTCAAGACATCGAAACTGTTGGCAAATGACGAACTGCATAAAAACTGTGATTTATAAGAAATACTTCGTACAAGTCAATTTTTGATGACGCCGTTATTTTCAATGTGTAGTATTTCTACACAAACCACGGTTTTCATGCAGTTCGTCATTTGCCAACGATTTCTTCTGCCGAGAGTCGGCCGAAAGACTTCTTCAAAAAAAGAATTTTTTTAAAGACTAGCAATAACTGAAAGAGCTAATGGTTATGTCTATATCGTTGGTTACTTTTAAATTCTGTGCAGTACAACCAATAATTTATTCAGAGACTAAAATATTGGAAAGCGATTGTGTCAATTGCGTTTGCCATCAATACGGTCTAGAATTTATTCTGGCATTTTTAAAAATGATTTAGAACTTTTTTAGATTTCAGTTTAGACCCATAAATTTAATGGTTCTTTCAGGAATGTAGACTTCAATTAATATATAATTTTTTTCGGTTGATTTACGATTTATGTTTGCCTATGATAAATTTTAGAGATTTCAATAAAATAGCTTGAAAATATTTCTGGGATAGATTGTGAACAAAAATTTTCTTAATTAAGAAAAGCTTGTGTTTATAAAGACAACATGTTTGATTTAAAAAAAAAACATTTCATCCTCGTCCTCCAATAATTTTAACTGGCTTAGTTTGAAACATTCTCATTTTTTTATAGACTGATATCCTATCTCAGGGTGGTTCAAACCCAGACCTGCGAGCTACATGTGGCCCGCAAGAACATTATCTGTGGCCCGTTGAAAAATTTCAAACCAAAGAAAAATAAAGTTTCTTCTAAAACGTTTCTTCTCCCCCAGTCATAACTATTATTACTTACTTTATTTAAAAACAAGTAAATAAAAAAAACTCTTATAACTTTTCAGATTCTAAAATAGTTAGCTATACCTGCCGTTTTAGCCGGTACAGTCCCGATTTATAGACCTTGTACCGATGTCCGCCCGGTTTACTATTACATGCCGGAATTTACAATTTTAAGTGAAGACCTTTTTTTAAAGATCATTACTTATTAGGGACAATTTTTTTCTTTTAGCAAACGTCTCGATTCACCACTTCAAAAATATGGTACGGCTAGAAATAATTCCCGACCAACTGCGGCTCACAAATTCTACGAAATTTGGAAAAGTGTCCCGCGGGAGCAACGAGCTTGGTCCACCCTGCTCTATCTAATTTCAGACTTGTACTTCAAAGCAGTATGTGCCAGGTATATGTGTTGGCGTGACACTAAACCAATTATTATCATCAATAAATTTTTTGTTGCTTTGTTCACAAGTTTGGACTGTATCATTACTAAACTAACCTCATAAAACGTTCTTTTTGAATCACTTTGATCATTATCTTTTTTTGTTGCTTTGCTCACAAGTTTGGACTGTATCATTACTAAACTAACCTCATAAAACGTTCTTCCTGAATCACTTTGAACATTACATGATGAGAAGTTAGACATTTACCGGCTGTCTGTTAGAAACTGCTCAGTAAATTGAACTGAAGCGTGTTTTTACACAATCAACTAAAAGCTTACATTTCGCACAAAATGGCGGAAGTGCTTTTAGCCTTTCAGGAACCATTAATAAGCTATTTTAAAACACTACGACAAAGCGTTTGATAGAAAAAATGAATAAATTCTAAAAATATTAAGTAGAAGCCTAAACTATGAAGTAATAGCCTAACTCGAAACTGAAGTAATAGCCCAAACTATGAAGTAATAGCCTAACTCGAAACTGCATTTTAAACGTATGTTTTGAATTTGTTTAGCAATTCTTACAAAAAATCACTTCACCGAGCGTCAATGCTTCAAATTTGAAACGTATGAAACGAGCATGAGATAGCCCGCGATGATATATGTTCTTTTAATCTACAACTACGCCTATCGATTTGTGTAATTGTATCCGAACGAGTTATTTGGCATAAATCATCTTTAGTTATTTCTGGAAGATTCTAATTTAATCAAATTTTAGTGCACTTTTACGATTACATTGTGTCGCATTAGTTTCGTTTTGATTGTTTTTTATTTGGCTAAAGTAAACAACGTCGAATAGAAATCACAGCCAGCATGTGTCAAAAAACATTTTCATCAAAGTTAGTAAATTCTGTCGGACTTGCAAAAAGACCAAAAATAGTGTTTACAAAAAAATGCTTTTTATGCTCTGGCTTTGTCAGTCAAAAAATACTTGACAACAAATTGGAAAACGAAATTTTTCGTACACGGCTCTATTAAAGTAAATAATTTCCTCTCAAAATTAAAAAAATATTAAAAAGCTTTAATGAGTTCTTTTTAGTTTTGGAGCCCATTTATAAGTTTGCTCGTTGTTTTTTGGTTTAAAATATGGCTTAAGTCTTGGCTTTTATCAAAAAGAATATTTTTTCACATTTTGGCCAAATCATGTGTATTCAAATATAGCAGCATAAGATATACATAGAAAAAATTATTTCATCAATAAACAATTTTTCAGTATTTTATTTGCTGTTTTTTCAGCAAGGGATTTTATAAATTGTTAGGTCTTCCCGACAGTTTGATTTATTTAGTGAATTTAATTTTAGGGTCTGATCCGGGTTTCAATTAAATTTTTGGGGTTTAGGCAAGATCAAACTTGGGTTTCAAAGTACAGCTTTGGCTAGAACTTAAAATCGAACTTAAATTGATTCTAAAATGCATGTATTTAATTCCTGACAATTTGGTATATTGAGTTTCCTATGAGATAGACTAAACTGAACAGATACGTATGGTAAAACCAATTATCTCCGTTTTATTGCAATCGTTTGCAAATGAGTCTTAATTTTTACATTTCAAGTGGAAAAGAGGCTTTAATTGATAGAAGAAAAGATAAAAACGACAGTAAACACGGATAAATGGCACACATTTTTGATAATGAATTTTTAAATACTGCAAAAAGCAAAAAGGAAATGAAAAAAAACAAATAAAAAATGAACGAAATGACGATGAAAAAAGGAATGCAAAAATCATACACGTTTAAAATTAATGTACATTTAACTGAATTAAAAGAATATTGGTTAAAGCTAGTTTAAATATAGCTCCTTGATTTACACAAACAGCACGTATTTGCATTCCAAAGAACAAGGAAAAACAAATTGGGCAACAGCAGTAAAATGAAAATGAATTTTATAAAGCTGAAAAAACAATATCATGCTAGATAACAATTTGTGTTGAACACAATGCAAATATTTAACAACAGTAAATTAACGACAAATTGATTGTGAAAAAAAGTAAAGCAAAAGTTTCAAAAGCGTTTGACATTCAAAAATTTAATTGATTAAGAAAAAAAAATGCAGACTACGCGTATATAAAACTTTGGATGTTGACTATACACATGATGTGTTACAATAGTATTCAAATCGGTGATTATTAATAATTTATTGTTTGTGGAATGCTTAAAGAGATTTTAAACATTTATGGTTTCCATTGGTCATCAGTACGTAGGCCTATTTTATTTTATTTTTTGAGTGTCTCAATTAAAGCAAACGAAGAACAAAATTCAAACCAAAAAATTTACGTCATCTGTTCCAAATGTACGTCAGTAACACAATAGAAACCAAGCTTTAAATACAAAATTTAATTTGAAATATAGCTTAAGCTTTTGATTAACTCTGTGTATAAAACTTGTAAACAATCACATTATTTTCCCAAATTTTTTTGATAGCTGATCTGATCTGACCTTTGCTCAAATGTCTTTTATCAAATTTTTATGTTCGTGAATACGAAAGTGACACACATTGTTATGCCGACCCAACATTTAAGTACTAGAGTGGGCGAACACTTAAGTTTTCACTCACAAATCTAAAGTTCTGTTTGACAACATTTTATCTCCTGTGTTATTTGTAACAATTCTAAATTTAGTTTAACGTTATTAAAGTGATAAAAAAATGAAATTATAATTTGGAAACAAACATTTATGAAGATTTGTTTATTAAGAAACGTAACCTTGCCCTTAACCATAAATTATTTGCAAATGGATTGTCGTTCCTTTGAAATTTATTTTAAGTACAATTTTGTCGTTTGGATTCTGTTTCATTCGTTTTTATGGTTTTTATTTCTTAATTGAGTTTATTCATTTGAAATTCTAGTAAAAAGATTTAATACTAAAAAAACGTTGGTAAATCGTTTTTACATTGAGATGATTGATGTCAAGTGTAAAATGCAATTAAACTCTTTAGTTTACTTCGATTATTTGCCTTATGAGAGCTCGTGAAAATCGTAAATGTTTATTTTCGGCTGATTTAGTTTTTTAATTACAAAATTGTTAGTTTAGCTAAGGGTGATTATTTTATTGATAAAAAAAGTACTGTATATTCTCTACCAAACTTATATATTATTATTTGAGAAGTCGATTGATGGTACAAGACTTTAATATAGCTTTAAAAAGCGTGTTCATTCCTCGAAGATTTTTCATCCGAAATTTACCTGGAAAAATCGTCAGAATTAATTAAAAGCGATCCGATTGTAGTTATTTAAAAAATAAGAGCGCGTTTGATTGGTCAGGAAAAGCGACCAATCATAAGTGAAAAAAAAGAACGTTTTTATGCAAGTTTTAGAATGTAAAGAAATTCATTGTGTCAACATAAATTAGATAGAAAAAATTTGATAAAATTAGCTTCAAGAGCGTACAGGTTGAAAGAAGTACAGTACATCCTCGGGCAAAAATAGATAATTTGGATTCATTGTATTGGCTGGCACAGGAGTGTTTCCAAAAGATGCTGTCTAATAGTAGAAAAGATAACAATATATTTGAGAGATGCTGTTTGTCTTGCCGGCACGGAAGAGATTAGAGTGGTCTTGAGAAAAAGGATGGTTCCTGATCGGCCCGGGAACGTGTTGCTTAATGCGTTGTTGCAACTTTAGGGATGTACGTCCCACGTACCGACTGTTGCAGTGGCACACAAATTGATAAATGACATTGTTGCGGTGATGGGCAGGTAACACACATTTCTTGGTTGCGGATAGAAGAGGCCAAGTTGTAAAAACAACACGTCTCATTTTCAATATAAGCAGGATCAGATCTCTCTTAGTTCATTCTGACGATTCCTCCGCATAAGTGTCAGATGAAAAATCTGCAATGAATAAACACGCTTTTCAAGGCTATCTTATTAATTACTTAAAAAACCAAGCTGCTTAAAATGAGAAGCATCGGACGCGAGAACTATAAAAATCTTATTAATTATTTGTACCATTTTTATTGTTATTGTAAATTTTTACTTTACCAAATTTTTATTGTACTCGACATACTTATTTACCCTTTAAACGGATCATCAGAATATTTAAGAACAGAATACTAAATTAAAAACAGAAATTTGACATTAAAAACTTTAATGTAAAATATTTTAATTAAAATTAGAAACTAAAGAATTGACAAAAAATTAAAGTTTAAATTTTAAAACTGAAAGGTAAAAAACTTAAAATTTTTAAAAGCAGAAAGTTTTTTAAAATAATATTTTAATCTGCAGTTTTTTAGCCTTGAAACTTTTGTTTTCAATTTTTAGTTCAATTTTTAAGTTTTATTTTTTTGCAAATTCTTTAGTTTTTAATTCTAATTTCATTTTTTACGTCGTAATTTTTATACCAACTTTATGGTTTAAATTGACTCTCTGTATTTGGATACCCGGATGAATCCTTTAAAGGGTCAACGAGTCTGTCGATTTCAATAAAATTTATGGCTTTAATTTGTGATTTAATTCCAGATAGGTTTATTTCGGTCTGGCATTGTCATTGAGCACTTTTTAGGGAAACAGATTTTAAGTCTTTATTAATTGGGTTATGTGATTTCTTTTGCAAACTGACTTGATATTTGTTTAAACTGACTTTGTTTAAATATTTTAAAATATTTTAAATATATATATATATGTATGTTTATTAGTTTCATTATTAAATCCTCACCAATGTAAAGTACAATAAGGAAGAAAGGAAAAAATAATTTCGTAATAATTATTCAAGTTGTCACTCTTTGAATCCGTAACTGCAAACTGAAATACTCTTTCACGGCGGGTTTTTGTCCACTAGCAGCCCTATAAAAGGGTTTATTCAACAATTAAGCAATATTTAATTATAATTTCCCCATTGATAATAAAAAAAATTGCTTAAATTTTATATCATTGAAAAGATAATTTTTTCCTGAGTAAAATTCTATAAAATTAAAAAAAATTTGTTTTAAAAACAAGTTTGCTATAAGCAAAATAAGAGATCCCACTTTTCTTTGCAAAAAATTTCTTTTTTTCCAATAATTACAACTAGCGACAAGATAAATCAAATTTTCAAGTCGCTACGTGTCGCTAGAGTTGTACTCTGTCTGGCGGAAAAAATTTCGTTTGTATATTTTGCCAAGCGCGCGCGCTGTGTTCGATTTTTCTACCAGGAAAATGTGACGAGCGGTACATTACTTATTAGAACCACCATATTTTGAACTTTATGTGAGTGTGTGTGCTTGATGTCATTGTTTGAATCTTTGCTCGCTTTCACTTTGAACAAGAAAAAAAAGTTTCGGCTAATTTTCGTGACAATATATAAAGAGGAAATGTCAAGCTCGTAGTTTATTTTAGCTTGTTCAGCAAAGTAATGTAGTTTCTTGTCACTCAATAAATCCTTATGTAACAAATTTTGATCGACTGATGTATTTTTGCTAAAGCATAATACTGCACCAGTGTTATGTTTTACAAAAGTATTTTCAATTGGGTTATTTAAATTTTTTCACTTTAGCAAATAGAAATGTATCACTCAGTTTTTTATGCATTTCGTGCAATAAGCAATAAAGCATTTTTTCAAACACGAAGCTCACCATCTATACAGCACTGCAGTCAATGTGTTTTTTTATATTTATTTTTTTTTACAAACAAGCGTCTTAGGCGCTCTAAATAGAGCTACTGTCAAGCAATTACCTCGACCTGCTTGTGGAGATGACTAAATATTGCTGTCCACTTTAAACTTTATATGTATGTATATTTGTAGCATTTTTATTTATAGGCATGACAGAAATCTGGAAAGCAACCTGCTAAATTCATGGCACTATAAAGTACCATCTGTGGCATTGTGCATCAAATCTCTTTCAGGACATGAGTCACAATATGTGACGATGCCGTTTTTAGTTTTGTAGACGGGAGTCACAATATGTTTTTATTTTTCATAATTGTGACCTGATCAGCTAAAATATAATTTATTAAATTGAACGATTTATCTCTATACCGTTTGTTACGGGGATTTTAGATACTTTTAATTCTGGCTGATTAAGAATTCTGCCTTTGCAGCAAGGCACAACCGTATATAAATGAGCGTGCGCATCTGCTTTGGCCTTGTGACATAAACAATCAACTTTAAAGGTTTTTCAGGAAGTTTTGACTAAGAAAAGTATGCCTAATTAGTTTTTCTGCTCACTTTGAGTCACGTGCCATCACCTATACAGTATTTAGGTGACCCGCTGTGAAAGAGTATTTCTAAAATTTTGAGAGTTAGCTATTGAGGCATTGTTGACAAAGTTTTGAAAAGAATTCGAATCATGACTAAAGCTTGCTCAGAGGTGGAAAATTACAAGACAAAAAAGTTGTTACACCAGGCAGCAGCTGCATAGCTGACGAGTTTTCCTTACATAACAACCAAGAAGCATTTTAGCTTCGATTTTTTACTACAAAACATAAAAATTCTTTATGCTAAAATATCAGTGTTTAAATAAAACGTCTTCTCATAATTAAAAGTTAGTGAGTTTTTACATTTGTCAACGCTTTGTGGTAAACAAGATGTATATAAATCGGCAAAATTAGCTAAAAATCATCACAAAAAATCGGTAATAAATATAAGCTCATTTCAATAAAAATTTGGCTAAACACCATCACTTTATTTTCCGCATGGTAACAAGCAATCATAACAAAATTTTAAAAAATTTATTGTTGACGTCATTTGGAAGGGTACTTACTTCGGGTGAGTCACAAATAGGTCTGGGGCCAAGGGTTTATCCTTTCACTAACCCAAATTGCTGTACTTCCCATATCAGATTCTGGGAGTGATGGTGTTGAGCCAGCATCGAGTTTTGTCATCCAAAACTGTCAGATGTCGTGCACCGAGTGGTGCCCATTGCATGGGGCAGGCTTTGTGTTCCACCTGTAATTCATTCACTAAAAAGCGCGGATGGGTAGTCCGGTAAGGCTGTTTAATAAATTCTGGCTGGCACAAACGGGCGTCTATATAGATCTTAGTCTCCATTGGCGAGAATTTGAGGACCTACTTAATAGACCATGCAACATATGGTCAGGGTCCAGGAATCCCCGGTAAGCCGGGGAAAATGTTGCTTCGAGTCAGAAAAGCTCAGTTGGTTGGATGCCTGAAAGTATGGGTAAGTGTTTCGTTGGAGTGGGACGCAGGCATCCAGCGACTATGCGCAAGACGTCATTCAGGACGCTGTCTATTAGGCGATTGTAAGTGCTGCAATACCGGACTGGTGCGCATTGCACTCGAAATTCTCTAGGTTCTTGTAGGGGACGCAGAGCAGAGATATCGGTCGATAACTCATTAATTCAGCCACAGGCTTTCATCGCTTTTGGATTGCTTTTGGACTTCTTTCATTGTTTTTGGATTGCGACTGGAAGCGCTCATCTATAGGTTTTGAAAATTTCGATACGGCACATGCAGGAATAAAAAAAAAGTAATGTAATAGAAAGAAAGTCCATGGATTATAAGCTCTGGGCAGATGCAATAAGCACCCGGAGCTTTACCTGGGTTTAAAAGTTGGAGGACAGCAGTGAATTCTCTCTGCAAAAAATTTTCAGAGATGCTCACTAGGTTTGGTGCTGTGGCCCTCTAAAGGTCAGACACTTCTTGAAAAACAAGTCGAGATGACGTACGGTCAACCGCTTTGTATCTCCCATATCTAACCAGTTAAGATGTAATAGCATCAGCCGAAATGGGACAGTGACAAGGAGAGTGTCGCGACCAGCTAGTAAAATTGTTCAATATACTCCATACTTTAGATTAAAGTGTGAAGAATCGATGCTCCGAACTGCTTTGGATCATCGATCCCTACTCTTCCTGCCAAGTTTAGCAAATAAAGTTGAAGCAGCCCAACCTGAGTCGTCTCCCTGAAGAGACTTCAAAAACATTGTGTAGAGGGTTTAACACTCCACATCCTAACACGGAATATAGTTGTTTTAATAAACGCGTGAGATGGTCTTTTGGCTGCTTTCTTAATGATACAGTATTACAAAAGTTCTGATAAATCACCTACACATTAAGTAAATCAGGCAAGTAAAAAGTGGTGGTGGGTCTTATTATCTCTCACCTACACATCAAGTAAAAAGTGGTGGTGGGCCTTATTTGCATGGATTCCAGATATAGTAATGCAAAATTGTTGGCTGCTATATCGACAAAACAAGTTACCTGAAGAGGCTTCTCTGGATTTGTTAGCTTTCAGAAGGGAAGTTGTGCAAACGTATCTGAAAAAGTATGCAAAACCAAATTCGGCTAATGGATTACGAGGGTGAATACTCTCTGCTGGCTAACGTGTCAGCATGATCAGAGTGCACTCCAGATGCAAAGACGTTGTGGAGTGTGCCGCAAAAATATGAGGAAGAGACGCAAAAAGTGTGGATATGTTCTTCATATCACTGCTTTGAAGAGTGGCATGGAATTAATTAACAGGAAATACATGACTTCAACTGTAGCGCCAAAATTTTTAAATGGAAGTAAAACATTTACATTTTGAATATTTTGTGTAGAGGAAAGTTGCTCTTTCAACTTTCCTTTTAATTATTACCATATGCATAAATGTACAATATCTGTTGTTATATTTTAATTGGAGTTTTTGAAGGACATTTACATATTTATGATACAAAATGCATTGGAAATATTGATGTACCCATTCGTGCCTACTGCACTCTATTAGGATGCAAATATTTGTCAATAAAAACAACACGCAAGGTTCAACACAACTTTTTTTACATTTTTATAATTAAATCAATAAATGTAACAACTTCCAACAAAAATTTTATTAAAAAAAATTTGTGCAGCAATAAGTTAAAGAAAATCTAGCTAGTTGGAAGCCTTGAAATACTAGCTTCTCTGCATTAGCACAGTGGGTCTCCTGCAGTAGGATAACGAGTGCTTTAAACTGTAAAGCAAAATACAGGAAAAACGTTCATCTTGCTTGCAGTGAGGCCTTCGCTATTTAGTTAGATAATGGTGAGTCAGAGAATTCAGCTAGAACTTCGGAACTTATTGGCAATGTGCCCTGAAAAAGGCAGTTTTTCCAGGCATTGTTCCGTCATGAAAAGGCCGTTTGCCGATTAGCAGACCCTCGTTAAACATCGGGATGAGTAGATGAGTAGATACCTTTTCGTTTTAGCAGTTTTGGTTTCGGTCTATCAAGTATGATAAAAGAGCAGACTTACTTAGGCGCCAGGCTGCAGGAAAGCAAGCGCCATTTGGGCCGAGAAATTGTATTTTTATTGCATCTACAAAGCATAAATAAATAAAGAATGATAGTTTTACACGTAGTGGTCGTATTAAATGGTTTGTTGTACTCCTATCACTTTGGGGTTACCAAATGTTTGTTTACTGCTTTAACTCTTTACTAAAATTCAAACAAAATAATCTTGAACTTTTTTCTAAATTTAAATCATTATATTTTTGCTTCAAGTCAATTTTACATGACACATTTGATTTTTCTTTGCAGAAGTTTTTATTAAAATACAAAAATAAATTTTGTATTTTGATAGTTTACTTAAATACAAGGTTGTTGAATTTGTGTACTGATGAGTACAATTGGATTCAATTGCGTTGCTAAAGTTGTCCAATGAATTTGTTTGTATAAATTCCTTGTTTGAATATATATACCTTGTTAAATTGAATGAATAACTTAATAAAATAAATACATTGTTTTATTGATCATCATGATAATCATCACAACACCAAAGGCAATAAAGTTAGAGTACCCATAAATCGATTACCATCCCTGCGTTCGAGATACTAAAGATATAGCCGTGCGGTTGAGGGTCTGAGCAATTTTATAATCAATCAGAAATGAGGCAAAGAATTCATTAAAATTGACTCAATCTTTTTGACGTACGAGTCTTTGTGAACTATTGTTCAGTTATATAATGTTATTTAAAGGTATTTGTTAAGATTCCCGTGTTGAGAATAACGCCTTTTACAAGAATACAAAAATAAGAACAGAATAAGAATTGAACCGAAGTCTGAGACCATGTCAATTCTTAAAAAGGTGCTCTTACCCCAGGCCGCGTAGGAAAATTAATGTTAGAATATTATTACCGTTCCAACTGCTTTGTTAAAGTAATTCAAATTGCAAAAATATTTGGTTAGATTAATAGCAAACATATTTGGATCAATTTTTTCTAATATAGTTTTTAAGTCTTTGTTAGTAGAACAACTAATGAACTATTTAAAAATTTGCAGTTAAAGATGATTGATAGATTCATTGAATTACAATTGCACCTATACCATTTTAAAATCAATTAAAAACTCACTCATTTCTGACAACGTTCGGGTCACAGCCAACCCGCATCTTTGTATTAAACTTGATTCATTACAAAACCGATCATAAACCAACCATGAGTAATCAGTGAAAGCAAGCAATCGGTTTGAACAAACTTCATCAAACTCTGGACAATTCCAAGCTTTCAAAGTTGCCAATGTTCTTGAAAAATACGCACCTTGATTAGACCAGTTTGTGTATAAATTATTTATAATTTTTTGAAAACGGTGAAGTTTCCGAGTTCGATTTTGGATAAACAAATCAGGACCTGCGATGAATATTTTGACGAGATAAATTTTATTATTATTTGAAATATTCGCAGCACACAAAAACGCAGCACACAAAAACATATTGTTATTTCAAAATGAAGTCATTTATTTTTATCCAAGTAACAATCAAAACGTTTAAGATAAAAAAATTAATCATAAAAAACTATTAATTTAAACCAAAAAAAGATTCTAATTCTACCGGTATATTTATCTGAAAAAATTTCATGTGAAGCTTTTATACCCCAGCTTGAAAGTTTTACAGATTGTTAAGCCGATATAATTATTTTGTTTTATTATGACAAGAAATCTAGGAAGCAGCAAAGTGAGACCAGGATTATTTTATTATATCATCATTTTTTCCCTGACTTACTATAAAACGTCGGAGGCATCTAACTCAGGACGACAATCAAGCGATTAACTCAAACTGCTTTTACAGAAACCAAATTCTTGACGTCGGGTTAAAACTTTTTTCGTTTTTTATATAATGTATAAAGAATTTAAAACTGTTAGCTAAGACCACCAGGCAGAGGAAAGTGCTGTTAACACTTTGACTGCCAAGCTGGTTTTCCAGAAATACCTCAGTGGGGCCATCAAAAAGATTTCTCCACGATCACAGAAAAGAACATCCACCGGGCGACACAGATATTTAGAGCCATAGAAATAGCATAGGATGTATACAACAATTGTTGCCAGCACTAGAAACAGACAAATAGCCGTCAACAAATATTGTTGACACGGCCTCATTAAAAACTGCCATGTCAACAATATTTATTGACATGACAGTCAAAGTGTTAATTGTCTCATCACAGAACACAACAGTAAAATTTGAATTTCGAAGATGTCGATCGCGTTCGCTGTCAATTCTGTGCTCTTACCTACTTCTGCCGACTCTGTCTATAAAAAGTAAGGAATAAATGATAAACGTCAAAACTTACATTGCATAAAATACAACAAAAAGTACACATATTCAGCGCGTGGTTGAGTGGTTAGAGCAGTGTTTCTCAATTTGTGTATCGCAAAACGTAAAAAAACATTATTTTATTGTTCCGCGTTTTGTTTAGAGAACACTACTTTTAGGAACAAAAAACAAGAAATCTGGTCCAAGTGTGCAGCGAATTTCGAAAAAGTCCCAAAGTGTGCAGCAGGCAAAAAATAGTTGAGAAACACTGGGTTAGAGCGTCGTGGTTGTGATAAACATGGTTTCGATTCAAAACCTATTTGTGTCATTCTATTGTGTCCTTTGAAAAAACACTTTACGGCACTTTCTCCTGCTTGGTGGTCTTGACAAGCAGTTTCTAAATTTTAGTCATATCTCTATAAAACTAAAAAATTAAAGTAAAGCATTTAAACCGGACAGCATACCTTATATCAAAAAGCGTTTCATAAAATTACTGTCAGTGGTTATTGTTTCTCTTAGTCAAAAATTTTGGGAAAAATGGCTGGAATTTTACTTACGTTGGCTGCAGGGGAGAAACAAATGGCACACAGTAAATAAAAATTTAACACCTGGCCAATTGGTAGTATAGAGCTCACCCGAAGATATAGCTAAGCGGGGAATATATCAATTTGGAAAAATACACGAGGTGATACCTCAAATGAGAAATGGGAAGACTTTAGTTAGAAGAGCTAAGGTAGCTATTCGAAGAAAGACGAAAACACGGGGAAAAATAAAATTATTTACGTCTTACGAGATCTGTCCTGCATTGCTCCTATAGAAAATTGCAAAAGTGTGGCAGGCACTGAAATAAAATAATTGCAACAGTAGGCCAAATTATAAGAATTTAAAGTCGAATTGTTTTTTGTATATATTTGTACGCTGTAATGTATTATTGTTGTTATATATTATCTTTTTTGTTAGTTCGTTTTTGTTGGTTTGTGTTGGTCACATATCTCGCATAATACTTTGTGCTGCGTATTGCGTCGTACCTCACAGTACCGTTATTAAACAATTTTATTTGTTTATACGAGTGTAGTGAGATCGAAGTGTAGTGTTTGCGATTTGCTTACTTCATTCTTTATGTAAAATTGAATTATGCCGACGCAGTGTCATAATTGGGGCCGCTTTGTTACGTAACGCAAATTGCTTCTTCGGAGAAAATTAAGATTTTTTAATTAACTGCAATAACCTGTATCCGCTCTAAACGACCTAAATGCATCGTCCTAATTAAATAATCTCAAGTGACCTCGTTTTGGTAGTGATCTCTATAAAGGCGTAAAATTGAATTTTATTGTTAATTTTATCGTCTGAGACACGTGGCCCAATTCGGATTTATTTTTATTAACTCGTTTTGTAGCCCAGGCCCTTATTTTTTCAACCAAACTCACTACCGTGCCCTTATTCAAACAGGCCCTTATTCAAGCACGGGCGCTTGTTATTTTCAAAGTAAAATTATGCACAAAAATTATCGTTGAAGACAAATATTTTACGACATTAATCCTTTTTGAATTTTTGAAACATTAATTTGAATTCAAGTGTGTAACTGTGCAGTTTGCGCCTTTTGTTATCGTCATCAACTGGTGATAGGTCACGCTTTCTTCTTCTGTCATCTGCCATCATGTGGGGTTCAATATTCTGAATGAATGACCAGTAGACAAATGGGAGCCTTTTATACTATCAGTTCTTTGCTTTTGGCGGG